>JADANM010001663.1:5448748-5479127 GCA_026213755.1 Eurema hecabe | reverse complement strand
TATTCATAAATTATTATTAAACTTTGTTTTCTCAATTCAGTAGGTAGTAATTAGATTAGTGCGTTCAAACATTAAAAGACAAACATTTCAGCTCTATAATATTAGTATAGATATGAAAACAAAAAAAAAATAACCCCTGTTTAAATTTTTTTATATGTGCGTAATCGTATCCTCAAATTAACATTTGGAAATCACAAAATATACATACAAATAAAATACGGGCTGTCGGCAACTAGTTCTAACCGTCAACCAAGGGTTCTAGAAAGAAACACTAAAAGTACTTAATTAAGGATAATTTATTTATTTTTTCCTAGAAATTAATTTTTAATTGACAAGCACATTTATCACGTCATTTATCTATTCATTTTTTATTAGGGCCATTGCATATTCGGTTCGGTTTTTAAGTTATGGCGTAGGATTATGAGTTATGGGTTGTAGGGTGGCGATGAGGGACCTTCTTCATCGGGAAGTAGAAGACGATAATACAAAGGAGAATAATATGGGGTTTTTGTATAATTAACTTTTTACAGTTAGGTACACGTTATCATTAATATTGTGTGGTTAATAAATTACTTTGACTGTTTATCGATTATTAAAGACTCATTTGCTAATGACCAAATAATTATTGATAAAAAGTTCGATGGTATATTTTTAAAATTTGATTATAAAAATAAAATATTTA
Source organism: Eurema hecabe (assembly GCA_026213755.1). Taxonomy (NCBI): domain Eukaryota; kingdom Metazoa; phylum Arthropoda; class Insecta; order Lepidoptera; family Pieridae; genus Terias; species Terias hecabe. The sequence continues at coordinate 5,478,445 of JADANM010001663.1, read as the reverse complement.
TATGAGACATGGCATTTCATTGTCGTTGGTAGAGTGTGCGTCGCATGTGTTCTATGACCAACTCATTATCATGTTGGGAACAAAATTATTGCTAACTCTTCTGTCTTTGATCGTAACAGGTATGTCTTTTTAATACATATATAAGATTATTTAAACTATATAAAACATCTTTACTTACTCGCTTTTTAATTTTTTAGTAAGTGCCCAACAAACTACAGGTTGGAGACTAAACAGACCATTTTCAAGATTTCCGAATCGAATAATTCCAAGACCAGCATATTCAACACCCAATCCTGGGCAAACAGTTGCTTCCGTCTTACCCCCTGCTGTTTCAACACCAGCCCCATCGGCGCAAGTACAAGTAACCACCGATGCCAAGTCCAAGGAGATAATTCCATCAACACGTACTCCTATAGTCCCATCTTATATCCCGTCATCGCAACGATCCCCGTTATTCTGGAGACCGCGGCCATGGTCACAGCCATCCACAACCTTCCGCCCTAATAGGATATTTGTCTATCCAAGTCCAAATGTTGTTAGTACGCCGAAACCACAAATATCCGTTATATATCCCGCAAACTATAAGCCAGATTCCGTAGAACCAGCTCTTGTGCGTGAATCGGATATTATACCCGAACCTTCATCCCCTTCTAGACCTCAGGTAATGCCTATTACTCAAAGAGAATCTGCAGACTTCACTGTGTCAACTACAGCATTCACTATAATCTATCCTGAATCTATTACAAAAAAACCGAACAGTATTCGACCACTATCGGTTCAACCACAACCTGCTAGCACACAACCATCAGCTCAGCCTGGGATAGCACAAGAAACTCCAAATGATGTAGTGCAACCATCAACGCAACCATTACAAAGCAACCAGCAAACGGCAATGCAACCTTCCAATCAACGTCAACCTGAAATTCAAGAACCAGCCACTCATCCTCAAGCCCAGCCGTTGCAAGAAACCCCACAGTCTGAAGCTCCGCCTTCATCTCAGCCGCAGCAGCAAGCATCAATGCAACCACCGCTGGAAAATTCACAAACAGATGTGCAACCATCACCTCAACCACAACCAGAAATTTCACAACCTGTAGAACAACCATCACCTCCACCTCAGCCAGAAGTTTCTCCACCTTCCCTACAACCATCACCGCAACCGGAGATTACACAACCTGGCGTGCAACCCTCAGCTGAACCACAACCATTGCAACCGCCTACCTTATCAAGAGCATTACCGCTGAATCCAGGAAATCCACGATTTCTGGGTCAAAATTCATGGTCTAAACCCATCTGGAGCTTTGTAAGCAAGCCCTGGATTTCAACCACTATTAAGCCTTTTTTAAATAAGATCACTGCTCCATTTAAGCCTTCTCCATCACTACCACCTCAACCTCAGTCAGAAGTTCCCCAACCCGCCCAGCCATCACCCCAACCAGAGATCGTTCTGCCATCTGGGCAACCCTCAGATAGTGCACAGCCGGAAATTGCACAAACCGCATTACAAACGTCTGCACAACCAGAACCTCTAAAAGAAAATCAAGGAAATTCACGATTCTTGGGACAAAATTCGTGGTCTAAGCCAATCTGGAGTATTGTTACAAAACCAGCAACCTATATACCCTGGATTTCAACCACTGCCAAACCCCTAATTAATCGAATCACTGCTGCACTTAAGCCTGTCCCACAACCGTCGCCGTCGCCACAGCCGGAAGTTTCTCAAACTGCATTGCAACCTTCTGCCCAACCAGAATCTCAACCCCAACAGAATAACCTGCAGCCAGAAATTTCAAGACCTGCATTGCAACCTTCTGCCCAACCAGAATCTTTAACGCTAAATCAAGGAAATACTAGATTTTTGGGTCAGAATTCGTGGTCTAAGCCTATTTGGAGTTTTGTATCAAAACCATTATCTAATCTACCCTGGAAACCGTCAACTATTAAGCCTCTTATACCTAGGATTACTGATGCACCTAAGCCTACATCTAGTCCAAGCATTGGACCGAGGATGCCCGCTGGTCCTGAACAAATGTCGGGCTTGATGGATTATCAATGCGCTAAGCCAAATGGATACTTCCCTGTGCCCCGTGAATGTGATAATTTCATCGAATGTAAGGTAAATACTAAATCAATAATGTATAATGAAATTGTTGTGAGTCTATTGTATTTAGTATACCTTTTATTTATTAACAAGTCAAGGAAATTCAACAATTTATTTTTAGAATTATGTAGCTATTCAAGTAGTGTGCCCTGATGGACTTCACTTTAATCCAAACACTGTATGGCCAGAATATCCTTGTGACTATCCTTCAATAGTAAGATGCGGAGCTAGTCAAGAATCACGTGAGTAATGCTTATTACGTGTGTAATTATTGTTCTTAATTTGTTACATAAATTATTATAGATATCATATTTATTTATTTACAGAGCCGCCACATCCGACCGCGAGTTGCCCAAGACAAAATGGTTACTTCCCCTCAATATCTGGCGATTGTGCAAAGTATACTATTTGCCAAGAGGGCAAAGCAACTGAAATGACATGTCCATCTGGACTGGCGTTTAACTATGATCAAAGTATTTGTGATTGGCCTGCTAATGTGCCATCTTGCAACCCGGATGGTAAATATTTAATATAAGATATTTTAAAGGACTCTTATTATTAATTGTACAATATGAATGAATTAAATAATGTTCAATCTTTTACAGTTTTCAAAGGATTTTCATGCCCAGCTCCAGACGTGGACGAATATGGGAAACCATCAGATGCTATGATTAAATACAGGTATTTTTGTCAATTATTTTAAAGTATTTAATGTATGGTGCATATATTGAGGACACTTACTAAATGATCTATTGATCTACTTATTAATAACAGCAGCAATCTCATCTTCATCTTCTTAGGAGAGTAGATTTATTTTATAGGCATCTACACTAACGAAGTTTACTGAATTTATGACAAAATATATGCATAAATAGTATGTGATGAAATACAGTTATATTATACCTATTGAAGAGTTTGGTTTGCTTTTACAGATTCAACAAAAGCTGCAAGAATTACATTGCGTGCCAACGTGGAAGTCCACGTCTTCTCAGTTGTGACCAAGGATTTTCCTACGATGACTTAAGCCAAAGCTGCGTTGACTCAGACTTAGTCGCGGATTGTATTTAGATATAATTTTAAAAAGTTTTAGCGTTGTAAACGTTATTCACATTAAAACCTGTATAATAAAAAATATATATACTTAAATAAAAAAATGTTTTATTGCACTAAGTGCTAAACTCACACAATATTGAGTACTAGCGAGTAGCGACCCGTCCCGGGCAATCCCGGGCTTCGCACGTGTGCAATGTTTTTGTAAATATTATATCTACTACAGAAAGTCCTAGCACTAAGCCCACACAACGTTCACAGCTTTTTCGTCAACCCGGCCCCCGGTCGGCCGCAGGTCGAAACCGCCGCCGCGCCGCAACAACTAGGTCCTTGCATTTTAAATTTGTAATATCTACAAAACTATTTATTTAAGTAACATGCTGTAAAAAGCATATTGATCTATAATATAATTTGTTTAAGGTACTTAATTGGTTGAGTAATAATACTGTATTGTTTACAATCACTTCATAAATAACCATTTTTTAGTAAAGGATAAAAAATGGTTATACGAGTGGGTTATCCCTAAGAGATAGACATAATATGCCATCGCGGACTTTTTTGTGGAACTTTTTAAGGTGGACAATACTTTAGTACAATATTTTGGTCTATATCGTATGGGTCAGCCAGCGTTTGCAATATAAGCGCAAAAAAACGACATCACATTAGAAACCTCTAAATTTAACAGTGTTTCTCAACTATATTAAGCATGTATTGTACATATAAACCTTCCTTAAGAATTACTCCATCTATTAAAAAACCGCATCAAAATCCGTTGCGTAGTTTTAAGCTTTGTGTATTATAGGAAAAAAAAATGCAAAAATTCGGGTAAAACCGCGCGGACAGTAAAACTTATGACGAAAATATCGGTGAACAATGTTCACTGAACATACATAAAAAAAAATTACACATACAGACGAATTGAGACCCTCCTCCTTTTTTGAAGTCGGTTAAAAATACAGACCATATACCTATAGCGTAAATTATTTCTTCTCTTTAATCCACCGAGAATAACTGTGCTGTATGAGTATCTACTGTAGGTATAATTATAATATAAAGGAAAGAAGAAAGCGACTTTCTTTTATAGCACCTATGTAATGATGATGAAAATAATAGTGTATAGGTATTATATAGAATAAGTATACATATACTTCGTACCTTTGTACCTATATACCTACAAGTTATAATGTACTATGTAGTAATAAGTATCAATGCTGCTAAGCTGTAAGTTTAGAAAAAAACTAAATTAAAATATAAATATTTAAAATTCCAGTGCGACCTGGATATATTCACTAATATTATATAATGTTTGCCTTTTTTTTTCAAAGATGTATAAATCATGAGACAAACTACCTACTATATTCCAGTTGTAACTTATATACTAAAATGTTTAGTATCTGAGCCGAGGCAGTTCGGGGCGGCGCGATGTTCATTTAGCGCAGCCCTACCTGAGTTTGTCTTTAAATCGCTTAGTATTGAATTGTGATAAAATTATAAAATAAATTAAGCTCTTATAAGTGCACTTAAATGATAATAAAAAAATAATCAGAATAAACTGTGTAGAGAATTAAAAACATATAATCATAACTGGCCATTTATTAAAATTGTCTGAACACTGTTTTGATGTCATAATACTTACGACGAAAATGGATGATTCGTATATTATTGCAAATTTTCATGCATTATGCCGTTTGTGTTTATGTAAAAGTGGTCTTACTGTGTCGATATTTTGCAATCTTCCTGATGATGATGAAAATGGATCTCTAACCTCTAAAATCGCTGATTGCTTTGAATTACAAGTAAGAATAGACTTTCTATTTTTTATAACCTTTTATTTCAAAACAATCTTCGGATATTAGATTCAGTGTAAATTCCCGTATTTTAATCTAACGAACTTGTTTCAGATGGATCCAAATGATGGCCTTCCAACTCGAATTTGCTATAAATGTTTATTCAAGGTAAACAAATTTTCAAAATTTCGATCTCTATGTATTCGAAGTGAAACTAGACTAAGACAAATCACGAATCGGGTTAATGAGTTTGATAATTCGAACTCTTCCGAATTTAATTTTAATAACATTGAGCAAAAACCAAAAACTGAAAATTACATTGTGGAGGACAGTGTCGTTATGGTAGTTGATCCATTGCTCGACTACGATTCTTCTGAAGATTCCGAAAATATTGAACAAGCTGATGTTGAAAATCCAGAACAAGATAATATACCAGAAACAGAACCAGTCTCTGAATCATATTTAAAGAATGTTTTCATGTGCCAGTATTGTGATCAAGCATTTATATCTCAAGAAAAATGTAAGGACCATGAACAGAATTTTCATGATCCAAATCTCCCATATAAATGCATTGAATGCAGCATAGTATTTGCAGAAAGAAATCTATTTATAAGTCATACAAAGGCTGTCCATGGCAATGATAAACCCTACCACTGTCCAGAATGTGATAAATGTTTTGGTCGACGTTCAGATTTAAGAAAACACTCTATAGTGCATACAGGTATAAGGCCCTATCAATGTCAATTTTGCTTAAAAAGTTTCTCTCGCAACACAAATTTGAGTAAACATTTAAGAATTCACGCTGGGCATAAACCACATGTATGTCCCATGTGTCCCCGTAGTTTTGTTGCTAAAGGTGATCTTCAAAGACATGTCCTTATACATTCTGGCACGAAACCATATGTTTGCCAAAAATGTCCTTTATCATTTGGTAGAAAAGATAAACTACTAAAACATGAATTAAAACATGGGCAGCCATCTCCTACCCATAAAAACTATGTTCATAATCAGGAAACACATGATATGATAGTAAATGTTAATCCATTTAGCAATTTAATATCCCCAACGACTGATACCTTAAATGCTAATGAGTATGATCTACCTAGAGTACCTGACCATATTACTGGAGAAAGTAGTTTTATTAATCACTTACAAAAGGTTCCTGCTTCTTCTTTTAAACAAACAAACAATTCTCCTCCAAAACAAAAATCACCCATTAGTAAAAATAAACCAAAAAACATAAAATGTCATCAATGTCCTAAAAGATTTTCCTCACTTGATGCCTATAAGACACATGTCACTATAGCACATAATATGGGATCAAGAATATTTCAATGTAAAATATGTTTTAAAAAGTTTCCTCGCAAAAGAGAATTAGACCGACATGCTGCTGTACACTCCACAGTAAAGTCCTTCGACTGTTCACAGTGTGATAAGAAATTCGCTAAAAAAGACAAACTTGATAAACATGAGCAAACCCATGAATGTCTTGTTGTTAATATGCCCTGTATAGAGTGTGGGGCAACTTTTGAGAAAAAGCCAGACTTAGTGGCACATATAAAATCTCATTTTACTGAAAATTTTGATGACAAAATGAGTGATACTAAAATAAAGAAGGAGCATGATGGAGACTATCCTATTAATGATAATTTTTATGACCTTGAAACCTAAGATACAAGTATTATAATTTAGAATGTTTAAGTATTTATTATTATTATTATAACAATCTCACATATACACTTATTTATTTGTTATGCAACTTGAGTACCTAATGTTAACTTTACTAGGAATGTATATTGCTTGGTTATCTTATGTTAATAAATTGTAAAATATTCTGAATGTTAGTACTTAATAACCTTTATAGATGTCTCATTATATTTTCCATTTTTTAGTATATAATTTAGTAATAGTATTTTAGAAATGTGTTCGTCCAAATCAAGTGTAAAAGATATCATTTCAATAAATGGATATGGAACAAGTGTGACACCATATATCGATTAATAGAACACAACTGGGTTCCAATGTTGATAAAACCTAATATTGACAATTTTAATTTCTATTCAACTGACAATAATAATAAAGAATTCCACAAGATAAACTAGTAACAAGGATACAACAATTAAATTAATATGTTATATCTAAATCTTTATCTCACTTCAATTATTAAACTTTGAAAAAATGTAACTCTGAAATCTATAATCATGTTTAAATATATTATTACCAAAGTATAGTTGTGCAATAAATAGATTTATTATGTAAAATTAATCTGCAATAATAAAAACAGTTCAAAATGTTTATAGTTTTTATTAACCAGCTAATGGATTTGCATGAATTGTGACGGATGTTATTCTTGCTTCATTAAGAGGCTTAAATGTTTTAGGATTAACTTGCATCTTTTCCAAATCATCAAGAGCTTCAAACCCATCAATCACTCTGAAAACAAAGAAAAAATTATAGTTTACAATCTATAGATATAAAGCATAACAACAAAAACGGCTAATATTTAATTATTTTTCAGTCTGAAGTTTTAACTTTGATTTTATTTTACTCTACTTGATAGTTAGGTTTTAGTTGCCACTTGCCTGTATTACTATACAGGAAACTATCAAGTAAAGTAAAATAAAATCAAATTTAAATATTTATCTTCATCAAATAGGCTAGATTAAGTTACACTAAAATCTCCATTGTACTATAAAACATTTATAAACTACTGGTAAATTTTAAAAATATAGGTAAATTAATAATTATAATATCAATAAACATACATAGTTGGTTGGATTGGAGGAGCATTATGATTTTTTTGTTTCACCTAGTATTCATGATGTCCACCTTAACATATAATGTGGAAACTGGTGTACATTTAAAACATTGTTAAGAAATTACTATGACAAAACTTAAAATACCAGCATCTCAAAAATGTTCTAACAAAGTAAGCAAAATCATGTTGTGCTTATCTACTACATAAATAATTAAAAAATTACCTTCCAAAAACGGTATATTTAAGGTCTAAGTGTGGTTGTTCTCCATATGTAAAGAAAAACTGACTGCCATTTGTGTTAGGTCCATTGTTTGCCATGCTAACCATTCCTCTGGCATTATGCTGAAACATTTATGTTTATGTTTATCTTAAGTGTTATCTTTTCTTATTACTTCAATGTCTTATAAGCTGCGTCAGGTTCTAAAATTTTAATTAATATAAATACATACTTTTAATTCTTCTTTGAACTCATCTTCAAACTTTCTGCCCCATATAGATGTACCACCTTTTCCAGTCCCCGTAGGATCTCCAGTTTGAACGATAAACCCCTAAAATTATAAATGATACTTTTAATTTTTTTAACTGACGCGAAATACAAGATATCACAATGTGACGTTTATATGTAAATAATATATTTTAAATACCTTAATATTTCTGTGAAAAAGGCATCCATTATAATAATCACTAGCACATAAAGCTAAAAAGTTTTCACATGCTTTAGGACACTCTTCACAGAATAATTCTATTTTAATGTCACCTACATCGGTGTGGAGGGTAACAGACATGTTTTGTATTCACGTTAGGTTGTCTTCAAGTTTACTAACTATTAACTAAATCGAATACTTCGTAAAAAATGTTTAACTTATTTGTTAATTTGTTATTAATTATGTTCACACATCACAGTTCAATTATTATTTTTGTTTTGACATATAAATTTGGACACATTTGACATTAGTTCAAAATTTAATCTATTAGTCCGAAAATGACATTTACTGGAAATAACAAATAAAAGTTGCCATAAATATGAAAAGAAGACTTAGTTTTGAAACGGCATAATGCGGAATAATGCTATATTAAAAAAACTAGGTGTTATTTTAACAATCTAAAAGCTTACTTATTTGTCTAGGTATTTTTTTACTGATAGATATTTTGATTTCGGTTACCTATCGTTCAATTAAAAGACCTAATTTGAAGATAAGATCATTTAGCAGTTTTTTTGGGTTTTAAAGAAGAAATAGAACATGTAGATAATAAAAATTTATATTCGTATAATACATTCAATATTATCACAGAAATTGTATTATACCATTTAATTAAAATTCCTTTGGGTGATAGCTGCAAAACATTAAATAGTTATATTAATTAAATCAAATTATTTACAATTTTTATTCAACACCACCGGATTTTTCGTTTTGTCCAATATGTGGTTCTTGTGTATTTTCGTCCATTCCCAAGTCTCCATAATTGCCCAACAATCGTTGTCCAGTTGGATCGAAAGGCGATTTAAAGTGGAAGGTTGCATCATAACGTTTGCCCATAACTTCTATTTCATATTTTCCATCTTTTAAGTAATCCTTAGTCACTTGTTCGCCCTTGTTAGTAATATAACCGACACCAACAGGTTTATCTAAGTAGAATGCATAATCTCCTCTTCTTAAGTAACCAACAACTTCTCCATTCCTAATGATCGCTTCTTGGCCGAATAAGGGAACCTACAATAATAAAAACGACAAATTTTAATCATAAAATTGGACGTGACTAGTACTTTTTCCGATTTTGATAGTTATGTTAAAATACCTTTTCGTCAAGTGTAAAATACGCATATTTTTTAGTCACTCCCCGCTCTTTGATTTTTGTGACCTTATCGTTTCCTATGTAATCACCTCCTTTACGACACGTAAAACTAAGATTTGCTTCTACAGGGTTGTCGTCGGTGCGCAAATCTGCGTTCCATAAATGGTATCCTAAAAATACGTATGTTAGTTGTAAGTTAACATTAGGCGGGCTGTCACGGCAAAAAAATCATTTAATTTTAGAACTATTATAAGATATGGCCAAGTAAATTTGATATAATCATTAGAAACAATTTAACGCGCAAGTCTTGTGTTTAAAACCAGAATACCTAGAATAATTCAGAATATCCACATTAATGCACACGGCCTTCGCAAATCTATTGAAATTGTCTAATGTCTTTTGAATTAATGGATTGAAAAGTGAACTAGCTACTAAACTTTGCACTTAATGATTCCATCACTCAGACTGTTTATAGATAAAATATAAAATATTACCCTTTTCAAGACTCAATGACGTCAACGCTCTCCATCCAGCATTAGTGAGACCAGAAGCAGATTTAAGAGCCTTATAGATCTCTATAGCGGTTGACGAAGGTACGTGTAGTTCCCAGCCTTGTTCTCCCGACCAGGCCACCCGCAGTGCTCTGCAGGTATACTTTTTATTCTCTGGAGAATAAGGCGCCTTTGATACGTGCAGACTTCTGTGTGTGTTCACTGGGAATGCGTCGTTCGATAAACCCGCATCTGTGTACCTTTGGAGAATGCGTTGGCTGAAAGATGAAGTATGTTTAAATAAAGGTTAATAAAAAAAATGCCAATTTATTTTGTTGCATCATTACGATGAATAAATAAAAAATATAAGATTAGTTTCTATTATGAAAACTAATGATGAATTTGCCATAATGCCCAATTAAATATTAATAAAGAACTTGACACGGGCTACTAATTCATAAAGGTTTTATTAGAGTTCTCCTGAATTTATTTAACCAAGCATAGCATTCAACTTTTCAACTAAATAAATCATATCTTATTTACCTGTCCGGCCCCTGTATCCCCAAAACGCACAGCTGCTTAGTAACATCGGTGATGGTCGCTCGTAGTTTATGTTTTTGAATAATTCGCCGCAAATGAGCTAGTGTGTGGTTAGCGCTAAAACCACTAGTCACCATGTAGTAACCTCGACCCTAATAATGAAAGTACAAAGGAACATATTTATTTAATAAAAATATGAAACTCAAATTATGAAGAAACGGAACATTCAAATTTATATAAACTTATTTTTTTAAGTATAGAATACGAATGTATTATATAGTTTGTGTAATTTTATTGTATCTTATTAATTATTATCTACTGAATCGATTTTGAAAATCATTTTAAAATAGCTCGATAGAAATTGGGGTTTCCCGCTACTAAAACCACAGAGTACAGCAAATTTAAAACAAATAAAGCCAGATAATTTATATTATATGGCATATCGAATGATTATCTTCCATTGATGACACTGCCAATCTTACCTTAAAAATAGGCTCATGCAGCTGGCCACTCCCTCCATCTAAAACGCTTACAGTCAAGTCTGCTTCTACACCTCCTTTCTCATTCAAGAGTAAAGAGTATACAACACTGAAATAGTTTATGCATCTTAGAATATTGTGAACTGTTCATCAATCTATTTTAATATAGTCACTGAAGTTTTACGGTCACAACTATTGTACTTAGCAACGGCATCATATTTCTAGCTTTACAGTAAGGTCGTTGCTGGGAGTGCCGTAAGCAACCTTCTGTTGGAGAGTGGTACCACGGGGGATTCGTCTCATTTAAGTATGGTGTTGGTGTTAATACATGGTGTTGTTACATATAAATATGATATAATGTGAAGATAAAGGTAGTATTAGGCATACCTATTTTCTTTTTTGCTAAGATCTGCAGTAAATGCCAGGTCGGCCGTGCGTTGAGCGTCAGGTCCCGTCAAGTAGAATTTTCCATAGTAAGACAAATTGAATAGTGCAGCAGCATTTCTGCACGCTAATGCCTCTTTACCAATCTAAAAATGGACGGAAGAATATAATGAAAATAATGGAATTAAAAATAAATTGATCGTCATATCTGAAAATATTAGCCTTACGAGATCATGGTATTTTGAGAATCCGAAGGAGTATTCTCCTTTAAGAATTTCTTCGTAGCGGTTATCAGTGTTTCTGGGGTAATCGTAAGCTCCGCCCCAGTCATATTGCTGAACTCGTATCTGAAAAATTTAAAATGTATAAGGCGCCAACATTTATATTTAAGGTTACATTTGACAGTTTTTATTTTTATTCTTCTTCCATTTTAAGTATTTTTTATAAGTAAAGAATAAACTGTAGTTTAAAAGCCTATATACAATCATTATTTACGATCAAACTAAAAAATATAATCCTTTCAAAATATTTGACAGTGTTTTTATCTACCGGACCATCTTGTTAATCAGGTTTTTAAAGAAGAATACGTGACACAACTGCCGCAAAACCTATCCTGTCCAGTCCTTAAAATAGAACATAATCTTATTATATTCTATAGAATGACAATCAAACCTTTTCTCCAGGTATGTAAAACGCTGGTCGCTCCCAACCAGCTCTGGCTTGCATAATAGCACCGTCCTCAACCAACTCCTGATGCAAAGCATCATGACTAGAATCTCGTCCAGCGAGAGGTTCGTCGTTTGGAAAAACTATCGAGTAATTCTTCACGTACGCTTCAAAACTGCTTTCACGAGCCCAATGCGCACGGGAGATTTGCGATGGTGTAAAACGACGAATATCGAACGTAAACATATTATAATTTGGCCTGAAATTTTATTACATTGACGTTTATTACAAGCAAAGGGTCATTAATCCTGTACATGTAATTAAAGAGTTATTACCTTCCTTTAATAATCCATTCGGCCAATTGTATCGCACAACCCGCTGAAAACATCATACCAGCAGAATTGTACCCACAATTGTGATACAAACCTAAAACCAGATAAATTAAAATTATTGAAACACTTTCCTTTTATACAATAATAAAGAATATATCATAATTGGTTACCGAAAACATTAGGATCCTCCCCTAATATTGGTTTATGGTCTGGTGTAAATGATTCAGGGCCACAAACGGTACTCTTTAAGCCAATTTCGGCAAGTTTTGGGCAAAGCGAAGCTGCGCTCTCCACGTGAACGTTGAATACATCCCAGTTTAAGTCATACAGATGGAACTGAAGATTCTCAGGAAGCTACGAAATAATTAATGGATTTAATTAACACAGCCATTATATTAGCTTTGATTAGTTTATTTTATGTTATGGGTACTAGCGACCAGCCTCGGCTTCGCAAGCATGGACATGTAGAAGAAAGCGACATTGTTTTATACTATGTAATGAGTAGTACAACTTACCTGATCGAGTATTATAGGATTATGCTCATAGCCGCCGACTTGACAAGTTTCACCCTGTATCTTAATGTAGAGATTGACGTCATGATCTCGTATGTTTGGAGCGTTGCGTATTTCTGGTATACTATCAGTTACGACATATGCGTGCTTAAATGGGATCAAAGGCAATGCTGGGATACCCGCAAATCTAGCAATGCGAGGACCCCAAGCTCCTGTAAATTACAATTTATTAATGTGACATGGAATATAGGTACATAATAGAGTATGGTTCAACATTTAATGAAAGCCAAATAGCTTTCAAACACAATAAGTAAGCTCGGAAGTTGTAAGTTCGAAAATAAAGTTTACCTCCACAGTTAACTACACATTTGGTCTTAATAAAACCTTTCTCCGTATGCACCCCAGTAACTTCCTTATTACCCAACATGTTGTGCTTATAATGAACATCTAAAATGGGGCAATCTTCATAAAACTGGAAATACACATTCAAGTTTAATTCTAGTAAATATTATAAATTATGTGGGTTAGTATTTGTGCTTGTCCTCACTTTAGCTCCATTCTTGGTTGCCGCTTTAAGGAGAGCATTACACGCCATAGTTGGGTCAACTACACCATCCTGAGGTGAGTACAAAGCCATTTGGAAAACAGACGGGTCCAACAGTGGGAAATATTTCTTTGCTTCTTTAGGGTCAAGGATCTCGCTATTTATTCCGAAAGCCTTTCCAATCGTATGCAGTCTGAGATATTCTTGCGTACGTAGCTAAAAGAAATTAATGTCCTTTTAACTATGGATATTTTTGTTTCTGATATTGTCATAAACTTAAATATTGTATTAAAATTATGTATGCGCCCTACGACTTAATTGGTTACTCTTGTCAAATTTATCTTTAAATATTACCATGACCGATACTCATTTAAGGGATCTTACCTCGCTTCTGGATATAAACATTCCACCATTATTTATCCAACCAGCATATTCATTGGTTTCTTTTTCGAGTCCGCTGTAGACGTTCCGCGAGTCTTGTAAAAGTTTTATTTCTAAGTCGCATGGCCTTAGAGACCATACCAAACCTGAAAGTTATTTATAAATAGTATAGGTAAATATATGTATTGATTTTCAGGTAGGTATAAAAGTTTGTGTTACTACATTTTCAATCATAATTTATAAATTTTCAAAAAAGCCGACTTTAATTATTCTTTTCTGCAATTGCGATTTTAATTCATTCGTGACTAGCGGAGCATGATTTAATTTAGATACGTTTTATTTATGACAAAGATCAATATATTAAATAACTACATAAACATTTATAGTTGAACTTACCTGCAGTATGCCATGTTGTGCCACTAGTAATCTTAGACTTTTCTAAAAGAACCGCATTAACGCCTCTCTTAGAAAGTTGATACAACGTATTGCACCCGGCAATTCCACCACCTATGTTATAAGATTAATTATAATTTATAAACATATTTAAATGAGAGGGTGCATGAATAGTGCTTATCAGTTTGTCTCATTATGGTAATCACGGAGCAGGGACACTGACCTGAGATAGGTTCTGCTTCCTTATATTCGCGATTTCAATTTTTATCTGGTAGGGATAGATACCGTATTGTCTCAAATTGTTATGTAAGGCTCAGAATACAAACCCAAGTGACCTTCTTTGGATCCCAATTTCAATTTTGTCTTGATTGTTTTATATATTTGTACTTACGTAAATATAAAGTGTAAAAATTATTTTATTTGACAAATTCTTAAGTATTCACCCTAAAGGCTTCCTAATAAGTACCTACTTACCCACAATAACCACATCGGCTGATGTTACAACTTCTCCTTTTGTTGAATAACCTTTGCCGGTTTTCACCTTCAAATATCTCGTCTTAGGACTAGTATAACCATGTTTTAACACTTTAAACATATTAAAAAGAATGTAATTGTTTTTTAGTTTTATCAATTTGCACACACGTCTTACCGCCCGATTCACTTAATATTGTTTAAAATTTTATAAACATTTATAGCATTATTTTAGTAAGGTCGAGATGACCGATCAGATTGGTTCGCGGTTTATCAATTGAGTGTATTTAATTATATTTAGCTCTCCTATCACCAACCACGTTCATACATTGTTTACAATATAAGTAGTAAGTAGTCAGATTATATTTATTTTTATGTAAGAATTACTAAAAGGTCTAACAACTAACTGGACAAAGACTTAGCAAAATTAAATTAAATATGTTTCTATGTGCGAAGCTGGAAGCTGAACTCAAAGTTTCAGTAACAAAACATAGCAGATTGAAATTATAACAATTTAATGAAGTCATTCGAAGTTATCGTAATTATTATTAGATTTTTTTCTGGACAGAATATTCTGTTCCATATTTTATTGAAGCGATAGTAACAAGAAATAAACAACATCATAGCAGCAGTATTTATCAGATATTTGGCTTACAAGTCAAAGTTCAAGCTACTTGTAATATTTTCTGCATATTAGATTAATCGTTATTTACGTCAATGATGAAATGAGAAAATAAACATCTTAGAATATTTATATCTTGTTATCTGAAAGATTATTTTCTAAAGAAGCTTGTATTTTTTGTGGTTCCCATTGTTCCGCTATGCGATGGAGTCACCGATACTCTTGCGGACTATTCAGAAAAACTTTTTGAACGTGCCCTGACATCTTTCTTTCTGCTGCGCAAGTAGATATTTTTTATCTCATATCCAGCGGAGGGGCGGGAGTGTAAGCCCGTTTGAGTAGATCAAAAATATTGATAGGTCGGATGTTATCTAACGTATAAAAAAGCTTGATAGGCATGTAAAGACACTTTGTTTTGTTGGCTGACTCGTTCGAGCTGTCACCACCATCCCACAGAGAACCAGTGTCAAGTAATACCATCTTATGTAATACGTGGAAGCAGAGACCTCTCCTTTCCTAATATTAACGGTCAGCGACACATCATTTCATAACTTTTTCTTAACGCCTAGTTTTAGTTGCCTGGAAGATATCGCTTCCTAGCGATAGGACCGCCAATTGGCTGAATTGTGTTTTTTTTTAATGTAGTCCAGACCTTTTCTGTATGTTTTAGGTCAATAGTGCTTTTTATTTATTTTATTCATGATACACTTAGATTTGCGATGTGGTTGGTTACTATCAGAAAACTTCTTTATGCCATCACATATAAAACAGGCATAAAATATTTATTCCCTTTTACGTCTTAGTTACTAAGGTTACGTGCTGGTCATCAACTACACACTGATATTAATGAATCATGGCAATTTTATGGCTAGTGTTTATGGCGTGTCATTCAGTGTGAGGTTATCAGCGAAATAGTCAATCTTGTTCTTATGGAAGAGAACTAAACAAACAACTTCATAATATTAAATTATTATGAATTTAATAAAAAACCCAATTAATATGAGAATTAAACTTTCATTTTGGAATTAATGAAAAAGGTTTAGTATGTCTTGAAATTACTGGAACAAAATTATTTCATCTTTTTTTGGAGGTGAAAGATATCGGTCCCAGCCATGACAGATTTTTGTCTAAATTTTAACGATTATAAAATGAAATACAATTTGATCGGCGATATTTATTTATTATCTTATTTACATTACATTTTAATATACTGCGTATCCTTTTTTTTTCAACCATTCGGCTACTTACTTCCTTTGTAAAACAATAACAATTTACTAATGAAAAATATGCCAAAAAAATACTAAACAACCGTTTCGCAGTTAAAATTTAACACAATATTCTGTAACGTGTTATAATTACTTAAATAATGTTAATACATTACACATTTTTATTTCGTACTTATTTATTTCTAGCGCCACTTAAGTATAACTTATAATATTTAAATATATAAAATATCAATAAAACTATTAATCAAATGAATATAATATATCAGTTAAAATTCATCTCCCGAGATTTATAACTAAAAACATTATAAATACAACAAACGAGAAATGTGATATTAAAACTGACAATTTAAAACCCTATATTAAAATTATAAAACGCTAAACTATTAAAACAATATATTAATTTTATCGTTTTTAGCGTACAATAAAAAGAAAGTTTCAAATAGAAAAATACCAAACATCTGACGGTATTTATATGAACTAGTGGATTTTTTAAATTTAGCGTAAGACCTATTTGTTTTTTTTATTGTTATTTTCGTTACTGGTCTTTAAAAAATACAATTCAATTATTAGTTTCACAAAACATCTTTGGAAATTTCAAACTTACACATTTAATCGATCATACGAAATTGAAATAAAAATTTAAATCTATTAAAAATAATGAATAATAATGATAAGAGTGAACAATGCTTTACCATTAGGGTATATAACATGCTAACTACTTGCTTTAAAAAAAACCTTACATTATCGTACAAATAATACTTATTTAATGGCAGTTCACTTATAAAACACTCCATACATGCATACCTACTTATTAAACCTTTTGTACTTACTAACAAATATTACATAGAAATAACTTTTTAAAGAGTTGTGATACTAGGATGTGACAATTATATAAATAATGTGAAAATGTAGAAGACACCCAACTAAAATTTTTTTAAACCTTTTTTTGTCATTTTGATGTGTTCCAAATTGTAGCTGTATCAGACATTGACTCATATTTTGCCCCATGACTCAAATACCTATAAGTTAGTACGATATTAAACATAAATAAAATAGATTTATGTTATTATATAGTATACACTTTTTGTAAGTAACATCCAAACTGGTACTTCCAATACATGACATAAGTTTAACAAATAAAAAGTTTTAAAAGTAGGCTGATAAAACAGTTATTTTACTCAGAACAGATTGCTGACAGAAACACAACAACGACAACAAAACATCTGTATCGTTGGATATTGAAGATTAACCTAGTTTTCCAATTACAGTACTAGAGCGCACTATGCGGCATAATGCACTCTCAAAAATACTAAGTAGTGCTTTCGCTTGATACATGCAATTACATGTGCAGTGGCAGAAAATTAACAAATGTTTTTTCTTTAAGTTGACATTGATTGAAATAAAAAAAATAGTTAAATCAATATTTCAGGACATTTACACACAGCGCCATCTAGTCCCACGCTAAGCAGAGTCTGTGTTATGGCAAATAGATAAGTGATAAATTACATAGAAATACTTTTCTTTTGTAAATACATACATACCATACATAGCAACACCCAGGATCCAGAAAATACAAATGTAAATTACAAATATATTTTCCAGTGTGGGGATCGAACCTACGACTCGTGTAGAAAGCATAACTGCGGCAAACGGTCGTCGAAATGTCGCACTATCCATATTCCATACTAATATAAATGTGAAAGTGTGTCTGTATGTTTGCCTTTTATCACGGCTAAACAGCTGGACCTATTAAGATGAATTTTGGTATGTAGATGGTTGATACCCTGGATTGAAGTATAGGATACTTTTTATCTCGGTATTCGGCCCCGGGAACGGCAACTACGCAGGTAAAACCGCGGGGTGCGGCTAGTGCTCTATACATAATTGGAAAACTAGGTCCCCGACAGCTACGCTGCTAGTACCTACTAGTAACTACCTAGTTAGAAGAGAGTACCCGATAGCGGCGCGTCGTCGAGTCACACGTGGTGCGGGCTGGCGACGCGCGGCGGCGTGAGCGCGAGGCGGTGTTGCCGCGCCGCGTGGTCGCCGGCCGCCGCCGCCGCCGCCGCCTCGAGCTGCGCCCGCAGCGCCACCAGCTCGCGGGTGCGTTGGAATATCGGATCCTAGAGACATACACAACATTCTTCATTGATTTAACCAGCTATTGTATTGTAAGTAGCTGACCAGGCGAACTTCGTGCCGCCCTTTAATCAAGAATGATTAAAAAAGTAAATGTTACTTTTTTCTTGCACGAGAATAACAAATACAACAAAAAAAGAATTTGTGAATCTAGGCATTCACGCGTGATGCCGTGACCTAGGAAAAAAGGGATCATTTTTAACCGACTTTAAAAAAGGAGGTGGTTTCTCAATTCGACCTGTATATATTATGCTTTTTTATATATGTTCATATATAGATAATTTTGTTATAATGTGCGAACGTATCGCGTTATATGCACAGGCGCGTGTTTTATCGAAATACTAGTAGAAATTGCCTTCCGAAACTGTTGTAAATGTTTTGTAATACCATGACTATTCAAAATTGTTATCATATGTAGCCTAGTTGAATAAAGATATCTTTGACTTTGACTTAGAAAAATTTTAATATAACAAAAATATTCAAGCCAAGGTACCAAAAACTAAACCTTAAAATTAATTATTAAAAAAGTAAAAGTACCAACCTGTTGACGCATAGTTGGATTCCATCTACAGTACAGCGCCTTCCACAATTTAATAATCCTCAAAGACGCTACCGGTACTAAGACGGTTTGTGGTCTGGAGTATGGAGACAGCGGACTGTTGGGGCCGAAGGAAGATGGTCCCCAGTATAGAGGATTCAGATATAAGTCTTGCCGACTATTTATATAAGACCATAGGGATACCGTCTTTGCTTTCACTTCTGCAATACAAAAAATATTTATGTTAAAATAATAATCATAAATCTTAGAAAAACTTATTTTTTTAGACAATGTATGCAGGTTATGTATAGACTTTTTTTAGTTGACTGTATGTTATGTTAAATAACAAATTTTATTTTACACTATACATTCACACACCATTGAGAGATAGTGGAAAGTTTTTACTTCAATTGTTACTGCAAATAATACTTTATAACAAGTCAGACTGCTTCCAAAGTAATATTTTTATTTTTTAATAAAATCATATGGACCACTTCTAATGATAAGACTAGCTTTTGTACCTACGGCCCTTTTTTTGGAGTGTTGTTTCTTTTAAACAGACTCAAAAAAAAGTATGAAGTTTCTCAATTCTACCTTACATATTATATTATCCTTTTTTTTTCTTTTTTAATTATTATTTTTTTATAGGTAAGTGAACATACCCTCCTTAGCTCGTTCCCTTTCAGTGTTAAAGAGGAACGTCCCAAAGCGGCACGAGTACAGATGGTCCACGACGGTGATGAGCAGCCGCTCGGTGAACTCGAAGGCGGTGGGGAACTGCTGCTGCAGCTGCCACACGCAGTCCACCCACTGCACGAACACGGGCGACCGGTCCGCGTCCGAGTGCCGCTCGTCGCCGTGACCTATACGCTGTTATTAATAACATAATATGTATTAGTCCAGAAGCTTAGATTTTAAGGAGTTAAGATGTGTCTCACAGCGTTATCTAATTACAGCACTAGAGCGCATTATGCGGCATAATGCTTAACGTTAAATGTTTCAGCTAAATCTTTCTTTATTCATATATCGAGCACTCTCAAAAGTACTAGGTAGAATTTTCCCTTGATGCTTGCAATTACATGTGCAGTGACAAAAAATTAACAAATATTTTTCTTTAATTTGACATTTTCGAAATGTCGCACTATGCTTTGTAATTGGAAAACGCTGACAGTGTGCGTTCTCATTAGCTCGAAACCGGGGCCCGCACAGGTTGCGCAAACTAAAGGTGTAAAAAAGCCATACGCACCAAAGTTAAAGTAGAAAGGCTAATATTTCAATATGTTTTTCAAAAAAATAAAACTTTACTCTTCACTATGTCTGTCTCCTTGTAAGGAAGGAGTTTGTTCAAACTCAAAAATATTGCATGGTTTTTAAGTTTTTTTCACCAATAGATTGTGTAATTGTAGAAGTTTTCATCAGTTCAATAACTCATACATTATGTACCAAGCGGCTACTTTTTAAAATAATAAACATCTTACCAACTGGAACTTATGTCCGAACGACAGCCACTCCTTCTCAATGAGCACTTGGAAGCCCCGTAGAGTGCGGTAGTACGGGTCTAGCATCAGCATCGCTAGGGCTGTGAGCTGTGCCGTTCTGTCCCAACCGTCTGAACAGTGGACCAGGACTGATGTCTTGTGGTTTTCTACCTGTAAATGAAACATTTAGAGACATTGTTATTATCAGTACATACTGCATAGTATAAAAAACCCCTTTTTCTTAATACTTAATTATTACATAGAATGTTTTTAGAAGTGATTCAATGAGTAGTTTTATATGTATAATTAATATATGCGTGTAAAAACAAGTAACTAGTATAATATAAATTCGAATGAAACTGTCTCTGGTCTGTCCTTTACACAAAATTGTATTATACAAAATATGATCAATGTAATAAAATACATTTTACATAACAATTAAATTTTGATAGGATAATCTCTAGGATGAATTTACAACATTAAATTTAAATTGAAACATTCATACTAACCTTATCAACAATACGAACTGCTCCTGCTAATATACATTTTATATGCTTCAGCCAGCAGGTTGCTTCGATTCCACTGAACCATCTAAACGAAACAAGAAACATCAACGTCTCATCTATTACGCAATAGCTTTGCTCAATGAACAATTTCATATTGTATGTCTACCTGTACTAAACAGGTTGTTACTTTTTAGAGGCCTGGGGAGCCCCATGGAGCTTATTCTTAAGTGTTATTCTTGTATTATTGTACCTCATTCGGTATATTTTAACTGGATTATGTCCTCGATATATTGATTCGATTATACTCGACTTAGCTTCATGTTAATTTAAAAATATATTTTAGTCAACTCACCTTGTTTGGTCGATCTGTGGGAAGCACAGCTCCTTCAATTTACGCAAACTCTCTCTCATAACATGGATGTTGTGGATATCGAGAAATACGAGCTCCGCGTTCTGATACGCATCCTCCGATTCATATCTAAAAAATTATAATGGTATTAAAAATGTTAGTCAATTTAAACCTTAATACTCGTATTTTGCTAATGATATAATTATTGTAAACTTTTCTATGAACTGGATGAAATAAAGGTTTGTTAGATGGTTTTTATTTTTAAGTGACCATCAGAAATGGAAGAGTGGTAGACCAACAGAAGCCTAATTTAGGCTTCTGTTGGTCTTCCTTTTTTATTTATATTTTTTATCACATAACATGCCAAAGTTGTATTTTTTAAAGAATACATAATATTTATTTACATTAAACATCACTCACCCACCACCTTTAGCTTTATTAGCTATAGCATTAGCACTTGGTCGAGCATCCATGATGAAAAGTTTATGAGCCTGGGCATTAGCATCCATAATCAGCTGTATGTATCTCTCATCTTCACGGCTGCGTTTTCCACTCACCTAAAACAAATTTTATAAAACTTTCGAAACATAAAATAAATTGCAAATTTTCATATAAATATATTTTTTGTTTTTTATACTATGAAGGGGTGGGACGAACTGGACGCACTCCTGATGGTAAGAAAAACGCCAGCCCATAACCAATGCAATGCAGACTCCGGACAAGTGTGCACTACACTGACGCTCCTCACTTTGAGACATAAGATGTTAAGACCCATTATCCCAGTAATCTTGTTGGATACAGAGCTCTTCAGATCGGATCACTGTGACATTTGGACATCACTGTTCAGGCGGTAGAACGTGTAGGTCTCCTGCAAAAGAGACCTAACCCGCGTAACATAATTTATATTATCAACTTACACCAACTAGAGGCTGACTGCATCTTGTGATAGTAGCTTGTGTACTAGGATGTATCCAAGCTAGAACAGGAATTCTTCCGCGCGAACGAAAGGCCGCGACTGACCGTAACAAATCATCATTGGCAGCTGCCGGTACAGCCCAAACGGATGGGTAACTATCACATATCTCATATTTGTCGTTTATACGTGTTATACGCCACATATCATTATTTACACCCTGAAAAACATAATTGTTTATTTATGTATATGTATTTTTATCTTACATCAACGTTTATTGAATATGTATAATTAAATATATATAATATAGTTCTTACCATTCTTTTCAATTCAGCTACAGGTTCATATACATGCCAACCATCCTCGGGAAAACTTTCTGAGTAACTAAATGCAAATAGGGGAAGTCTATGTGACAGAGGAAAGGCAAGCTGCTGTAGTTTCTCGAAAATGCCTCGGCGAGAATGATTTTCTTGTTTGTGTGCAAACCGCAAGTTACGCATATCCTACAAAATATATAATTGAGTAATATATTAGCTCATAAGGCAATATTTTTTTCTGAATTTAACTATTAAATTAATGTAATGGAAAGCAATCTCCACTGCTCATTAGCTTATTCAAAGCTAACATAGTTAACATAGACCAGCAGACAGATGTCCAGGGAAGGACATTTAAGAAATAATGGTAATTAAAGATATGTAGATATTTTTAAATAAAGATAAATAGGGAAGTTGAGACTGCTGCTACTTGTTAAGGACTTAGTACTTGTTCCATGGAATATTATACACATTCTTTACCTTGCAAAATACTTCAATTCCATAAGAATTTTCACCTTTAGATGAAGCACCACCAACTTTTTCAATACGGGAAACCTGAAAATAAAACTCCAGTAAGACTAACTATATTAAATAAGAATTCTAGTATTACAAACTATTACTGATAATATGATTTATCAGTCTTACAGTGTTAAACCTACTCGGTCTACTATGTACCCCTAAAATCTTTGATCAAAATGATGTTAAATTAAACTTACCACACCAAGCGGTACACTCAATGTAGTTTGTACGGATGTAGCATCTGTGGGTCTAAAGTGTAACTGATAATTTGTTACTTTGAGCACCCCTCTTGAAGGGCCATTGTAGGGGCAGAGATATGTCACATCCCGAGCAACCCCCATCACCTTCTCTCCATCTAAAAGCTGAATATCACCCAGAATGTGAGTCTGCAAAGGCATTGACAGTTATAAAACTCATGCATATAAATTGTCATACAAAGAATAGCACTGTCGTTTAAAAATTAAATGTAAATAAAATACAAGCCTTCGAAAGCTCTTTATGTTGTCTTTGACTACGAATACGATTAATAAACAAACAAACATGCATAGATTTACTCATTTTTAAAAACTCTAACGAACTTGCGCTCGAGACTAATGTTGGTTCCAATTTAACGTTTATTTTAACGAATTCAGGAAGTTAACAACAGGAATAACAGTCATAAGAATAAATTAGGCCTATTAGGAAACTTACGGATTCCTGTCCGTGTTTGGAATTCAATGAACTAGATTTAGAGTCCGAATCCAATGAATCAGAACTAGCATTTTTTGATAAGGAGAAATCTGAATTTAACAATTCTGAACTATTGTGCTTATCCATTGTTATACCACTAGCAAAATTAAGTCGTAAAGAAAGATTTAAGTTTTTTAATAACTGTTTTAATTGTGTACTATAAACATTAAATATTACTTTATCAACATTTGTCGTAACTCATAAATGAGTTTTGACTTTTGACATAAAAAAAACGCAAATTGACACCTATCAAAGTGACATGTCAACGCAATAGAATAAAAGATATGGGGGAGGATATCATAAAAGTTATAAATTTAGTATAAAATAAATAATTATAAATACCAACCTATGTAAAAACATTAATAAATTTTATCTATTGCTTTTTATATTTTTTGCTGTTATCAATTATTAATTCTCAAACATGCAGTATTAAGTGAAGTAAATAAGAAACGCCTAAAGGTAGGAAATTTTTATTAGGCACTTGGTAACATTTCATGTTTAATTTTTTTTGCATTATATCTTTTTGATGTTATTATCAAATAATCTAATCACTGTTAAATAGTGAAATTTAAATTTAAAAAAAAAATAATTTCACTCTCAAATACTCAAAACCAAGATCTCATTATCGTTCCCACTCGAACGAGACATAAAACGACTGTAATTTCATAACTTCTACGTCACTTCCGTTTAAGCCGCTCAAAAATAACCATTATTTTAATATACTTATTTTTATTTTAATGGTTTCTATTCTCGACGAGTTATGTTTTTTTGTGGGTAATAGTATGACTTAAAAAAGCGTTAATACTAAATCTTATAGACGTAACAAGGATAATTAGGAACCCATTATGTTTCTATTATTGTTAGCATAAAACATGATTTTCTTTTCTCATATATAACGAGATATATTCACAAAAATTAAGAATACAATTATACGGTCTCCTAATATGTTACCGTTGAGCGTATTGACAAAACTTTCGTTTCCATAGTTTTATATTAAGTTATTCTACATGTTTCAATATTATAGTAACTTTGTCCAATACCACAAGCATTCAACCGATTTACACAATGAAATTACCAAACAGTATTAATAAAAATATTTACTTAACATATAAAAATAATTATAATTTGGAAAAGGAGAGAACTATAAAAGCCGAGAACTTCGATTGGGATATTAAACATCCAAAAACCCTTGCCATGATTTGTATTGAAAAAATTAGTAGCGACTGGTCTGGTATGTTATATGTTTTGATTTATTTAGGTAAATATTTAATTAAAAATTGTCTACATTTTCTATGCTTTTTTTTTCATTTGTTTAAATATATTTTTAGGATATCCAAGCCTTGAAACTTTAATACCAAAAGATAGAGAATATTTCTTAGAAATTTTGGACACAAATATTGCTCTACAAATACTAGTAGATAATATAAAAAGTGATATATTTTGGAAAAAATGTTATTATTCTAAGTGGACTGATTATATCGAAAGTATGGAAAGTAGACCATGGATAAATATTTTTCTGGAGCGATATTATGCTGATATTTTAGAAAATATGAATCCAAGACAATATGACCCGGAAAAGGTTACTGAACTAATAAATAGCAAAGTTTAATGTTGAATGTATAAGAGTTATTAAATTTAAACTGCTTCTCATTGTAGATACAAAATTTAGTCAAAATATGTGGACCATACGTTGAGTCTCTCTCAATACGAAGTTTGATACCGTCAGATATTGTAAGTCAGAGAATCACATCACCAGAAATGGCTGACCTAATAACATCTTACAAACAAAATGAAAGCAAGTCTGCATTCAAAAATAAAGAAGCAATTTCAAGGGGTACTGATATTAATTTGTAAAGCACTACGTTGTTAATATTCTTTACAGATTAGATATTGACTGTTTTGAAATGATTTCAGATCATATATCCCTTCATGCAGCACTAAGCAGTTTAAACAATTTGGTAGAACTGCATATTACATATCAATTACGATCTACCGGTATTAATTATCGAAGAGATCAATTTCAATTTACAAATAATGATGCAAAAAATTTAGCTAGAGGATTGGAAAAATGCAGTCAACTTAAAATCTTAAGGTACCTCATAGACGTATATATTTTTGTAGTAAGCAAGCTGCAAATTGGACCGAACGTTTATTTAAATTTTAATTCTGTTGCAAAGTGTTATGTTTTATAAGATGCATCGGAGCTTTGTTTAATTTTATTGATTGTCCAAGTGTTGTAAATGTGCATACCTACATCTTTTTTTTAATTTTATAGAATCACAAGAAGCGATTTAAACTGCCAAAGAGTAAAATATATTTTACGCGGAATATCAGACAATCCGAGATTGGATACATTAGATTTAAGCCATTGTAAGATTGGCGATGAAGGTGCAGGTCATATTGCCAAATTTATGGCAAAACATGATAAATTGAGGAGTCTCATATTAGCCGACAATGTTTTTGGTTAGTCGGAAACCTTTAAATTTAAGAATAATACAAATCGTTGGATTTTTTTAATAACGATTAAAGTGTGTATCTATTTTATAGGTCCGGATGGAATTGAAATTATTTCACACGTACTCAACCATTCTAGTTGTGGCATAAGATCTTTAGATTTAAGGCTAAACAATAAATTAGGTTCTGAAGGAGTTGCTCATATAGCCGTATCTTTAGCGAGAGGATGTAATCTTACGGCGTTAGTAGTACCGTATGTGACATAATTAATATAGCATCTTGAAATTATTTACGTTAGTAACGACCTACTTTACTTTTCAGTTTAAACATATCTGGATGTGGCATAACCCCAGATCCATTACAGAAGCCACCAGCTGGAGTATGGTCAGCAATTAATGCAGCTAATCCTCCGACATGTGGCGATCTCCTAGCAAGGGCCGTTGGATTAGTTAAAACACCTTTGCGATCATTTGACATCAGTGTTAATAATATAGGATCGGTAACCTTTAAAAATATTTGATTTAAATAATTATAAGATATACAGTCAATATCCAATAGTGTACATGTTTTTATTGCAGCCAAGCGATATAACTTTGTCAAATGCCATTTGCTTGAGTTACCTAATAGATATAAATTTGAGGAGATCTGGTATGCAATCTATAGCAATGGCAATGGCTGAATCTGCTGCTGCTGCTCAACGTTTGAGAAGAGAATCAGAAAAGGGTATAAGATTTAGACGTAGCGCTGGGCGTGTTGTCCAAGCTCGTAGAGTAGTAAAGGGAATGAATATAGGCAAGTTTTATTTTACAGAAGATTTTCAAACAAAATACACAATTTTCAGAAATATTCAACTGAATAACTTCCTCAGAAATAACATTTTAAAAACGTTACTATTAATATTTCAGATGCAGATCCGATATTGTTCGCTCAACAACTTTCAGCGCGTCCTTCAATTGTTTCTGTAGCTTCAGAAGATGGTATGTATAACATACAAACTCAACCATTGCCACGAGATTTTGGCTTCGTTCCGGCGATGAAGGTATTAAATATATTATTTGTTCAATTTTAAAAAAACAAGACTAAGATTTAAATATGTTTTAATATGTTGTTTCTGTAAATTATTTATTTCATATTATAGGTTTCATTACTTTACAGAGTCCTTTACAATCACCTCATACTTCATCTGTATCTGGACAATCAACTTCGAGAAGGTCAAGTCATCATATGATTTTGGAACCTATACAGGTAAGACTCGACGAAACATCTAATTAATTGATAACTTATATAATTAACGCATAATGGTTTGCTTTTACAGGAACTACAAAGACATAATTTAAAACGTAGAAAATCAGATGGATCGCTACAACATGTTCGTAATGATGTTTCTCGACATATAAGAATATATATTTCACAAGATAATGATATATCAAAGGAGATTTGATGCTTTTTTGATAATTTTGTATCCTAACCAATAAATGAGTGTGACAAATTGTGTGCGTTTTTTAATCTATATCGTCTAGGTTTTTAGTGTATATCATCTCATAGAATATGCTTAATATTAAAGCCAACAAAACTATAAATTTAAAAAAATATCTATATAAATAAAAGAGTCCATTAGTAGTTTCTTTTAATTGTCATGAAAGTTACTGTGACAAGGCCGCCATTTTAAGTCATTCAATTCAAATAAAGGCCTGATGAAACGCCTCCTGTAAAATCGTCATGTGCGTACGAGAGTTTATGACCCTTTAAAATTATATTTTCCCTTAAATGTAGATAATGAACGAAACTGGCAACATTTAATATAGTTTACACAATTACCTCACTTTCTCAAAATTTCTCTTTCTTGACAGTCGTTGCTTGTCAACTCAATAGTCAAATTCCAGTCTGAAGTAATCTGTGGTTCGAGTCAGTCAGCCATGTTTTGTGTATAAAGTGGTGTTATTTGTACTGCACTTGTAGTTGTTGTGATGAAATTTATAAATTTAGCCAAATAATTCGAATTATTTATAACAAAACAAGTGATAGTGAGTTTTCAATGTTTTTTGTGAAAGTTGTGTGATATTGCTATTACAATGAATTGGGGAACTGAGCTTTGGGTACGTATTTGTAATTAACGTTCTTCAATCCGCATAATTTTAATGCATTCTTCCATAGAATATTAATTATATTTTATTAAATAATTGTAGAGAAAGCAAAATAGTAGGAATGGTAAAACAAAAATATCAACTTTCTGAACTCGAAAAATACATTTTAAAGTGTCAAGAAATCGTGTCAATTACTCTTTTTCTAACTATATTTATAATTAACCGGATTATAAACTCATATTTTAGTTGTAAACTATTATCAAAACATTTATTACTTTTGTATTAAACTTGTTTTAAAATAAGACAACCCTATTAACAGGCAAAGGTAAGTTCTTTTTAGATGCAGTACTAATAACTTATATCGTTAGAATGTAAATTACCTACAAAATATATATTTTATTCCAGCCATGGAAATGATGCCTATCAGTTAGGACTACTTGCATTTGAAGGTCTACATAAAATGCTTATTGTATTTGCAAATGTTTCAAATTTACTTATTCAACTTAAGTTTTTGTAATAAGTTAATCAAATCTACATACCTAAATTATTTTTTACTATATAGGGAGACATTATTATTCAGTTAATAAGCCATGTTTTGTTGCAAACCTCATGTGGGAAGGTCATGTATTTCTATAGAAAGTTGGAATATCAATTCCTCCATATGCTTTTTTATTTGTCTGGTGTGTTCGTATGTCGTATTTACACATACACACTTTGATAAGACAAATTAGCAGATAACAACAAATCAATGATTTTAAAAATAAACAAAAATGGTTTCCGTATATATTTGAGTGTTTTTTTTATTATTGAAAAACTGAAATTAACTACCTCTGTAGAAATAACCTTTAATATTATAATAACTTTATCACAAAATAACAATCGGGAAAATATTGTTTTTAAAAAATTTAAACAACTATGACGTTAAATTCATGATTTCAACCATTATCTCAATCTTAGAATAATAGTGCCCGGGTAACCTTCTTTTTCTATAAATTTTAAAACAGATAACATAATTAAATGTGATATTTTTCTGTCTCTTCGTACTGATATGCCACAAGTATTTAAAAGTACATATAGATTCTAAAAAAAAAAAAAAGTATAAGCAGGGTAAACGGTGCAGGTGGGAGTGAATAAAACAAAACA
>JADANM010001663.1:5422130-5448648 GCA_026213755.1 Eurema hecabe | reverse complement strand
ACTCACAAATTTTGTTTACAATATTATACAATAATATTTTTATTTAAAGATAGTGAAGTATACTATAATCTTGAGCAATTAATTAAGCATTAGTAATTTGTAAATAATTAGGCCGCTATTACCTAATGAGATAAGATAAATTAGACATAACTTAAAATAAACACATCCAATTACTGGCATGTGTTTAAGATTGTTTCGTTGTCATACATGTAAACGTTAAGGTCTTTGACCTATATTTCGTTCAACGTGCCAATATTTGCTGCCGTCATATTGATTATAAAATGATAATGTTACATTTTAAATCTAGGAGTGTGAGTGGTCAGTTGGCAAGATGCAAGGCCGATAGTTGCGGCCGGTTCACATTCCGTAGTCTATGTAGGTACTTGTTGTGAAATGAGTTTATTACTTACGTGCAATAACCATACTGTCAGTGAGTACGTATATATACATAGTACATACCGCTCACCGCTATACAATCTGCATGTTATGAATCATTTTGATTTCGAATTTGATGCGGAAAAGGAAAACGAAGGGTGTAAATACTCGACGGAGATGAAGTGGTCGCGGGAGATTTTATGAGCAGTCGCGAGAATGTTTTTTAAATACACGTGTCACAAAAACGTCTCGTAGAATATGGTTATAAAGTCCAAAATTACATGACTTTGCTGCATCGTTTTCGTTTCAAATGGAGGTTACATGTTAGCAGTTATAATTACTATCGTAAAATAACAGGTAGGTATATAATATTGAAAAGCAGGTAACATACAATTGAATTATCTTCAGTTGTCCGTGAACCAGTTCGCTAAGCGTTTTGTAATCGTGACCTGGATAACTGCCATACTTGGATAGGCACAGAGATCATTAATGAAAGAATAGATGCTTTATTGGAGTAAGAAATCACTTGTTGCAAAAACATTTGAACAGCTATTGCACATGAAAACGTATATATTAGCTGTTTAGTTAGTTAAATCACAAATTACTGATAATAATTACATTAGGCATGCTCTATGGTTATTTGTTTCGGTAATAAATTTCCTATACCTAGTTATATTTTCCATAGTAATGACAATACCTACTATAATTTTGGTTATCAACAATGTGAAAAATTTGTTTGTGAAATAAATGGCAAGAACATACTTAAACAGCATCTTGGCGTCAAGCCAGTACAAGTTGTCATTATGTGCAATGCAAGCGTGCGCCTCATATAGCGATTGGCAGCAGGTCCATTCGCGGACTCCAGCGTGTAACCGGTTTAACCAGAATACACGGAGCTACACCAAATAAAATGGCGTCGAAGCTTTTACGTTTAACGCAAAAACGACTGTCGAAATGTACGAATAAGATCGTGAATCGAAACTATACGTTTGCAATTCATAATCGTTATTAAAGTATCTCGTTGGGTTATTTTTGAGTGTCCCTAAACGCCGGTTTAATGAAACTTTGCCATGCGGCTTAGTTGCAATCATCGTACTCCTACGCATAAGTTCACAATCAGGATGTTAACGTTAAACCTGCTAGATATGACTCAGACTGCCAGGCTTAAAGTAATATTCAAACGTTAAAAAATTACTATGAACTTTGAAACCCAGACTATACTATCCCCTTTAAAACACATTCTCAGTCCTCAAGATAGTAGAGAGTAGTAATAAATAGAGAAAGATATAAATAAAGTCTGACCCATATATATTTAACTGTTCCACTGTCACTAAATTTCTTGAAATAAACTCTAAAATACAATCAAAATAACACACTTAAAATAATAACTACACGACACGATATCTACTACTGATTAGTCCATAGCAACCCACACTTGTACGTTAAAAAAAGGTCTAACACCTGACACCATTTATGGAAACCGAGGCAAATTCCTATTACACCAACGCCATTCTACGTCTCTTTTCATATTGTGTTACTTACAAATAGGTAGGTACAAAAATATAACAATTTACGCAAAATTAGCTTTAATAGTTCAATTTTTTTGCCCATTTAAAGAAGTTAGTATGATACAGAATCTGAGTTTTATTTCGATCACATCTCGTTGCGAAAAAGTATAAAAACTATTGGGTTTTGTGTTTTGCATTGCAACCGTATTGTAAATTGCCTGTGTTTATTGATCAAATGTAAACATACACATACAAACAGGCGAACATTGTACTCTGTTTGTAACCTTTGATTTATCTCTGACATTGTTTGTAAATAAAAATATCATTTCAAACTCTTATTTTAATTGTGAATTTATCGAACTTACAAAGTTTAAATTCAATAAAGAGTGAGGTAATGTAGTAATGACGATCCAGTGTATAAGATTATTGCTAGCATGTATAGGTATACTATGGAAGGTCCAAAGACAGGAAACCGTCGATAACGAGATAATGATACGTTACGATTTTCTAATTTTAATTTGTCATCTTCTAAGCTAATTGTCAGGTATTGTATGATTAATGACTTGAAATCATTTTTCTCCAACCCAATCTGTTCGTTTATTGATATTTAAAGAGTACTTATGTTACAAACATGTAACAAAATAAATAATTTAAATCGGTTGAGCAATTTTTATTATAACAGTTGCAAGTAACTTGACTTTTTTAATAAATAAATTTCTATGGTTTAAAGTAATTTCAATATCGATACAGTAGATTAAGATTAATTAAATTTAAGTCAAACCAATGTCAGAATTTTACAAACTGTATGTCTTTTCAAAGGTATTAACAATCAGTGTACAAGCAACTGTATTCAAAGAGCTAAATATCGTTAAGTAACGTAAAATTATTTATATATACACTGTTCGTTTAAAATTTCTCCATTCGCTGCGAGTCGGTTATAAACGCATTAGGCGGAAGCTAGAGATTCATTAGAAATTTCATTTGCCAGATCGCATCTGTTTACATACGATCGTTAATGCTTCTTCAAGTTCGAGGTCATTCACTTGACCAGATAAAAGTAAATAATCGGTTTTACTTGGTGGTATCTTAACTGGTGGCCCTGTTCTCGAAATAAAATATTGTAAGGCTCTTTGTAATCCCATGTACATTTGAACTGTAATTATGTCGTATTAAAAGGATAAATCCAACAACTTGATCTTTGCTCAATATTAATATTGCTGGATGGATTATTATTATATTAAACGAAAACTACTAAATTTATTTTGGTGGAATTTGCCATGCAGAATTATTAGACTCTTGACACATAGAGTAATTATTTATATTGCCTGGGTAACGTTAAAGCGTGGTTAAATGCGCAGGTCGCGCCTAGTTTTATTAGACAGGTACTAAATACAGAAATATCAAAACAGCTTTTAGTAATTGGGCGTCTTTAGTTTAGTAATTACGTCGTTATTAATACTTTCGTATTTAAATGTAATTAAAAGGTATTTAGGCCTAATGAAGAATCAAATTTTTATTAATTTATCACGATAAAGAGATTAGTTGCTGTCAATGTTTTGGGACAAGAGAATTGTACAACAAAGTAAATTAATTCTTAATAATACAATAGTGATAAATCTATATATATTTTATAATATATACATTGTGCTAACACAAGTGTTTGTGAAGAAAATATGGTTAAACTTAGAATGGTAAGTTTTATTTCTTTAGATGTTTTTTTGTTTTTATTTAATCGTTGACAGCCTAATTCTCATCATATATCTTATATTCTTTTATAATTTTAATACCTTGATGAGGATGATAAGTCGCCGACATTGCCGAAAAAATCTCAGAGCAAAGGCACCTTCTATAAATTTGAACTTCAACATATGCAAAGATAAATGAACTTATTATTATTGGACTCCCGCAAGTACAAATGTTTCTAGATCTAGTCTTCACCAGACACTTAATACGTTCTCATCTGCTCAACCAAAAGCTTATCATTTCTATATTTAGATTTAGGTACATCGGGCACATTTTGCGAAGCCGACTGGTTACTACAAAAGTAAATATTACGTATATAATTATTAAAATGTCCTTAACCTTCTCAAAATTAAAAATAGCTATATATGGTAATGCCTTATCTTGTTGTTTTAAAATTATCACTATCAATTCGATATTATTACAAAATATAATTCGGAATCGTGAGAATCCCGAGTTAAACTGGATTAGCTTTGCTACGCTTCGATAAGATAAGAAATGTATTTCAAAGATTACCCGTTTGATTAAATAAATAACGGATATTTTGGTATATATACGTATAATAGAATTTGTTAAAAAATGAGACTAACATTTTGAATTTAAGTGTAAAGACTTTAGTCATAAAAATTGCGTTTTGCATATTAAAAGAATTATAATTTGAAATTATTTTAATTAATTTGCAACTTAATTAAATACAATGATTTAAAATATTATTTAATTCTTCAAAAATGTTTCGTATA
The DNA here is from genome assembly GCA_026213755.1 of Eurema hecabe. Taxonomy (NCBI): domain Eukaryota; kingdom Metazoa; phylum Arthropoda; class Insecta; order Lepidoptera; family Pieridae; genus Terias; species Terias hecabe. The sequence goes on along the minus strand of JADANM010001663.1, from coordinate 5,444,285 downwards.
TAAATAAAATGCAAAGTCACGTTCGGAATGGAAGTAATGTGAATGATACTTCAGTGGGAGCTTGTTCCGATTGTTCGTTAGCGCCAACGAATACATAACGAGTAGAATATTCCAAAACATCTCAAAGGCCTTGAAGTTGACTAGCTAGCTAAACATCTGGCTGATGTGATGGTTGATTTCATTGGTATTCGCAAAAGCATGAGCTATAAAGATAAAATCTTAACAGCAAGTGCTTTTGTAATTCATTAAAATACCTACTTAACTTCGTAGTTAGTATTACTCGTGTACATACATGATACATGTTGTAATCTATTTCTGAGGTTCGTTATAATCGATGTTCTGTTAATGCAGACATTGTAGTAACATATTTTGGTTAAATAAATAAAGTTTTCTATAGAATACAATCCGATACAATCTTAATTTCGTAGTGTTGTAGATGTAGGTTTGTGTTCCTATAAATCTTAATAAAATATATTTACTAATTGTAATGCAAAATAAAGAAAATTAGCCTCATTAAATTTTTAAGAATAAACATGAAAACCATATTCACACCACCTCTGGCCAATATTCACAATTATTTATAATGCCAATGTATTTATAATGCCCACAAAATAAATAATTAATTATACAACACTTCTTTATTGCATTTTTGCTATATTAAAATATTCGTTTCCACTCTTACGTAAGAAGATATTCGAAACGAACGCACCGAATAATCGCGCAGCCAAACCTCGGAACTTTTACTCATAATGATAGTTGTGTGGTTTCATATATTTTGCAGCGAAAGTGTCGATGCGATTTGCTTGACGGAGTCGACGGACCGGACCTTCGCGGGTCCATAGCAAGTGGGTAATGTGTCGCGCTCCACTCGCTTTTTCTCCGATATAACTTTCTTAGAATAAAGAGTTGCTACTGGACGCCTTCATAATATTATGCTTTATTCACGATTGATAAATTGCCACCTTTAGTCCTACAATTTGCGAGGGATATGATATGAAAACACAGTAGTCACGGGTTATTCACGCTGAGAAACGAAAGTGATATCAGTAATAAATGTCAATATACACTTTCTTGTTATGGAACAGTGAAGGGCTGTTTACTTTTTTACTTTACTGCATTATTAACGATGATGTTATGTAATCGGATGTATGTATATTATTCTTAATAGTTAATTATAATACAGGCATATATAATTTTTCGGAACATTGACTTATAAAAAGAGAAGTGGTAAATAAATAATTAATAGTTACTTATCTGCGCCACGTACTATTTATTACTTGTCTAAAATTGTTTTCAGCATAATTAGTGTGAGAATGATTTCTTATTGCATAACTACTACATACTCAAATTATACGTATTTAAGTACGTGAATCGAGTTATTAAGCGTTTAAATATCAAGTCAAGGTTTTAAGGCGAAAGGATTAAGAATTAAAGTAACGTTAGGTATGTGTATAGCATTTTAGCACTTGAATATTAATTGTTAAATACGCGATGTTAGTGAAAAAATATTTTTGCACTAAGATATTTGTTACTTAAGTACAAGAAGCGGATCAACTCCGTCCCCTTGAATTATATGTACGTGAAAATAAGAAACGAGTCGTGCTCCCCTCGCGCACGTATAGTAGGTATACGTATACGCGTATTGTATGCGTCACCTGTTAACTGCACAAGTGCATGTGCCTTATGATTCAGACGTGAATATGAATTTTTTGTGGTATTTTCGGGGACACCTCGCTTATAAATCCGTAGAAAAAAGATTGAAAGGAAGCCCTTTGTGGCTGTAGGCTCATTATTTAGGTTTCGTGACAATTGATAGCTCCTTAATTGAAATCGTAAAACTAAATGAAATAGAAAGAAGAACATTGAATAAAATAATTTACGTATTTTATGTTTGTGGTGTGCTGAAATATACAGATAAAGTTGTATGAATTCAACTTTAGTAAATGTAGATAATTCCTAAAATCAGTTGTGTTAACAATCCCAGGTCAGTAACTATAGTCCTTGTCGTGCACCTATCATAAATTATGTATTGAAGTGGAAGCATGACTTAATCGTTTGTTTGGAGTGTGCATAACTCCACGTACAGGCATTCCATGAGCGTGACCAAACTTTTGAATCTTAATACTAATATATTCTAATTCGTTAATCGAAATTGTTTTAATTAATCACCCGTTAATTTGTTCTGATTGTACTCCTGTCGTCACAATACATTTATACTTGTTTATCTCGCCTAAAAAATGTTCGCCTTGTGGCTTGTACCAGAAATTATGCAGACCGTACTGTTTTTTTCTTTTTTTCGTTTGATTGATTAGTTGCAATACGCATTTTAAAGTTGGATTGTTTACTCATGTGTCTGTCGAGAGGCTGGGCATCCGGGAACTCGGCGCGTACGCATTTAGTCTCAGGTACAGTGAGTAACGAGTCCCAGTCGGGCATGGGTTAATGCACTCCCGTTTACTAAATTGCCTTATGTTCTTCCGATTTCACGTAAGTGGTAAACAGATTAAATAAATCTCTTTATGTTCATTGACGTACTGCTCCTAAGTAGATTAGGTACCGAACGCGCCACCGCTTCGCAGTACCGCACGAAACATTAAACATTCGACTATAATGAACGGTAAACATCAAGAAAACTGTTTAAACATATCCAGTGTTAGCTATGGAAAATATTTGATAAGTCACGTCTCACTGGCCTATTTATCGAATCGCTTTATACGATTTTTGTTGTTCCTATTTCTATTCTAAGATTCCACTCGAATACCAAACGATTTTGCTAGTTCAGTCATCGTATAGAGTGAGCGATGTAGGAAACTAAAATAGCTGAATGGGCTTAGCTAGTTTTACGTCATGCATTTCTACTAATGAACAAACTTTCTCTAATATAATTGTTTTCCCATTTTTTTACAATCTATGATGTTTATTAACAAGCGAATAATTCATAATTTATTTTCACGTGGCAAGCCTATACTAGACTTTAGTGTATGAACATTAATATTGTGATATTGAATGTTTCTAGCCTCAGTTTTAATAAGTATCAATTTTCAATACTTATGTCAGTTCAAATCAATGATATAGAAAATGTTATACGATACGTCCAGGTAGCGAGCCATCTAATACTAACACGCCAAGTTATTATATAGGAGGTATTATTTCTAATACATACACTCAAGCTAAACCACTAACCACCGGTTTTATATAAGGACTAACTGCGCTCCGCGGTTTTGCCTGCCTATACGTAACCATTGACTTGAATGTCTTGTTAAATAGCAAATATATTCTTTATCTATGGACTCCGAAACGTATCCAATGTATTTCGTATTTTCAAAGGTTGTTGCATTTAAACAAACAATCCATCTCATAAGATCTATATTTTTTAAGTTAAAGTCTCATATGAAATATCTTATATAACGATTTGAAATGTTATTTTTTAACTTCATGATATACGTCTCCTATTACGATTAAAAAACATCTTTCAAACAAGAGTTTAAATGAATTCAGACGGAAAGGATAGACAAGACTTGATTCGATAAACACATTTTAATTGACGACATTTATACCTTTCTAATATTATTAAATCATGACCAAGTAACATGAAATTTAGAATTATATTTAAAATGTACCCAACATATATTTTTGATAATATAAGAGTGTTTCGCAACTGAGATATTCTGTATCTACTGATATCTGCGGGCTACAAATGAAAGCCGGTAGCAAAAGATCTACTATCTTTATTAGTATTGACGTTCCCGACAGCCTCGCTACGCTTCACCTGTTGCGGTCAGCCCTCTGACCGTCTCTAGTCGCGACTGTTGAGCCCACTCGACTGTGAAATTATACACAGCTGTTTAAGACAACCGCCCGCGCCGTTGAACTATAAAGACTATTTTGCCCCATATTTCCTCATGCTATTAAGCCTCGAGGATGAAATTCACCTGTTCTGTACTAATGGAAAAGTCTTTGAGCTAAATCTTGTATGAGTAACATTGAACTCCTGAAAGAATCCGTAAAACGTCATCCAGTTATGACAGTGTAAATACAAGTGCAGAATAAAAATATAAGCTTTTTTAATCGTTTGCAAGCAAGAAAAACTTAGTAATTAACTACATTAAAAGGGACATTTACCTTCATGAGAATTGTATGAAAATGAGTATTATTTTTGTTGTTTTATGATTAAATAATACATTTAAAATAAACTCGTAAAGCGAGGCTATTCATTATGGTTATTGTTTATATCAAGAACTCAGAAGAACAGGGAGCTCTTGTTCTCGCAAGGCGCCAGTCTGACGCCTTCTCATTGCCAAATGCCCAATCATAATAATTTTGAACATATATTTTTATTTGGTATCGTAAGTAGTAGGTGTCGAATATATTAGTATGTATATCTTACATCTACATATTGCGTATTGTTATAAGCGTTCACTGGTACCTACCACGTAACATAACAGTTTCCGATTCTCCGCATGCAGAGTTGTTTTAATCCACAACTGTTCGGCCGTAATAAACTATTATATAACTGGAAAATAACTCCGAATGCAATATGTTATGCTCGCTTTCAAAATGTCAGTGCAACACGCACGAAATTCACCATCGATTCCAAATGCGTTGCCTTGAAATCGTGATTGAATTGTGATCGTGAATTGACTTACAATTACGGTGGTCGTAGCCAATAGAATTTACGTAATTAATGTTTTGTAGTATCTTTGTTTTTTCCCTATAACAAAATAATAAATTTAATATTTATATCATTTCAAATAGAGCTGCTCTAATAGCGAAAAAGAAGTGGACCAATAGAGAGCAGTTTATAATAAGCGTGTAATTATAATGTGTGATATTCTCGTTATCGGTGTATGCGTTTACTTTCCAACAACGCGCTTGCATTTTTCCACGAGAAAGCGGAAACGCGCGTGTCTCAACAATAGCTGGAGGCCCGAGCTGAGCCACATTCTACATCGCTATTGTATATTATTCGCAGAATCGCCGATAAGTACTGACGTGCAGGTGGAATGCTATTACTATTTATATTTATTTCGTTCGGCTCAGGTAACAAACCTCTTTGGTAAAATTGCATCTTTTAACTTCCCTAGTCGTTTCCCATTGGGAGTGCATTTCATGCAGTAGTCGCAAAATAATCCAATCACATCCCTCACATGAGGGGATCGTATCGATCTATCAATTCAAAAACGGTTAAGATTACTGGGGGCTGTTAAAATGTTAGTACAATCTTTCAAGTTAAGAGAAAATATACTTGTTAACGTAAAATAAATATTGTGTTTTGTTCATAAAAAGTGTGGATGGTACGATGACAGGATACAAGCCCCTTTGAGCTTACAATGGGCAGTAAAGTGACAAAAAGTTTTTATTCATCATCCAGGCTCAACACAATGCACCCGCGCCATCGTCGACTTCCCACATAAATGCGATGAACGTTTAAAATAACTTGATATTGTGAATAAGACTATAAATAGTTTCAAATGTTACATTCGAACTAACGTTTATTGATTCACCTGTTTATGTACAACAGTACATATTGAAGATGGTACATAAAATTTTAAATGGAACAATATTTCGTTAAGGAAATTTTCATGGCTCTGTTATTTTTTTTCTTTTTGAACTGAACTTGAGTTATAAACGGGCGAGCCATTTATATGCAACTATCTAACATGCTCTATATATATATATATAGTTTTTGCTCTCTTATAATGCTCATTATTTTTATAAATAATATATTTACTTGCATAAATCAATACGATCTTTGTTAGTTTTCTAATGAAAAATCGCTCAATAACATTCATACATCGCGTAATACTATTAACATTTTAGAAATATGTTCAATATTAGCGCGTAATTACCGACAATAGTATATGATTAGATAAATTGTTGATGATAATTAGCATGCCGAGATATGTCCGATAGTGTAGATCTTTCGAACAAATTATATGGAATCGAAAAGTAATAACATATGTACAGTAACATCGTTAACATTGCTTTCACTTTCATACTTTCGAGCATGACAAACATTTAAAGGAGCACGTGCTTTACTCGAATCAGTTAACTTGTATTTTTATAACAGTTTGCATTATATGTCCATACTCCACCGTCCATACACAGAACTGTTGGAACGTTTTCTCTCCAGCTGGCCTAGAATAGAAATGAGCGTGAGTTCATTCTTGCGTGTTATTATTATAAATGTCTGGTCGAGACCTATCATGAGTGCAGTTTATGATGTGAACGAGAATAGTAAATTGTAAGCCTCCATTGATAGATGTTAGTGAACCAATGGAGCTGGGTCGTTCAACGCTTAAATTATTAATTGAGCAAGCAATCGATCATTTCTTATGTAACTCTTCGTTACACAGTTTCAGTATGGATATCTCGTTTTGCGCCACTTTCACAACACTATCTGTCTGTAGAATTTAAATTATAATGATCCGTATGTGCGATGTACATGTAACGTGCAGAAACCTATTTGAGTATTATGATCAAGAATGTTCTGAATTTTTATTAGCATTGTAGCGTTAAAAAAGGCTTTATATAACATTATATAGCGCTGTAATGCATGCACTGACTAAAGTTGTATAAATAAAGTAAATGCCACCACATGTAACATGGAAATTTCAATAGAAATCGAAATAAAACACCCGCAGTTACCTACTAGTAATATGAACTCGGTTGCTAATTAGCCGGTATAAATAAAAAAATATTCTTAAATTATGTTTAATATATCACCAATGCTTTATTTGCATAACTTGACTTATTCAAGTGGCGCTGCTTGAGATTATTAACTAGATTAACATCGTGATTTCTCCTTAATATCTTCACGAGTATAAGATAAAGTCTAATCGAGCTGAAGGCATTGGTGATAAAGTGAAAACTGTGATGTATTACTTGTTGAGAAAAAAGTAATTTACCTTGAATTTAATGTCAACACTGTATTGATTGCTTTTATTTATCGACTCGTATTGTGCTTTTAAATTATCTTCAATGGACATTAAACACGTCCAAGTCATTTGCACGCAACATTTTTATCAACGAAACGTGTCGGTATCACACTTCGTAAGGTTTCATTATATTCAGTAAAAAGTCATTTTATAGTATCATTTTGATTTTTATAATATTATATTCAATTACCGTCGAGTGAACCTTATTAAATATTTTGTAATGTATGTACAATCACCTTCTATTATGCTGAGACGTTTTGTAAGACTGATTAATAACTTTATGTAGTAATATATTGTTTATGCAGTATTATAGTATTTTGATGATTTGTCGTTTTGATCGGTTTATATGCATACTCTAATAGTCGATTTTAGTTATACCTATATAGAAAATATGATCCTTTAGAAATAGTAAGTGTGTACGTAGCCTGCCCATTTCCCATTTATTGGTAATACATTTGATCGAAAGCAGGTAGGTAAGGCATTGAGTCACGGAGGGTGACCGGGGTGCGATCCACCCCGCTCGACCCGACGCCCCGTGACGTCATCGTGAGTCACGTCTGTCTGAGCCGAAATAGACCGAGCCAATACAAATGTTTACAGTTTACACGATCTCATTTTATTTTATATTTATAAACACGTGACAACGACAATCTTGATTTCTTAGACAAATGTGCAACAGTGTACAAAGCTAATAATGATATGTCCGTCCTAAATTGCTGTTTACTTAATGTTTCGAGAAGATTCTGTAAGGCTATATTAATATATTATAGACGCAGAATATTCGTACATCTAGTGCTAATATTTTGCTGATTCCTTTTCGAGTCTATAACTAAAACTTAGTAGAATAATATTTTGCAATAGGTTATATGTTTGTTATATTTATTATGATTACTTATCATATCATAAGATATTGTAAAGAATGGTAACATTTAAACTAAACCAAATATTGCTCATAGGCAGGTATCTATGTGTGTTAATGTACGCAGCCCGATAACTGATAAATCGGTATTTACGTACTTAGAAATGTGCACCTCGTTTACTAGTTAACTGCACTGAGACAAATTATTTTTCCTATTACTAACCTGTTTAGTTTGTATGATAAACTTGTTCATATATAATATAATACATTAACCTACCTATGTTTAAATAACAACTCATTGCCGTAACTCCTTTTATAAGGAAAACGAGTAAGAAATGAATTGAATTGTGTCTTAACAATATTCTATTAAACAACAATGTTAATTTGATCGATTTTTTTAACTAAGTTATAGGTGTTCCATTTTAATGTTTTTGTATGTGCAATTATCGCTAAGCGAATTTAATAGAATCTATTAAATATAATAATAATTTCAAGCCATAGCACAGTAATTTAAATGAATATTGCCTAACACTTAAATGTAGATCGGCTCGTACTGGTTTTCGATACAATTATGTCACCTGTAGCTGCGTCGAGTGCGTGTCGTTGTGTCACAAGTGCTCGTTGCCTTGTACACTTACTTGTAGGGCTTTGGAGAGCCCATTTCACCAGCAGATTAACTAGAATAAGAGTTTTTCAACCATTACAATCACAAACAACTCGACAGAAGTCTAACGAACTCTAGCTATGACGTAAACGTTTTAAATGTGCTTACAAATTAAATTTTAATGATTAATTATACTATTTAGCAGACACGAGCATAATTTCTGAGTAAACAAAAATTAGTCAACCGTTCTTTTAATTGTTTACATTTCGAGTTGACGCGAACTTGATTGGCGTAACGTAAAGTTTTTCATTGCATTTAGCAAGAATTGTAACTATACAATATTTTACTAGATATGTAGTCACGTCCGTTTATATATAAAGAACCATATTTAGCATACAAAGAACGGAATATTTCATCAGTGCTCTACATTTCGCATAGAAAGGAATTATAAGTTGGTATCGCAGCATCGTAGCCATCTTAAGCACCGGATTATATACGCTATATTGTTACTGCACAGAATATGCATGTCTCTGACATTTACTCGCTTAAGCTGATATAAAATACTTATTGTAAGACGTTACTTGTTCACGTTTTGTAATAATGATACCGTTTTATATTATTATCTGCAAGTGATTACTTCTAGTATTACAAGCTGATTTAGAGTTGACTAGATGGTAATTTTAATTGAAAACTGTACGAAAAAATATTTGCATATACATTATATTGTTTTGATAGACTTGTAAATAAATACTACCTTGTTGAGGTGACCTTGCCGAGTGACTGTTTAAGGAATGTTAGTTTGTATCACTTTTAGCGTTCACTCGAACATCCTTTCACATGTAATGTTTGCTCACGTATTGCCATCTTTGAGTCCTTCCATTGAGTCAATATGTTTTTTCTTGTTTATATAAAGAAATCTTTACTGATGACGTAATTGTAGGTTATCTGGGACTTACTATAGGAATAAAAGGGGTCGGATAAATATCATTGTAACAAGTGCTTTATAATATTGACATTACATTATTGATTCTGTGAACGTATGGCTATCTTATCAGCAACAGGGTATTGTTACGATAGAGAATGAATGAGCGATGACTAACGAGATTTAATTTTCTAAGACCGGGGCCAGGGCGTTCCTCTTGCGTGATTCATGATTACCCTGATTCGTCGCACCAAGTTCCGGTGTGACTCCGCACCGAGGATGAAACGGAAATAAATGTATGAAGTTATGAACACCGTGTGAAAGGTTACCCGGTGCGGACAAAAAAACTTGATGCCGTGTAATTTTCTGTTTTGTTCTTATGAACGCAATATAATAGTGTGTACGTATATGCAAAGCGAATCGTTGGCGCATGAACTCTGTTCTGCCATTTACGTAAGTTTTATATTCATGGGAATAAGTGAAAATGTTTATTATTATAATCTGCCTTGTTAGTTTGATCGCAAATATTTCGGATTACAGACATTTGGGAGGGAATTTATATAAAAACATCGATCGATCGATCATAAGCATCCATCTTTATCCTATGTACGATACGATAATTAATCTGATACAACGCTTATTTGTTTATTATATTATTACGGTATCAAATCGTTTTTATATATATCTGAATGAGTCATAGATATATTCAAAAATCTTGAATATGGAGCGTATAAGAATTAAATGTTGATACCAAGGTCTTTGCTTGCGATATAATCATATGGTCGACATATAGTTAACATCGGCTTTTCCTTCGAAATTAAACAATGGATATGCCACATCAATGTCGAGGTGTGTCATGTATGTGTACAGGAGACATTCTAAGTAGAACTACGTCTGTAACATGGAACGAATTTATTGAGTCTGAATCTCTACTCCGAACGTAATCGACTTCTACTTTGACTAGTATCGATACAGTTTTTGATCGATTTCAAATTATTATAAAACTTTTTTGTTTATGATTCGACAACAACATGATCAACTGATGCTCGATTCGATTCTTTATTAGGGTAGCTTACGTTCTATAACTCGGTAAGCGGTATCAAACATTTTCGATATTGACGACGATTGCATTCTTACTCTTAGTAAATATATCTTCTGAAGTTGTAAATATCAAGATAATATATGAGTTGATTTAAAGTGGGACAAAAAAGGCGATCCGTCACGTATACGCGGTCAATATTTGGTATTACAATAATTAGCCAAGGTGACCGAGGGGCTTGTACACATGTCGGTAACCGCCAGCCATGCGTCTAGCATACTGATGATGTTCTAACGTACTGTGAACACATTCCGTACCTGCGGCGCTATAGCTAATTTTGTATCTAATATGCGTATCGAAGAACGTATGTACATGTAAATATTACAAAAACGAACCATTGTGTAATATAATAAATTGTAATTTGAATGAGAATATATATTTTAAAAATATCTTCAAATATTCTTATAGGAGGTATAATCCATAATAAATTATATTCTATAATTGTAGTTAGATTTATAAGTTGGTGGTTATCTAAGGAATTAAATATAATCTGCTAAGTATCGCACTCGGATCATGTTGCGCTGCCGTGTCTCGGAAAATGATCGTAGTTGTCGTTCCAGTTCTCCCACGTCCAGCCGAGAAACTCCCACTAAGTCGATATTGCTACAACATGGCCAATGAACCGTGTCATGTCTATATTGAAGAATTCGACAAATATAAGAACCTTTCACTCTTGATGACATCAATGCACACAAATTGTGTTTGTTACAAGTTATTTGACTACGGTGCGGTCGTATGTTAATTTTTTTTAATGAAATATTACTAGAAGCCATTAATTTTTTATGGTTAGCCGTTGATGACTTGAACAAGCTGACTCGCAATTATGACAGAATGAAACCTCGTTAGACGGGATTCTAGAGCCGAGTGAGCCAACGGTATATCCAGTATAGATAATGAACGTATGTCGCGGACAATCACTCGAGACAGATAGCTATAATAACTATTAATTGTAGGAAATTAAGAAACTGTTATGCGACCAAGTTTATATGTTGCTTTACAATTCTGACAGGCGGTTATGTCGGATGTGAAAACAACTAAACACAGGCATAGTATTTAAATTAATACTATACATCACTAACATAATAAGGAATTGACACAGTTGTCGCGTATTATTTACTGTTTGAAATATAAATAGTATGTCAAAATTAGTGCATAATACTTTCTCGATATGTAACACATTACGCTTACGCGAAACAGCACCAGCATAGGCAGGACACATTATAAAGGACTCTGTATAGTGATCACTTAACAATACTGGTATTGTGTTTGCTGACAGCCATATTTTAGTATCGACCAATCGGCACGCAATGCACGCGTGGTTACTGAATTTAATATACCTGGGAATGGATGGGAACAACGTCAATATGTTAATAAAATGAACATTACTCACGAAGAATTATGTTTTTCTGTAATACGTTGAAGCATCAGAAAGGAAGTTGAGAAATAAGTTTCAATATATTATTATTATAAACGTTGTGTAAATGATGTGCAGACTATAGTGATGTTTTATATTGTTATCCTGGCTTGTAATAGCGCGGTCGTGTCGACGCGTTGTTTGGCCACACGTTCAATTAATGTTATTAGTTGCATGCACCACTTCGTCGGCTCCGAAGAAGAGTGTTTTGCTTATAATTCTACGGCACGTTTCCGTGCTATTTGTAGCCACTTGTTTAGTCGACTAGCCCTTGATATTGATCGTATGCACGCGTATTGTAAACTTCGGACCGCGTCTGTTTAAGATTTGTTATTAAACTATAGGAAAACCATTACACATCCTGAATTAAATAGTTGATTCATCCTGACTAGGTTGTAAAATATAAATGTGTCTAATATGAGTAGATGATGCATTGGGCCAGAGTTGTTGCAAGTTTTTGTAGGTCCATATGTTATGTTGGGATAGCGGTCTCGCATAGAGTCGTTGCACCCATTCAATCGAGCAAGAGTCAAGGGCGGCCGCGTCGCTCCGATGACGGAGACGTCAATGTCGCGTGCGCATCTTTGCACGCAATCTGTTGCTTTTGTCATTTTTTATTTTTCCATGAAACACTTCCTGTATCAGATATTGTTAAGTGAAAATTTTAGAAGATATTATGTAGTTTTATTCTTCGTCTTAATGTTCCGTTTTATCAACGAACTCATTAAAATATTCATCACACTAGTTTAATGTTTATCTGTCGATGCTGATATTTTTATGTATAAAACACTAAATAGTGGAAAACAATGTGATATTTGAGGTGCTTCTGAAGGATAATTTACCAAGTTATTACCTATTGTTTTTAGTTGTGTCACAATATATAATAGGTATATACACAGTATGTAAGAAGTGTTTTGCATACAGTTTTATATTTAGTTTTAATAATTAAAATTGAAGTGAATGATACATTCCGGTTATCATGGAGTTTGCGTCAGTTTCCGTCCACGTTGGCTATCACGATTAACTTCCTCCTATATTATTGTGAGTACGAGCATATGTTATAATGAGTGTTGTTTTCATTGTCCACAGGATCAATATGATAACTTAGCCGCCCATACACACAAAGGAATAGAGTTCCTAGATAAGTACGGTAATTTTGTAAAGGAACGATGCGCGATAGAATTAGAATACGCTGGCAAACTCAGGTAAGATAATTGTTTTGTAATAAATAATATGAACCGAACACACATCTTTATACATAGTATTAATATAATCTGAGGAAAGTCGTGTTTATTTTATTTTGTTTACAAAACTTATAAATTCAGTAGAAAGCGTCGATCCTTTCACTCAGGAACTACGACCGGTGTGTGTTTCAAATCGGAATTGAACAAAAGTTGAGTGATCTTATATAAGAATGTGTAAGGATAAGTTGGAAGTCACAAGAACCAGTATTACTAGATTCGTATGTTAACTAATGCGTAGAATGTCCACTTTCACTAAATATATTATCGATTACAGAAACGATATCATACATTTTAGAAGTGTTTTATTGACGATATTTTACTTAATGAAGTGTTCATTATGTCACATATTATAAATATTGCTGTGATATATGAGTTGCTACTAATTTTGTCACGTCGACGTTTTCTTCAGAATCAGCTATTCTATATGCAAATAAGGGGTTTATACAGAGTGGTTTTAAAAATATATTAAGCTAGGTAATATAAAACCAATGATATTGTTTTAAATGTTTTATATTTTTAATTGGTAATTTAAGCGTTCTTCGTTATTTCTCGTTGGTGATTTATTAGTAGCTTACTCTATAACTATAACATAGTATATTTTGATATAAATTGTAATTATATTTTTAGGAGACTGGTCAAAAATTATCAACCAAAAAGAAAAGAGGAGGACGAGTATCAGTAAGTAACATTGTTAAAAATGTATTTCTCATAATTTTACGTCTAATATGAGCCAAGTTGTAACGTAAACAATTTGTAGATACACACCATGCAAGGCTTTCAAAAAGTTACTTCAAGAGTTGGGCGACTTCGCGGGCCAGCGTGAGGTTGTCGCGGAAAACTTGCAGTCCAATGTGGTGCGAGAGTTGCACCTGCTCGCCAAAGAGTTGCGCGAAGAGAGGAAGGTAAGAGATGGTAGCTCTTAATGTATAAGACTAGATCTATTGGTCTTGGTCAAACGTATGGAAGGTAGAAGTCATGTAACCTTCGCTTAAATCAAAGGGACCTATAGACTTATCCGATTGAAAGAAGTCGCCGCATTAGTACCAACTAACTCACATTGCGTATTCGTTAATTCTAAATTTTTTTAACAGTTTATTAGGTATAAGTTGGTCAAAGCATATTGTATATGACAGGTTAATAAAGGCTAATATTACAATAATTACTAAGACAGTGAGGTAAAAACCATAAATATTAGGGTTACGACGTATTTTTCCTGGACTCGATAGTGGCTATTCATGCATTGAAAAATCTGTGGTTGGAAATTGTTTGTTGCTCCAATTGCACTTACGTCAGTGTTGTGAAAAGGAAACCGATCGAACAAAGCAGAAACATTTTGTTATTCAGCCTTGACATTCATTGCAACGTTGATTAGGAATTTGCTAATGGCCATCATTCATAGTACCATTAATTGATTTAGACCACGGGAGTTACGTCAATGGAAGTCTTAGGTAAACAACTAGGTCTGAGGAAAGGTACATGAAATTCGATACCATATTTATGTACCTATTAAAGAATTATAGAATTCTGGCTGTGCCTCACATATTGGACAAAACTAATATTAAGAGTTCTGTTTTCCAAATTTTAAATTGATTTTCTAGTTATTATGTTAAAATATGTTTTAAGTTCTTCTCCTTTCATTTTACTACAATGCTTTATGTTTGTTAATATCGTTAAATTTGTTACATTGTAACCTGTTTGAATTTTTTGCACTATCGTTTAAGTTTGTGTTCTACAACAATAGTTTCATTCTTCTTACATGATGTGAATATGTGTTCTTTCAGCAACATTTAAACGAAGGTGCGAAACAAATGGCAGTGCTGAACACGGCGGCGGGCGCGTTGGAGCGCGCGCGGCGGGCGTACGAGCGCGCCGCCAGGGAGTCGGAGCGGGCTCTCGACGCCTTCCAGAAGGCCGACGCTGATTTTAACCTCAGGTAATTAGTACTATTATAATACTAGCTGTGTGTGTGTGCCGTGCTTGATATTTTGTTATTTAGATACCTGGTACGGAGAAAAACCATTGTGTTATTAACTCAACGTTGTTTTCAATATTAAAATTTCAGTCTGATCAAGTACGTAAAGTCAAGTTTTGCTATCGTATTTATAAAATGAAAGCTTTGCGATATTTGTACTAAAATTCTTAGTTTAGTAGTTAGGAGGCGTAAGAGACAGACAGACCGCTAGTTTCGTATTTATATAATTTTATTAGGGATTTCCAAATGATAATTTAAGTACGCCGTACGATGACTGAACTAATGAGTACCGCTAATTGGTGATTGAGGAAAAATTTTATAATTTTGTAGCTGTTGAGTTATGACGTATTAATTAGTTTTATCTGTGCATATCTGTGTAGTTTGTTAGTTGAAAATATTAAAAAAATCCGTGTTATATGTTTAAGCTTTTAATCTAAAAGTGTATGGATATTAAACATTATTGAAGTAAGCCCTAAGCAAAAAGATAAACTCTAAACGGCATTATTAATGATGGTTCAAACGTTTATGCGTTATTTTTTATTTGTATCGAGTTGAATAACAAGTTTTTCGACATGTCCGAGTTGTGGCCTTATTTGGCGGACGAATGAAGCGTCTTCAGTTTCTTCTCATACGAAAGGATCATTCCTACGTTCAGAATATTTATTATTAAATCCCTTGAGTTATAATGTCGTAGCTTAGGATTTAATAGTTTGTTTATTAACCAGAGGAAATAAGTTAGGCATGTCTTACTTTTGTGCATATAAACCTTGAGAAAAGGCTTCTTATTTACGTTGTATCAAAACAATATAGTATGTTGCAAATAAAAGGGCTAAGAGAGTAAGTTAGGGACGACTTGGAGCAGACCCTGTAAATGCGAGATACACATTTCAAGGAGCGTAAAAGCATGTCTCTTTATCCGGCGCGTTTGCACTACATTATAACTCGCGGGATCCCAGAGGGCGGCCGCTGACTCCAACCTCAGATGAATTAAAACTGTTTTTTATTCGTCTCATGTCTGCACTTCACCGTGTAGCGACGACGTAGCAACAGTTATTTTCGACTATATGCCAACATTTTTCGTGCATTTTATGATTTCAAATTAAAGCGGTATTTCGTTCAACTATCTGTTCGCTGCAACTCGCCGGAGCTTAAAAGCTTCCTAGTTATTTTTTTAATTTGAACCGTGAATATTGCGTTCCATGTTGCAACGAGTTTTAAGAAATGTTAGCTCAATCCCGAACGTAAACATTAAATGTGATTTTATTGTATACAGTAATAAAATAATAAAAATAATTACATCAATGCGGAAGTATAAAGTGAACGATAACCGTATAAAATAATTGGATTACAAAATCGAAACACTTTTCAAAAGTTGTTTTTCAAGCTGGCAGTTTTTTTCGTAGATTAAATTGAACTGTGACATATATCAGAAGTGCGAGTCCATAACGGTATGACATCATGACCGGAATGTTTACAAATTCGAGACATTCAATTAAGTATTTAGTATGCTCGTCTTCGTTCGTTTAGCCGCTATGAAATAAAATCTAGGCCGTCTAACCCGTCATACGATACAATGGCTTAGCGCTGCGTCGGCTTACTCGCCCACATCCCTGTAACTCATTGTTGAATGGTTAACAAATGCACCGGAACGTGTAGTTCTGAATTTTGAAAAGCGTGTAACAAGAGTTGCGTAAAAAGCGAGCGTTTTTGTTTCGATTGTTGCATTCGCAGCATTTCAATAAAAAGGGATAAATGTACAACCGTTTTGTAGGGCACGTTTTTTAATGAGTAAAGTATATGAAAATATAGAATATATACTGTTGCCTAGTTTGTGCGGCTTTCTCTCGACAAATAACAATTATAACGTTACGGTAAATTGATGACTCGCAGATATAATTGTTTCCACACGCTAATCGAGACAGGATATTCACAAGTATGTAGATACTTTAAAATCTACAGTTATAAAGATAATGTTTGATGTCGAATTGCAGTCGGGCAGAGGTTGAAAAACAGAAGACTAATATGAAGTTGAGGAGTCAAGCATGCGAAGACGCGAAACAGGAGTATATGGACCAGTTACGAAAGACTAATGAAGCTCAGAGGCAACACTACGAACAGAGGCTGCCCCATGTATTCAAACAGTTACAGGTGAGCTTTTGTTTTCATTATGTTATGTTAACTGCAGTTCAGTTACCTTGGAATTCTACTCGTCTTTTTTGGGGACCAAAATATGTTTTGTCATTCTTAGTATTCAAGTTGTAATAATGTTTTGTTGTTTGGTTTGTGTATCATACAGAATATTGAGTCTTGTTTCTAAAAATCGAATAATACTTTAACAAGACTGGAAAATAAAAAGACTGAAAATCATAAATTAAAACGCCTCATCTTGTTAGTTGTTGGTTTATAAGGATTTTATGAGGCTTTAACAGTATTAAATGAGCCAATGTTCTTAATATATCATATTACTGACTTTTGATTAGAAAATATATAGATACTACGAAAATAAATACTACTACGATAATGTATAACAATATTAGACAACTGAAGATATTGCAATTGTTATTTTAAAATATTTAAGTAAACTTATAAAGATCTTGCAAGTTAGCAAACGTTACCATTGCCGCATATGGATAAATACAAAGATCGCGAATGATTGCAACTAATTCTGATTAAAACAGAGTTGAAGTGTAGGCGCCGTGCACTTTGGCACGTTCCCAACTAGGTCGCGTGGAAAACCGTAAATTGTAAAACAACTCTATTTTTGTATACAAATAAACTGGCTCAACCAAACCGCACGAGGAGCTCTATTCAACCCTTACACGCCCATTGTTGCAGGACCTTGATGAGAAGAGAATAAAAAATATCAAAAATTTCATGTTAAGTTCAGTCGACGTTGAGAGAAAAGTATTCCCAATTATAATGCAATGCCTGGACGGTATGGAGCAAGCTGCCAACAGTATTAATGAGAAGGAGGTGAGTTGTTACTTTTTTGTTAAGAGTTAATAGCGTCAAAGTGTAAGCTTTATGTATAAAGTATATTCGTATATAATAAGATATTACTCTTATTATTTGATTCATTTAAGACATAAGAGATAGAGTAAGTTTATGATCATCTCTAGAAGTAATAAAATTGATTGGTACAAATTCTTTTACTAATATCATATGCGCGATTTAGAACTCAGAAGAACGTACTTATTTGAGGTTTTGTCAGATCTAGAAGGTTTCTTAGCATGCAATTATTTAAATAAAAACCGTTTTTATTTTGCTTCTCTCAATGAAAAAAACATAAACCCAGTGACCTACACGTACGACCTTACGCTTGTTTTACATACATCACTTTTTGTTTCATAATAAAACGCCTTGCGACGTATGTTGAATAGCTTAACTGATTAAGAATAATCCGATAACCGCTGTTTTAAAGCCATACGAGGTCTTCAAGGACGATTCAAAGCCACGAATCTCCATTTAAGCTGTTGTAGGCATGCATTATTTTCGAAAATTAGGGAAATTTACAAGTTGTACATTTAACTGTTCTATATTTTTTTACATTTATCATACCACCAAATGTGTGACCATTTTTATATGTATATTTTAACTACTGCAGGAGTTGATGAGAACATTAATTATTATTAAACATATTAGAACTAATCGATTTCATAAATTAAATAAGAAGTTATGTGGACCATCTTTTAATGTGATGAGATTTTTATTGTGTTCATTATTTATAATAATAACCTTATTTATTTTTATATGACCATTTATATAAATGAATATGACGTGAGTGTTAATGAGCTCTTCTAGTTTCCCATATTAAGTTATAACTGTAAAATTGGATGTGGACAAGTGGAAATATGTGAGTGTATGATGTATCGTCATGTCACAGGACACTCAGCTGGTAATAGAGCGGTATAAGTCCGGCTTCTTGCCGCCGGAGGACTACCGGTTCGAGGCAGCGAGCGGTGCGGACGCGACGGACGCGGCGCTGGGCCCGCACGCGCACGCGCACGCACCCCACGCGCCCGCACACAACCACCTCACTGCGGCGCGCGGCACCGTCTCCGGGAACCGCATCAAGAAGCGCGGCGGACTTCTCTCCATATTCAGCTCCAATAAGGTGAGCATGCTAACTCGCTCTGCATCTAGTTTATGAGGTATAAAACTATACGTTGAAATTTACCTGCTACCTTGATACACTGAAATACTTATGAAAGTGCAAAGCAGTTGTACAACACCGAACTTGAAATTCCAATGCAGTTCCGAAGTAGTAGTAGTGTAATACTCGAACTGGAAATTTAGCTACCTTAATACACTTTGATACTAATGAGAGTGCAAAGGAGTTGTAAAACCACAAATTTGAATTAAAGCTACGTTGACAGAACCGATTACAAGAAAATAGATTAAACCTATTACAAGAAAATAGAAGAATGCCTAACCAGACATGCATTTGGCTAGTTTTATAAACTGTTTTATTGTCCAAAATAAAATGTCTAACCCTCTATTTCTTCATATAAGTGTGCTATAATATAACACGAGAAGATATTTATAACAACTACATTTTATTAAGGGTATAATTTGATCTGGATTTTTGTCTGAAATTGATAAAAATAATGTACAAAATCGGTTTAGTCTATACAAAAACACATAGAACCCAATGATTTGTGTACCTATAAATAATTTAGCTTTGAAATTCAAATCTTGGATTGCACATTAAAATTAATGAATAAAAAGAAAAAGAATATTAGTTGTACTTATATTTATATTATAAATAAAAACGCTGAGTGATTAACCAAGAAATGCTTTGGGTGTTGGTTCAAGGTTAAGGTGTGCCTGATCTAAATTACAATACAAATAGGCTTGGCTCGGATTTTAGGAATATTTCAGCTTCAACGTTTATAGTATATGATGCCAATTGGGTCGTCGTAGCCGTCTGTAGTGCTCATAAATCGTTAAAATGTTTCCAATGCTGAAAATATATAAGAATAATATGCAGCATATATTTTATAAGGTTTTTTTCAATTGCAATTTGTAACAATTACTGCATTGATAATTATAGTAAAGTCTAGTATACTGTATAGCATAACGCAGTATGCATTCTTATTTCTTAAAAAAATTGCATACTAGCTTTTAAAGCTATGATAACCTAAGATACGTAGCTTGCATGTTTGGGATTACATAGTATTTTTATATTAAGTATTTGATGCCCTAGTTATTTCTATGTTATTTATGTTATATTATTTATATCGTATAAGTTGGAGGTACTAATATTTTTTTATCTGTTATCCCCTATGATCCCTACCTAACACGGGTATAAACGACCAACTGATATGGCGACCGGTGTTTATGGAAAAAGTAAGTCGACCCAGTGGTGGGGGGTAATTTATTGGCATGAGGCTTCCTCCACTGTTGCTCTCTGACACCTGTCCTACCATTCACTGATCTAATGTGGAGACCTTAACGTGTAAACAGCTTTGGAAATTATCACGAGATGCCTATTCATTGTTAATACTCTCATTTTCGTCATATCACTAAAAAAATATCACTACATAGTAAACAAAGTCCCCGTCTATCTGTTTAATTTTACATATAATATTCTAATATATGCGTGCGAACCCTAAACGGGTTTCTTGTAAATGAATCTAATCTTCAAATGCCATTTTTGTTTTTAATTGCAATTTTACATCACCTGTGTTATCTTTATAAAAATGTTTAAATATTTAAAGGGATAAATGTTGTTTTGAGTCTCCATTTCACCAAGCAATCCTAACCACTTGTTCTGTTAAAAAAAACATCACGACACTACTACCTTCAATGTTATTTTGTGCTTAATCGTGGGCTCGTAATATGGCTCAAGTCCACAGTTTTCATTTTCTTTGTTTATTTATAATTTAATATGATTTGTTTGCTTTTCTTTTGCTCCCGTTCGTTTCGGCTACAGAAGATTATTGAGGCGTGCAACTCGATCAAGGTCAGTCAGCGTGGCACTACAAGTATTTGATTTGATAACATTCACTATTCACTTGAATATTGTTTGTAGGAATTGCACGTAAGGTCACATAGTCAATAACAGATACCGTTGATGAATATATTTATTGAAAAACCTATTGGAACCAAGAAATTATTTTATGCACGTGTGCAAACGTATATTTCATACGAACATGAAATAACTTTAGATCTATATAAAACATGTTATAAAATAATAATTTTTCTTTTCCGGAATCGTGAATGTCGAGAAGATTGGGAAATTTTTAGTAAGCAATATTTGAACATTGCTAATTATGTATTAAATATTGTGTTATTAACGTCGAGATGGCTAGAAAGTTGTTTTAATGTAGAAAATTCTTCTGTAGCCATTGAATAAACTTCACTTTAATTTCATGGTGTCTTGCAGATAGCCTTATATCTAGCGCTGTAAATTGCTATATACTGCTTCATTATTTATTAAAAACATTACTAACAGTAAAGCTAAACTAATAATTAATGTATATATAACAGTATTCGTATATAAATGGGTCATTAATGTAATATAATGTACATTAAAGTGTTTCATAATTATGAGTTTTATTAAAAAGAAGTTGTTTACTAATAAATTTTTTTTTTCAAGTTGTATAATCGTGTTTATGGTCCACAGAATAACATGTCGATGGATGGAAAGGAGGATTACTCAGATCTACCGCCGAATCAGAAGAAAAAGAAACTTCAAGCTAAAGTAATGGAATTAACTAAACAGGCGAGTGTTTATAATAAGATCTCTTTTGATGGTATTTTTATTGTTTTTTTTATATACTTAATAAGTTACTATGTGTTTTTCGCAACCTTACCAGGATAAATATGCTAATGTTTTACTGGTTAATTCCTGGAATAAAATTTTGTCTAAGACACTCTTAGGAATTATGAAGTTTTGAAGTGGTTCTTGAAATTCTATTCGGTAGTTCCAGATATTCTTAACAATGTAAATAATTGTATTATGTTATGAGTAAAATTTGTTTTGACCAGGTTGCACAAGAGCAAGCCGCTATGGAAGGTCTTATGAAAATGAAAGGTGTCTACGAAACAAATCCCACCTTAGGAGATCCTATGACTGTAGAAGGTACATATATTTTGAT
>JADANM010001663.1:5388655-5410505 GCA_026213755.1 Eurema hecabe | reverse complement strand
ATAAGCACGTCACGCAAAAACTGAACAATTGTTGGACGGATTTGTCTGATATTTCGCATGCAGGTGGATTACACCCAAGGGCACCCAAGACACGTATATTTTTCATGTCGTAAACTATGTATGTGTATGTATACGTGGCTCCGTAAAGACCGATTGAAGACACAATAAAATATAATATATGTTGAGTTAAACAATTTTAAATATATATTTTTAGCTGTTTTATGACATGTTTTATATGCATTATAAACATTTTAATTGCATGTAGTTTATTTAAAGCTTACTTTTTTAATTGTAGTTCTAGAAGAAATAAATTATTTGTAAAGTTTAAGATTGTGCAACACCTTTTTATTGAAGAAAATCTCTGTAAGTTTTTAATTAACGAATAATTAATTACTATATGTTTTAGCCGCTAAAGTCTGTTCTTGTGATCTTATCATACGAATATAATATTTATATTTATCGTTTTGTTACCCACTTAAGTCGTGTGTTAAGATTAAACTTACAAACATATATTTTTTATAAGTATTGTTTATCCATCATGAAAGTTTACGTTATATTTCTATGTTGTAAAGGTAAACAAAAGATCCCAACTAAAATGGCACCTGTATCTTACCCTAGGATATGCAGTTTAAAGTCCTCGAACACATTGTAGGGGCCGGGCACGGGGCGCACGTACAGGGTGCGCGCGCTGGCCGAAATGCCGGCAGCAGATGCGCGACCCGCCGCCGCGCTCTCCGCGCCCAGCAGGATGGCGTGCGTCGCCGAGCTGTTGCAGGACACCGGCATACATTGTCCCACCAGCATTGACCTTGTCTATAAACACATTTGAAACTTTAGCGGTTTTTTATAAATGTAACTATCACATACAGAAAACAATTATACATATTTTTTTCTTTACGTACGATGTTGTATCTGTATGAACAACAACATTCAAATAACAATCTTTTCATGTACAGTAAATAGAATAGTTGTTTGCGATCATAAGCATAATTTTTAATACTAATATAATAAAAGGATGGATATAAGTACAGGTACGTGCTGAGCAACGTTTAAATGCTCCTGATAAAAAGCATTACTTATAGAGATGTACTAGATAATTAAATGTTTATTTTAGCATTTATATTGAGATATAGAATTGACCATTATAAATTATTATTTTTTTTATTTATAAACGTATAACATATGCCAGACTAATAATTGCGTTAATCTAATTTCCTTCGACTCACTTAAAACGTGGTTGTCCGTAAAAATATCCATTACCTGGGGAATGAAGTGGAAACTAATGAACGCGGTTCAAGTGTGCGGCGATTAGAACTAACATTATGTCAGCAAAAGAAAGCAATAACGCTTTCTTCGATAACGTTATGGCCTCTATGGCGCTATAATGGTGTAATTAAGGAATTTTTATTTTACCCAAGCGCAATGCGTTTGCAACGTGACACTGGGAAACTAGGGCTACGAGGAAAATGGCATAATCTGAAGTCGAAAGATTCTTTTGGAATTAAAAACACGTGTCGGGCGATTGGATAAGAAAATATTATGGTTATTTAGTAAAAACTGGAGAGTTGTTTAATTGAAAAGGTAATTATTATTATTAGTAAAAATATAGTATTATTTTTCCAATAGAAACCAATACGTATGTTTTTAAGTTTGTGACTACTCAACAATTACAAGACTAATTTAGCTGAAATTTGAAAATCCAAACATAACATTCTATGGCATGCAATACATTTTAAAAGAACTCACAACTAGGCCACATATAGTAATACTTTTAAATCGTCATGGTATTACAGAATAATAATTTAACACCGGTACAGTATATTTATACTTCAACAAATTTACAATATTCTCGGCTACACTTTTGTAAATCAAGCTTTCATACGAATACCTACACGACAGTTTGCGATGGGCTCAACTTATTGCTCCGGTTCAGAGAATGTCACGACAATTTGCAAGCGAGTAGCTGCTATCTAAAACTTTTATATTAAAAGTTCCATGACATCTAAACTCTGAGTGCGACCTTCTCCCGAGCGAGCCAAAATGTCACAGCATTAACTTTTATACGTAAGTTTGTTCGTAAAGGCCTGATGTCGGCTGTTTTAAATATTTTATTATGCGGCGATAACAATAACGATATACGTAACGATCGTTCAAGAGCGGCAAAGCGATTCTATATAACCGACAGGGGAAGTATTTAGATAGATATTGCTACGTAGTGTTACGATATTCTAGGTTAAACAGGGGCTTGTAGGTACCCTGTTTGGTGACCTATATAGAACAATTTACCTATTTATAGCACATTATTATACCTATTTATATACACAAATAAAAAACTATACTACCAGAACGGTAAAAAATGCCAACGACCTTTTTTCAAAATAGCAATTTTTATTGCCAATATGTATCGATTGAAGATTTTATATAAATTTCAAAGTGAACATTTGGGCTTTTGCCTTAAAATTACAATTAATAGGTGTCACTAATGACTCAGAGATCTAATTGTCTAATAATAATTAAATTATCACTCATTACACTATAAAAACTATTGTAAGTTTCTAACTGTAGAGTGCGATTTTAAAACTGTTAAAATTTATTATTCTAACAATATCTATACAGATAGAATAGTAAAGATTTGATTAGAAAAGTGAAGTAATATGTAATTGGCTATCGCATCGGATCGGTTCCCTGAGGAGCCGTGTTCAGGTCTCGGTATGTAATCTTCTCCTGTACTTTAATCAACTTTTATTTTAGTATAAATAAATTGTAAACTGAAATTTATGTTGATAGGATTGCATTTATGATCGACTATTTTTCGGAAAACTACACTATTTATTTTATATACACAGTTGCGTTCTGGGATGAAGAAACTTTACGTGTAGAAAGTATAAAGGTTTCATGGAATGGGAAATGTTTTCTTATAAAAGCTTTAAAATCTATTCTAAACAAATATGGATAACGAACGGCACGGGCAGTCGAACCTTTGATACAGAATGACAAGGTTAAGTAAATGCAGAACTATTCAGACTTGTAGTTTATGTTTCTATAAAAGAAGACACCGGTGTTTACGAAGGTAAATTACAAATGTAGCATTCGTAAAAACATTAAGTATGATACACAATTTCAAAATTAGTTGTTAGTTTATCAAATAGTTTTAGGTTATCTGTTACCAATTTTCCATGTACACGTTACTAACAGCTCTGCTACGAAGGGAATTGTGTTTTAGCAACGAGCTTTTCAACTGCAAGTACTCTTCACAGTCGTCATAGCCACAACTATCTCTATTTTTAGAAAAACCCAACTGGTTTTATGCAAAACAAGGTCGCAGCGTATAATCGAAATTTCGTAATGAATATTTTATAAGCAAAGCTTCGTTTGAAATGTTTGAGACATTTGAAAATGATTCATTTATATGTCCGGTTTAATTTTACTTCTATTAATATTTAATGATAGGAAATACTGTTTATTTAGATTTAATAATCATGTTTTTTATGACTTTTATCCCAATCAAATCGGGTAGATCAGAAAAAACAGCATACATTGACAGTAGGCCGTAATATTTGTAAGTGCCATATTACGTCGACTATGTAACATTATCCTCAAAAATTAAGGTTAAGGTGTAACGAGAAACATATAAAGCTCTTACCATAGGTATGTGATCTCCATCTATAGTGAGGTTTATTTTGGCGACATAGAAGGTGGTCGCGAAGGGCGGCACTTGGTCGTAATATTGTTTCAGTTGCAGGTCTCGACAGGCGTTGAGAGAGCCCAGCCAGTACTCGTTACCGAACAATATGTTAGGACTGTATTGGCCAGACGCGTCGTAAACTGAAAACAAAAATCTTATGTAAATAAATACATTAAGTCAAACTAATTGTAGCTTTGTGAGCCAATTTGTAAAATGTCTTAAGATGCTCCTGTAAGTAGGGTCAGGAAAAGATAAGTGTTAAACGGTGTTGCTTAAATTCCTTTAAACCCCAAAGAACTAGCAAACTGGAACTAGGTAATTTTCTTGTGAGAAAATTTAATGTATAGATAAGAATTCTTTAAATGTATCTAAAAAGCACTGAAGTATTACATATATTGATATGAAGAAGGTATTGAATAGTGGATTTCACTTCAAGGAAATATTGAAATATAAGCTAGGATTATTCCATTTGTATTCTAGGACATCGTCATTTTGAATCTAGCAAATGGTTACTTTAATATCTTTAATATTGCTCTATTGTTATACTTATTATTTTTAAGTTATTTTGCAACAAACGGTCTTTTGAGAAAATATCAAAATATTTATTTATGTTACGGCGATTACGATACGGTTTATCATTATAAAGTTTGTGATTTCGTAGGAGATAAAATCCGGATCTACGAAGCTTATTTTATGTGAGCGTCATATTATGCTAACTTAATATCACAGTACACACGTAGTACTCAATAATTTTGCCTTAAGTTATAAATATCGTATTTATTTGACATCGTTTTGCATTTATCGTTATTGCTTTAATAAAACAGAGTACTTAAGTCTTAAATGTTAATTACCACAAAGTTCGGAGCGGTGTACGTACAAATATAATAAGTAAGGAAATTTCTAAAAGATCCATGCATTACGTAAATGTAGCCGACCTCGACATCCATTTACAAGAGCTAAAGACATTCAATTACATAAGCACTAAGTAATTCTCGATATAATTAACGACAGATAAACATTGCGTTTGTTTACAAAAATCTAGATCTCAGCTATTAAAACAGAGTTCAGGTTCACCTTAACATAGTTAATACCGTAATGAGCCATTTATTGTTTGTTATGATATAATCTTGCTATGGTTTAATCACGTCGCGGTCATCAATGTGACCCCAAGAAAATGTAAAATCCAACTTGTAAAATAAAACTGAATTGCTAAATGTGCATCAAATCTCTTAGTGTAGTCGATTACAGCTAATGCAATTTTAATATTTATTTAGACCCTTGAAGAACGAGGATTGATAGATGATAGGCGTGAACGAAGTTGTATCAGTCAAGCTAGTTAATTAATTCAAGTCTAAGAATGTATTTATTATTTTTTATATATAGTGCTATTAATTCTCATATATGCCTTATTTGTATATTATAACATATTAAATGTAACAAGTATTAATACATTTTCACAGATTTCAACCTTATAACACCCTTTCATTTAGCGTCGTAAGTAAATGGTGATTACGTAACGCAAGTGGCAAGTAATTTTAATGGAACGGATTCCGCACATCAATCAACCCCTTACTGTAAAAGCCCTGTAGGTACACGTGTCACGCAGACACGTAGAGAACACATTAAGTATCCATTTATTTGATTAAGCTTACACGTTTGTTACAAAATCTTTAGCACAAAATATAAATAACTCTTCTAAATTTAGAAACAAGGGATTTATCCCAAAACAATCCTGATTCCGATTCACTTCACGGAAAAGTTAGAGAACAAAGAATAACATACTAAATCCTGTTTCTAAGGAAACATTTAATAAATTATGCCATGCATGAAGCCCGAGCACGCATACCTTTACGCCTGGTAAGTATTTTCAAGGGTGAAGTAAAAGGTAGAATTGATCAAAATCTCCTTGCAATTTAAAAGTAAAAGTTCATATTATATAGGCTTCTGTTGTAACACTTATGAGGAAAAATTTGTTACAAATGACACGGTATAATTCTTTAAGTCTGATTCGGCATATTTTTTGTTTCGCAAGTGTTAGTATTAAATATTAGTATAGCATACTATACTATAATATACTATAATAATACTATACTATAATAGTATAGCATAATATACTTTTTCAACAAGCGTATGAATTTAAATATAGTTGGCAGTCGGCACTTCCCATTTTAACAAACAGTAACAGTGTATTTGTGACTATTAACATACATTTTTAACAGGAGAGGAGGGCAAACGAGCCCTCTGGGTGTGTGTTCACTGAAGTTGCCGGTTTAACAAGTCCAGTTTTTTTAATCATCTAACAAAATAAGACAATCAAATATATTGCCATAATATCAGTTTTTCTATAAGTTAGTCAAAATAACTTACTTTAACTTTCTAATTAATTATTTGAAAATAAGTAAAACTATCAGCTATAAAAATAATTCTCCTTGGTATATTATAAGAAAAAAATTCAACTCGTCTTATTTTCCACCAAGAATAACTTTTTAGGATTACGATTACGATTCCAAGAAATGAATAATGACACATCTACATTCAATAAGAACGTCAAATATTTTTCATGGTATTCACTGGATACTTATCCTTATCATTTTTTGATTTGAATCTAAGATTATATTATCAGAGGATAGAAATTAATAGGATACGCCCCGTTTTAAAATCAATCTTCAGTAAAAAGATGAACATCGTAAATGAGTTGATTTGGTAAAATTCGGAGTTAGATTAATACTATATTACCTAAGGATAAATAGAAATTATAATATATAAAGTTAAAAATTGGCAGAACCTGCAATGCAACCTCGTATTTTTATAATTTGTAATATTCTCATGTAATAAAATAGAAACAAAATGTGTGAGGTTAAATGCCCGATATCAACATCGAACGGACTGTTAGTTTCGATTGTCTTTAATATAAAAATGTGTTGCTAAGTGCATAACTTTATAGAAGCTGAACCAGTTCCGATAATTTCTTTTTTATAATATTTCTTGAAGAACGGAAATGGTTCTTCAGTAGAGTAAAAGGGTGTGTGTAAAACTGATCAGCTTGTATTAAATATATGTTATTATTTTATTCACAAGACTGTAGCGTTTTTTTTCACAAACCTTCGCTGTATGCCTTGTGTGACGTAACGATCACATTTCACCTTATGAGACCTGGAGACGCGTCAAGGTTTCCAGTTATGAATAATAAAATATCCCCATTTATATTCACTTAGTATCTAGAAGCCCTTAGCATACTTTATTTAAAATCCTTGCCAATGTCATACAGCGGTTAGGCCTAGACAAGAATGGATTTGAGTTGATATAAATTTAGATTAAGCTAGTTAATTGGCAATGTTTGCGAGTTTTGCGTGAATGGTGTTGTGAGCTGTGACAGTCACGGTCGGTCAGTGCCCCACTTGCTTAACGTTTGTAATGATTAAATTTATTATGTATGTGGAAAATTCTAGACCTTTATGTAGAAATGTAGTTATGTTAATGATACAGAATTGCATTTGAATAATTGCCATAAAAATAGTAAGTTAAGTACATTTTTCATCGAAATTTGCTGAAGGAGATAATAAATAAGCAGTGCTTGTATGTCGAATAGGTTTAAACGAAGCAAGCCAGTGAAATTAAATAAAGACTAAACGTACAATTAGTGCAACACAGTATTTTGAAAGAAGGCAATTTGCACCGAGCGAATTTGTTAGATTGCAAAACGATGAGTATTCCTTTGAAACGGCAACGAGTATCCGCAGACACACGTGCTTTGGGCGATTAATATATAATTATTTTGTCGTTACTCAATCGTTTTGGAAATGTACTGAGGTTATTCCATTCACGTGTTTATTAATATCATATTATTATAAACGGATTAGTCTTTTTTTCTCTAATAGCTTCAAGTAATGTTTCAAATTATTTTAATTTTGCAACACTAAGATCAATGTCTTCATGTTTACGTATGAAAATGACCTACACCGGGCCTTTTGGAACATGCATATTTAAGTTGGAATATTTTAATTGTTAAGTGCGCATGTATTACATAAAGTTATTTTTAGATGGAATTTTTATGTAATTTAAATAGGATATTTACATAATTTCATACTTGACACAGTAATCTCTTTGAGGATGTTGCCACGAATTTTTCAATTACATTGGAAAGGTTACCTACGTTTTAATTTCACGAGTATTAAGATTAATGTAAATGGATGCTGACTGTAAAATATTCATTATGTTCCTTAAAAAAAGGAATTGAATTTCAGTAACCTAAGTTCGGTGGTAAATATCGAAAAAACTTCACCAATAAGTAAATCATTTGCTTTTTACAATAAAAGTATTTAGTAAAAATATATGATATACAATCGTTACATGTGACTTAACGAAGTCCATTTGTAATAAACTTATATTGGAGTGTCTCCAATTGCATGAAATACAAGAATTTTATTTTGGCTTTTAGTTTTAAACTATTTTATATTGCCCGAGCGATAACTTGGCACTTAAGTTTAGTAAGTTATAAGCAACGTATAAATTGAAAGTTAAAGTTGCCTCCAGATAGTTCTGAAACTTTAATGTTTCTCACTGGAAGATAATTGAGGCTTCATTGTTTTAAAGAGGAGTAAGTTTTAAGAGGTAACTTAATTATTTTTTGTTTCGCTCAGATTATTAGGAATTTTGAAATTATATTCTTTTAGCTTCATTTTGTATAGACCTCAATAATTATTATAGTAAAAATTCCCAATACGTTATTGTTCTACTACATCTCATCCCTTCTTGCTCAACCCTTGAGGTTATATTCGGTACCCACTTGCTGTTGATATAGAATTTAAAAATTTGGCAATTCATATTGTTATAGACTGAACGTACATGTCTACTTACAGAAAATAAAATAACGAGAGACCTTAAATTAACGAGATCTTATCTGTAGGTACGATACAAAACAGATTTTAGTATAGATATACATTGTTAAACATTAGAATCTTAGACTTACGAATTTCATTTGTCCAAATAATTTATATAAACACTACTATAACGCATAATCGTAACACTTGACATAATGATATCGTTTATGTAGTAACAACTGAAATCGCAAATCAACTATCGATTGGTGTAATTGCCTCCACGCGGCCACTGGAACGAATGGTATCGGAAACTGTGACATCTAAGGCGACGTGATATGATCAAATTACTAATGTCGCAAGCCTATTATTGTACTAAATTGAACTAAATATACGATCTATTATTAACTCTACTCTATACATAGATCCATTACAGAATGATGCTATTATTTTAGTTGAAGGAATTGCTTTAATATACTTGTATAAGGTTGAGACTTAACGTCAAACGAGGTAAATAATAAAATATTTTTATTTAAAGATTCTTTACAAGAACAATGAAGGAAATTATCCTAAATGCTTAAAACTGGACAAATTTGTATATACATAGAAAAATATCTGACCTCCATCTATTTGAATACCTTATTAATATTTTATGGAAAAAGCGATTCAAATTATTTCATTTTTGAACGACTACGATGTAGGATTAAGCCTGGATGTAACATCTTAAGTGAAAAATAATAAAATGAGCTTAAGCTTTTCATTTGTCAGGTCACTCACCCACGTAATTCTATTTGATATTAACAGGAAAGTGATGTCTTCAAAGGGGCGTGCTACTTCATTAACCTACATTCAAATTAGTCTAGCGCAAATAATGTGAATGAAAGCAAAACTTAGGATTTTAATAACTTTTACAGTTGATGCTAATTATACAGCTGAGCTATAGCTTATGTAGATTTAAATTCAGTGGCCTAATTATTTTAATAATGGCTTAATGGTTAAATAAAAAGTATAAGAGAGACCGAAATGAATAGTAGTATATAATTTTAAATAATTCATTCGGTCACTGACCTTTTAACTTATATTATGATGGCAAGTAGGTTAATGCAATCTTTATTTCTCTATGATAAACAAATAGAGTGTTTAATGTCATCTGTTTCATTTTTCTCATCCCGCCCTTTATTTATGCTCACTTAAATATTCCATTTGTATATCCTTGTTTCTTTTCCCTGTTCTGTCCCTGATGGGGATATTAAATAAACGACTACACAGATATGACTGATCGAGCTGTCTCTGGACTCTGATGTTCTCTGAAACGCTCGTTAAGTATAATAATCGGGGTTCATACTGAATTATATATTTGAGGGCTTAAGTAGGCATAACGCGCACTCGCCCGCATACCAGCTGGGAGTTGTCTTGCCTTAATTATTTTAGAATTAGTCGTTTAAATATATTTTCAAGAACAGCTTTGGAAAATTTTGTATTTTTTGTATACATAATTGATTCATACATATAATGTTATACATATTTTACTTCACAAAATTCTCAGATACAGATACGTAGATCATAAAATTACGAGCGGAACTAGAAGTTGACAAATTACGGAAGTTCGTTATCGTTATGTACACCGTATAATTTTACGAGCATCTCAAACGAGCACCTTAAACCGGCAGCAGATGGCATAATTTCGTATAAAAAGGCATTACATAAATATAGACGTCGAGTTAACGGTGAATTTATATAAGGCGTCATCGGAGGAAATTCTTGTTTGAATAACGTGTGTGTTCTGTGTCAACATAGGCTACGGTGCGTGTGAGTGAAATGAATCGCGTACTTTCACGGATTACTTATGAAGTTTGCGATTTACATTATAAGGCTTTGCGCAAGCGCCTACCGCCTGCTAGCGGCGCGGCCCGAGCAGCGCGAGACCCGACCGCAGAGTTATATCACAGGCCGACGCATTGCCCAACGCCTATTTGACGCACCTGCAAGGTTCATCTCTATTAAATCATTATTTTTTAATTAAAATATTATGCAAGTCATAGTTCGTTCACCGTTATTACGCTCGAAATAACATTTAATACGGTTATTTTATTGCTTCACATTATGTTACTTCTACTCGTAAAACGTGATGTTATAAGACGCGTGCCGACGCGACGGAGGAATTTTTCAAATACACGGGAATGAGCGACCTAGGAGTCGTAACGTTATTACGGCGTGCCTTGATTACAATGATATAATTTACCTCTAAGTTGTAATCGATTGTGTTACAGTTTGTTTTGTAATCCAGATAAATCTACTGAATTGAATAATATTGTGCTTGAGCCGAGGGCGCCATTATATTGATCTTACAAATACAAGGAACTTAAAATACCGTTTGTCTGAGAGCAGAGTGGGCGTTTGCATAATTCAAGCGATAACACGCGACCCGATACTTGGTGCAGAGAAGCAACGATGTTTATGGAGCTCGCTTACGGGAACTGAACACACTCTCCACTACAAAATATACAATGTAAACGCCACGACACCGACTCACCTTACACTCTCATCTACTTTCATCAGCAAAACTAGGTCGTCACTGCGATTATTTCATTCATAAGCGAATAAACTAGTTTGATTTAATCAGCTCCACAGTGATGTAATAATTACCGCTTCAACCATAGAGATTCTTTTCGAAAGCGCATTAGAAAATAGTGTTATGTGACACTAAATGTGTAAAGCGATGTAAATCACGTTTTATGAATATTAATATATAAGTTTTTAAGCAAACATGTCTGCAAATTTTGAGTCATTCATTCTATCCGGTTTTGTAAGCTGGGTTTCGCGAAGAATGGGCAGTAACCCACGGACAAACGTTTTGCGTTTACTCAATCTAAAAGCACGATAATGAAGCAAGCGTAAATACGAGTATGTATTCGCTGTTGTGTAGCAATATGGACGCGCTGACTCCTATCGAAACATGCTCGCATTAGTCTTGTTACAGCCTTTTGATTCGACAAACTAAGCAAACGTTTCAATACCAACCGTTGATAATGCATATTGTATAATGGCGTATAAAGCCCCAATTAAAATTATCAATGAATATAATTTGGTGTTCTCTAATGTATTCAACTTTTTAACTCGTGTAGCGTAATATCTAATTTGCGAACTACAGTACTATTTATTCTATGGCTAAGCCCAAAAAGTATTAGAAAATTGAAAATAAAATTAGTAATTTAAATATATGATTTGAAGTGTAGGTTTTTGGAGAATACTCACATACATTATTACGAAAAGATATTTCTCTCATTCCGCTAACATTGCGTGTAGAAAATTTATAACATCAAGAAAATATGAAAGTACGGTTACGTATGGTTGTTAGTTTCCAAAATACATAAGTTTTATTATGGATAGATAAATAGAGAATGTTTTTTTTAAAATAGTTATTTCAATTGTTTTATAATTAGATGTCGTTGTTACAATTTATTAAAAATGATCAAGACTCATTGTGATACAGCACCATTTTACGACACTTAATCCATACTTTCACACGTAACGTAAACAAACGTCTGTTTGATGATGATATAGATATTAGGCATGCCTTTAGTCTGAACAGGGTCTGCTTGCTCAGCATGGTACCACCGTCCCACAGAAAACCAGCGTCAATTAATGGCATCTTATTGAAGATATAATTTCGATGAGTGGAAGCACCTTTAGAGGTCCATTTTTCCAATTTCTTAATTCCCTTTTGAGTCATATCCTTTACTTCTCTCGTTAGATTCTTAGCTTAGCTATTGTTCGAGCGGAGGTGGTCGCTTCCTACCTAAGCTAAAACTTGTTTGGTTGCCTGGTAGAAATTGCCTGGTTGCCCTTTAAGTGATAAGACCGCCAGTTAAAAAAATTCCCATAGTTGAATAGTGTAATATCTATATTGTAACAAAGAATAAATAAATATTACACAATCGATCAAAACTTGAACAGGTTATATAACCTATATATACTAACGTGATATTTAATATTAGATATAACATCAAGTGCTATAAATCACCAGCATGTGAATAAAACTCTTAAATGACACTACATTTGAAAATGTGATTTATATTAAAGTTCCTGCAAGCATTGAAAGTGTAATCGTGTTTTTGTCGGCGAATTTCTTGCGAGCGTTTAATTTCGCCATTGTCCCCGAACATCTCAAAGGAGACCCTTTACACATGAAACCATACATCAAAGACTTAAAAAGCCATTTTTTACTTCATTTTCTGCCTGAAATGTATCTACTAATATTTTTTCAGTTTTTATACAAGTAAAGTCGCGAACAGTACCTCTTTGTGATATTATTAAAGATTAATGTTTTACGGTTAGATAAATCAATAAAATATCTTGTAAGTAATTTTTGAAAAGACGCTTAAGAAAATATTTTGTAAAAATGATAAATTTATACCGTCGGATGTTTGTTTTATGGTTTTCAGTCAGTATGGGTTATTTGCGGAGTAAAAACCCATTTATCTGATTTCGATTGCATTGCGTCTTTGATGTTAAAGATTAATAAGAAAAAACTTATTTTATAGACCGTGTTTAATTAAAAAAAATCGTAACAGAGAGTAAAGCAGAAAGGAAAAACTGATCCATAGCTGTTATGATATAGAATTCTGGTAGATAACGAAACATAACACGCCCCGCGGTTTCACCCGCGTATTATTTATTCCCGTAGCACTACTGGGTAGGGCTTATGGGGGTATCCCAAATGCAACACAGAGTCTAATCACTCATGTAACTTCCTGCTTAGAGTTTCAGAGAAATCCATTTAGTAGTTTTTGTGTAAAAGAGTAACAAACATGTGTACGTCTTCATAAACTTTCGTAATATAAATATAGGTAAGAAAAATATTTTTACATTCTTAATTCGGTTAGATATTTTATTTTTTGTAGTTCATATTATTATTTGCGATATGCACCTGAACTTAAAGTTCAATGACCCTTGTATAAAAGTATAGCACGATTTTAAAAAGTAAAATGTTGAACCAAGGTCATCGAGCAA
This sequence comes from Eurema hecabe, assembly GCA_026213755.1. NCBI lineage: Eukaryota > Metazoa > Arthropoda > Insecta > Lepidoptera > Pieridae > Terias > Terias hecabe. Next base: position 5,396,990 of record JADANM010001663.1, on the reverse strand, counting down.
GCTATCGGCTTTAATAAGCACTGAGCATGTACCATAAAATAAAATAGGTCAATAGTCTCTCTACGTTATTTATAGCGGTGAAATAGCGTAAAATATCATATTATATTTTGTTTATTATAAAATTTATTATCATTCATTTACTGAGTTAATGTTTAACGAAGTTCTTTAAAAACCAGATAAATGTATATTAAACATCCCGGTCTCGTTCGGATATATTACGCATGTAATAAATCTATCTTTTGAGATTGATCAAACTGCACACGATGTTCAGTAGTTTAGGAGTGAATCGCGGATAAACAACGTCACACGTCATTTATATATTATAAATATTAAGATTTATAAGATAACATTACCACAAACTTTTTGGCTTTATAAAAAAATATTAGTTTTTTAAAAATTTAATTAATATATCTTTGAATTTCTAATATTTGTAATGAAATCCATATGTATAGAAAACCCGATAATTTAACCAAAAAAAGTAATTGACATTATGTGGGCTTATAGGGAAACTTAGATTCTTGAATATTTGAGTTGGTAATAATCTCCTTGCGGTTACCTCGACCTGCGGTTTTGTTCGCATACCTTTACTTATGCGTAATATTATTTACCTTATACATGTAGGTAGTTAAACTTCGGGAGCGGCGAATAGATTAAAAAAAACTAATTAAAATTAACTTATATTTTAATCGTGCGATCGATTTGAAGATCCATTCACGAATGTGGAATAATGTAGAATTAAAATGAATGTAAAACAATGAATAGGCTTACGACTTACTAGAAAACTAACAATTACATTCTTGCGTGGGAAATTAATAAATGTGGGTGCGGTGTTGAACTAGCATTTAACCCAGCACTGAGGGTGACATAACTAGGTAGGTATGATATATCAAATTTTTGGTTGTTTACTAAATATTACCGAAAGGTTTCAATGGCCCAAACACTATGGCCTAAATGGCTATTTAAATTAAACATATCTATTGTTACTTTTAAAATTTGAATTAAAGAGCCCGTGGTTAGAATCTAAAATTGCAAGTAAATAATAAATTAAGAACTACAAATCTAGGACAAAAGGTTGCGCATATTCTTTCTGCTTTATCCGGTTCACGCCAAAGCAAACTTTTTTTAGAGAAAGCAGTATAAGGTGCGTCTGTGTGTTTTCTTTTTCACACGTCGGTCTTTAATAATTATAATCAGTCAGAAATGGCAATTTCGCATGTCTATGCTTTAAGTACATAAACGGAATCGTTTCCTATTCTTTACGTAATTTGGTAATGTAAATAATTTTTTTTAATTAATTTATTTGTTTTCAACCACTTATCCTAATGCTTAAAGAATCCTTTTAGACTATAAATTCCGTAATATCGATTCGGTCTATTCGTTCCGGAGTATCTTTAATCAAATCTAGCTGGCATTTGAATAAAAGTTCTAGCTATTGAACCTTATCTTCTCTATATCGAACGATTGCAACTTTAATTAGTATATTTAAGTTAGCTTGATTTAAAAGACTTTATTGCTAAAGTTCCTACAATTGACTTGCAAAGACTTTTTCAAAAGATACCGAGTTCTACATTAAACTTAAAGAAACAGTGGGACATAGAATTGCTTACAAGTACCTACATTAAAGATCATTATTAAATTTTGCAATGTGCACAAAGCCCTTTCACTTGATACCTATTTTTAACATTTAACCTAGTAATTCTAATTTAAAATTTGAAATTTCTTAAGATTTTATTATATGTCAACGGGAAGGACCCTGGGAACAGTGGGAAAACTGTCACAATACGCGTTTTTTCTATATTAACGACTGCATTTCTGAAATAAAGTCTTGATCGAGATGGACAAACAGACGAACAAAAAAGTGACCTTGTTTGTATTTCATTACTTTATTTTTAGGTTTGGAATGTAATTATCTAAATATTCAAAATTAATAAGCAAATTATGTCGCAAATTGTTAGACATAGTTACATAACTTAGAACTTGATAGTGATCGGCGTCAGGAAAATTAAATTTCATAGTACATATAGTAGTTGAAATTGTTCGAAACTTCAATGAGGTGCAGACAACATTTATAAAGTTTCTTAATTATATTTCATTACTTCATAATAAAACTAGATACACTATAAATTTTAATTAAAACTTACTTTTAGATGCCCACAGCTGGCCTTCGTTGAGGGCTGTGATGTATGTGGCCATATCGGCTGAGCAGTCGGGTGATATAGTACTGTTGTCACCCACAAACTGCATCCAGTCGTGGTGATCCAACAGGTTCTTCATCCAGGCCATCCTGGACGCCGACAGCGTCACAGTATCGTTCGTGGCACCCACAGCACTGACTAACACTAAGACAGTCACTACTATCATTGTCCTCATTTTCCTAAACTTTTTATCACTGCTGTCTAATTGAGCATAATATCCCATTTGATCGTCTAATTGTCGCCAGAACAAGACTTAATACTTCTCACGCATGTTGAGTCTCTGTAACAAAAAAACGAGCTCATTACATTACACAACTCGTAATTTTATTAGTTTCTTTTGAGATCTACTCAGTTAATGACTAATGATTTTTTTTATATTGGCAGTAGAGATCGCATGAACTACATTTAAGCGACGATGAAAGTGTTCAAATACTTGGGTGTTTTATCCTGTTGTTGCGAATTTACGTAACACTCGATTTTCATATTAACATAATACTGACATAACGCGAATGCCTACAGGTGATTGACCTGATTTTGAGGAGAAATCAAGTATGGCGTTTACCTACATATCGGCAAGTCCGTATCCGTCACTACTTGAATATTACTTAGAAATTATTATTTTTCGGATTTTAATTTAAACCATGTGTTAAGGTCATTGATCATCATCATCACCACTACAAAGTGTAAATTAATGTCGCTTTTTTTCTGTCTGTCCCTTTTATGTTTAAATATTTTTTCCCCCTTTTTTATGAGATAGAGACGTGCGGGAAAAACCACGTGGCTGGTTAAAAATGACTACGGATTGAACGGCCTTAATTAAACATTTGAAATCCTCTTCAATTAATGGGGATAACGTATAAATGAGATAAAGTTTGCGAGCGAAATCTGACAAGCGAAGGTGAGCTTCGTTTGCAATATTAACACGAAAACATTGTGTTCCGAATAAGCCGACAACATACTGCTGTATCCTCACGGGCTTATGAGAACGTAATCGGCTTTATCACAATGCCATCTAATTGAAGTCTTCTTAACTTAATGAAACACAGCGCTTTAGTATACAAGACATTAATTATCATTAGAATTAAATACGTATATATAGTCTTGTTTGTTAAATATAAGGCCATGTACAAGAGTAGACATTGTTTTATACAGAATAAGATGCATACCTATTTTAATCTTTATTTTTTCTATTGTAATTTAAACAAAATTATTTTAATTACATAAACGCGTTTTAACTCCGTATTTATTTAAAGTAATACAAGATGTAAAAGCAAAATTAAACGTCAACTAACCATAATACCTCAAGTTTCGTAAGATGACCTCCCATTTAAAATTCTCTGTAACTTCTTAACAAGATTCTGTAAACCAATCGCAGCGCAAAGTTCGTTACAACAGAAACCACTCAACAAAGTAACGGAAACCATTCGATTGAAGCTTACTTCTTGTAAACTTTATTGTGTGTTCTTAAAACTTTGTTGAGATTTAAAACGGAACATCCATTATAATTGTGACAAGGATTTACTTTGAGCTCACTATACAGAATGTTGCTGAGCAGTGTTGTAAATTCTATAAAGAAACGTCAGGGGTAAAGTTAACGATGACAAAATGATCGAATAAACAATAAGACTACGTTTTTATTCGCTTCAAGAAATTATAAGGTACTTTACTTTATTTGACGAAAGTACAATAAATGAAATACGTCAAAACGCAATAGCGAAACTATTTACTATCCTGTGTATTGATTAAGGTCCTCAAAATGAGTGATCTTTTAACAAATTGAATGTATCCGGATTTATTTTTTCCTCAAGAACGGAAATTTCTCAGGGAAAAAGACATCTTAACGAATGTAAAATCTTAAAGTAAATATTTAATTATTTCTCCTTTTAATCACAGAACCAATCTGTAGGTAACAGAAGAAGAAAATAGAAAATGTATTTCAGTATAGCATTGTGTGTTTTTAATAAAGCTAAGGCTATTGATATATTACAAACGAGAAAAATAATTGAAAGCTTTGTTCATAAGATAAAAAGGGCGGTCGTTTATTTCGCGAACATATTATTACTTCTACCACATTGTACGTAAGGTTCTCGGAGAAAACAGCTGCAAATATATTTTATTTACAGAGAAAATATCTCTTGAACTCCTTATTTGAATTATTATGCTATAAAAAAATAAATACAATAGGACTAAACAAATAATTGGTCAACAATGTTAAAATTTAGACTTTGCTTTTAGCGTTCCCTAAACTTTAATTATCAAACAAAAGCTAATTACCCGGCTCATAATTTATTTAAATTACGACCACAGACAAAGAAAAGTCACGTCTACGTTTTGACAAAAAGGTTTTCAAAATACATTTCTCCATAGGTATATCTTGTTTCATTAAATTATAACGTAGGTTTTCTGTACATTTAGTATTTTTATTCTGTAAGTACTTATTTAATGAAAGGTAAACTCAATTTGCAGACGACGTCACGGGTAAAAGTACGGGATTAAAAATAAAACAAGTCCGGCAAAGTAGTTAGTACCAACGAAAAGATTAAAATGAGCTTCCATTGTCTTGTGGCGTTGTTTAGCATCACAATAGCAACTTCAAACGAACACCAATTAGGAACCATTGGGAAAGGCTTTTGTGGTTTAGATGAACGTGGATTTGTGTCACGAATACCGAATGAGGAATCAAAATAAAAATAAACGTTTTTCCACAATGTTTAGCCCTAAATCCTAATCAAACATGGTTGGCATTAAAATATTGAGACTAATTTATATTTTAATATAATTCAAAAGGGCTTAAGAATTGTCTATTTATATTTATAAATACTAAGCTTTCTAGAATATGAGAATGGTTGAACGAATTTGGCTAAATCTAGAATTTGAAATATTTCCGTGAAGGTTTTCGACTATCCGTAAGAAACCTTAACAATAACCAAACGAAAATACTAGATATAAACTATTTAACTCGATTATATAACTCGATTTTCTAATATAAACTTATGAAACATTACATGTTTTATTTAACATAAAGCCATAACAATGTTCCTCCTAAATATAAATATTATTTCATATGAACATGGACATTTGGCGTGCGTTTCAACTATCTAAATTGAGGCACAATATTTTATGTCCAAATAATAGCTAATTTATATTTCATAAACCATTATTCGTCGTGCTAATTAAACACTGCGGCTTGGGCGCATTTCGCGGTAAATCCCTGTATTTGTCCTCCTCGTCTCATATGAAATTTTGTTGTTACATATTTTACGAGATTCATTTACGTTCAAGGACATAAAAGGATAACAATTTGATGATACATGACAATGAGGGATCGCTTGTTGGCTGAGATGAGGAATTTTACGTCATCAACGTATCACACGAAACACGTTGTAGCAAGTTAGTGTTTGAATAAAATGTTATAAAATTGAGGCACGTAAAATATAACTGATGCATTTTATTTAATGCAAAAGGTATAGTTTCATAATTGAGAAACGAGTATGTTTTAGAATCCATATAAAAATTGAAAACAGCGTTTCCAGCTCAGTTCGAAAAGTTGTGCAGCGTAGACGCAGTTGTGTGTATCTTTATTCTTTACTTACACGAGTTGTTTGAATCAACTTTTAAACCTTTCATAACTCAAAGCTATCATAAACACGCCATTGTAGTGTTATGAATATAGCTAAATAAAATATGTATAAGTTATATCGCATTATTAATTTAAATTCCAATAAATAACAACTCCTAATAAAAGGGTCACCAAATTTAAGATACTACCACAGATTTAGGAAATATGAATCGTTTTTTGCATAAATTTAAAATGAAAGGGTCCGTAACGGGATATTCGCCCGAGGATACAATTACGTGTACTTTACGGTTTTAGCTTTTGTGTAATTATTTATATTCCCTTTGAATATACACAAAATGGTCCGCCGCAGCTCAATCCTTTTGTTTTGCACTATTATAACTTTCCGAGGAGTACCCTCGAAACTCATTTGAAAAAGGAGTTACGATTTCGTTTTACGGTTTAAAGTTACAATGCTTGTTTTGGTCAAATAAAGTATAAAAACGATTAACAGCTTATAATGCATAATATAACGCAATACAGCATGTTATTTTATAGAACAATTTAATTTAAGGTTATGTATAATATAGATAACTGTTGCACAGCTGAAGTGGTTTCTATTACGTATTCTTTTTTTAGATCATTACTTGAGTTTAGAATATGGTTTTTACGCTGAAATACAGAAAGGTAAATGTCGATTTAGTTAAAATCGTTAAACAATGTTTGATCGTAAATTCAAACAACATTGTTAGCAAACTTATTTTAGCTTCAAATTTAGCTATTATTCAGTCTGACTATATGTCATTATTGAGTACTAGAATATTTTTTTTATATTTTCGTTCCGAACACCAGTGATTTTATTCGTGGAAGTATGTGCGGCAGTCAGCAGTGGAGGGTTGTAGAATGTAGAGCGAGCGCAAGGGGACGTGAAAGACCCTTAAAGGATATTTATGATTGTTTTGCGTTTGTAAAGTTTTGTTTATTACACGGGATTAGAAATAACATTGGTGTCTGAAACAAGTAAGCACCCTATTTATTATGGTAGATTACTATATCATTTAACAAAAAGAAATTTGAAAAAGAAGACTTCAAAATAAGGAAATACTTATACCCATATGTATATGAATTAAGGATTTTGGAGTTTGTGATGCAAATAGTCTACCCTAGCTTATTTCATTATAGCTAATAATTGATTTATCTTTTGAAATTTGTAATTGGCATACAGCAAGCACAGAGATATAATAAAGTATCTACATGTATAATTTTCTCAGTTTTGTCCCCTTCGTTGGTATTCTAGTATCGATTTATTTTGCAACACGGACGAATCGAGATCATAAAGAGGGGTCTTGTGCGTGATCGGAAACCGGCGTGGACAGGAATTGCTGAAGTGTTCAATGTGTGAAATTACGAGCCATCGACTGCTCGCATAATAATGGGGATAATTCATTCAATTACCTAATTTTCGCTAGCAATAATGTAGTAAATGCTACCATACTACAAAAAAAAATATAAATGTAACACATTTTGTTTATTGTGTTGCTTAAGTTTGAAATATTTATTTATAAAAATGAATCACCGCACCGCGCAAATTCCCGACCGAGTACACCAAATTGGATAATTATTTTTTATAGTTTTTGGTTTGTCGTTGTCATGACATATGTTGAGTGAAACCACACAAGTTCACAGTTGTATAGAAAAACATTGTTTGAATATAAAATTTTTACATGACTCCCGTTTGATAACATATTCATTCTATGATAGCAAATAAATTGCAGAAATTTTTGAATATGTGTCGCATAACCGGGAAGTGTAATGGTAGTTAACTTTTGCTTTAAAATTCAGTAGGAAAAAGTTAAAACAAAAGAATACAAATTCTTCAACAATAAAATATTTCTAGAAGGTACCTATTGCCGTCCACGTGAGTCGTGTGGAGTAATATTTAATTATTTAGCTTTGCAACGCGTTTTTTGACCTTGTATTTTGCTTGCACTTTTTAATTTAAATTGTATCATAGATAATAAAAACTTAACAAGAAAATAATGGTTTAGCTTTTTAATATCAAGACCATAAACCATTAAGACATAAAAAACTGAATTTTAATTACTAGCATTTTTTTGAAAATATTGTATAAGCCAACTGTTTTAAGTATTTTGTCCAGGAATATGGATTTCACCCCTTTTCTATGACTTTAACTAAAAACTAATTAGGAGTTTCTTTTATATTTTCTTTTTATCTTTAAAACTCTCATCACTCACTCATTTGGTGATATAGTTATAATTTTGCTCTAGTGTTTATACGTGGTAATACTGTAATTAAAAAAAATGTATAATGTAATAAAATAATATTTGGACATCAACCCTTGTGATTTGTGAACACACGAAGATCGAATTTAAACGTCTAGGCCGACAAAAAATTTTATCGATAAAAACTTCTCTAGATTCTATTGAACATTACGTAACAAAACGTGACATACTCGTTGAGGCAAAGCTAACAAACGGTGAAAGTTCATCTCTATAAGAGTCATGACACGTGACCCTTGCAGAGAAATGGCTGCGCCGATGTTATAGGTTTGAATGTCACCGCT
>JADANM010001663.1:5366567-5388555 GCA_026213755.1 Eurema hecabe | reverse complement strand
AGCGGTGACATTCAAACCTATAACATCGGCGCAGCCATTTCTCTGCAGGGGTCACGTGTCATGACTCTTATAGAGATGAACTTTCACCGTTTGTTAGCTTTGCCTCAACGAGTATGTCACGTTTTGTTACGTAATGTTCAATAGAATCTAGAGAAGTTTTTATGGATGAAATTTTTTGTCGGCCTAGACGTTTAAATTCGATCTTCGTGTGTTCACAAATCACAAGGGTTGATGTCCAAATATTATTTTATTGCATTATACCTTTTTTTTAATTACAGTATTACCACGTATAAACACTAGAGCAAAATTATAACTATAGGTATCACCAAATTTTTGAGTGATGAGAGTTTTAAAGATAAAAAGAAAATATGTATAATAAATAATATAAATAATAAACTAATTAGTTTTTAGTTAAAGTTATAGAAAATGAATGAATATCATAATCCTGGACAAAATACTTAAAACAGTTGGCTTATACAATATTTTCAAAAATATGCTAGTTATATGCCTTAATGGTTTATGGTCTTGATATTAAAAAGCTAAACCATTATTTTCTTGTTAAGTGTTTATTAACTATGATACAATTTAAATTAAAAAGTGCAAGCAAAATACAAGGTCGGAAAACGCGTTGCGAAGCTAAATAATTAAATATTACTCCACACGACTCACGTCGACGGCAATACCTTCTAGAAATATTTTATTGTTGAAGAATTTGTATTCTTTTGTTTTAACTTTTTCCTACTGAATTTTAAAGCAAAAGTTAACTACCATTACACTTCCCGGTTATGCGACACATATTCAAAAATTTCTGCAATTTATTTGCGATCATAGAATGAATCTGTTATCCAATTCAAACTCAAAAGGGAGTCATGAGAAAATTTAATATTCAAACAATGTTTTTCTATACAACTGTGGTCTCTCTGTGAACTTGTGTGGTTTTACTCAACATATGTCATGACAAACTAAAAACTATAAAAAATAATTATCCAATTTGGTGTACTCGGTCGGGAATTTGCGCGGTGCGGTGATTCATTTTTATAAATAAATATTTCAAATTTAAGCAACACAATAAACAAAATGTGTTACATTTATATTTTTATTTGTAGTATGGTAGCATTTACTACATTATTGCTAGCGAAAATTAGGTAATTGAATGAATTATCCCCATTATTATGCGAGCAGTCGATGGCTCGTAATTTCACACATTGAACACTTCAGCAATTCCTGTCCACGCCGGTTTCCGATCACGCACAAGACCCCTCTTTATGATCTCGATTCGTCCGTGTTGCAAAATAAATCGATACTAGAATACCAACGAAGGGGACAAAACTGAGAAAATTATACATGTAGATACTTTATTATATCTCTGTGCTTGCTGTATGCCAATTACAAATTTCAAAAGATAAATCAATTATTAGCTATAATGAAATAAGCTAGGGTAGACTATTTGCATCACAAACTCCAAAATCCTTAATTCATATACATATGGGTATAAGTATTTCCTTATTTTGAAGTCTTCTTTTTCAAATTTCTTTTTGTTAAATGATATAGTAATCTACCATAATAAATAGGGTGCTTACTTGTTTCAGACACCAATGTTATTTCTAATCCCGTGTAATAAACAAAACTTTACAAACGCAAAACAATCATAAATATCCTTTAAGGGTCTTTCACGTCCCCTTGCGCTCGCTCTACATTCTACAACCCTCCACTGCTGACTGCCGCACATACTTCCACGAATAAAATCACTGGTGTTCGGAACGAAAATATAAAAAAATTATTCTAGTACTCAATAATGACATATAGTCAGACTGAATAATAGCTAAATTTGAAGCTAAAATAAGTTTGCTAACAATGTTGTTTGAATTTACGATCAAACATTGTTTAACGATTTTAACTAAATCGACATTTACCTTTCTGTATTTCAGCGTAAAAACCATATTCTAAACTCAAGTAATGATCTAAAAAAAGAATACGTAATAGAAACCACTTCAGCTGTGCAACAGTTATCTATATTATACATAACCTTAAATTAAATTGTTCTATAAAATAACATGCTGTATTGCGTTATATTATGCATTATAAGCTGTTAATCGTTTTTATACCTTTATTTGACCAAAACAAGCATTGTAACTTTAAACCGTAAAACGAAATCGTAACTCCTTTTTCAAATGAGTTTCGAGGGTACTCCTCGGAAAGTTATAATAGTGCAAAACAAAAGGATTGAGCTGCGGCGGACCATTTTGTGTATATTCAAAGGGAATATAAATAATTACACAAAAGCTAAAACCGTAAAGTACACGTAATTGTATCCTCGGGCGAATATCCCGTTACGGACCCTTTCATTTTAAATTTATGCAAAAAACGATTCATATTTCCTAAATCTGTGGTAGTATCTTAAATTTGGTGACCCTTTTATTAGGAGTTGTTATTTATTGGAATTTAAATTAATAATGCGATATAACTTATACATATTTTATTTAGCTATATTCATAACACTACAATGGCGTGTTTATGATAGCTTTGAGTTATGAAAGGTTTAAAAGTTGATTCAAACAACTCGTGTAAGTAAAGAATAAAGATACACACAACTGCGTCAACGCTGCACAACTTTTCGAAATGAGCTGGAAACACTGTTTTCAATTTGTATATGGATTCTAAAACATCCTCGTTTCTCAATTATGAAGCTATACCTTTTGCATTAAATAAAATGCATTAGTTATATTTTACGCGCCTCATTTTTATAACATGTTATACAAACACTAACTTCCTACATGTTTCGTGTGATACGTTGATGACGTAAAATTCCTCATCTCAGCCAACAAGCGATCCCTCATTGTCATGTATATAACTGTTATCCTTTTATGTCCTTGAACGTAAGCGCATCTCGTAAAATATGTAACAACAAAATTTCATGAGACGCGGAGGACAAATAGGGATTTACCACGAAATGCGTCCAAGCCGCAGAGTTTAATTAGCACGACGAATAATGGTTTATGAAATATAAATTAGCTATTATTTGAACATAAAATATTGTGCCTCAATTTAGATAGTTGAAACGCACGCCAAATGTCCATGTTCATATGAAATAATATTTACATTTAGGAGGAACATTTTACATTGTTATGGCTTTATGTTAAATAAAACATGTAATGTTTCATAAGTTTATATTAGAAAATCGAGTTATATAATCGAGTTAAATAGTTTATATGTAGTATTTTCATTTGGTTATTGTTAAGGTTTCTTACGGATAGTCGAAAACCTTCACGGAAATATTTCAAATTCTAGATTTAGCCAAATTCGTTCAACCATTCTCATATTCTAGAGAGCTTAGTATTTATAAATATAAATATAAATAGACAATTCTTAAGCCCTTTTGAATTAAATTAAAATATAAATTAGTCTCAATATTTTAATGCCAACCATGTTTGATTAGGATTTAGGGCTAAACATTGTGGAAAAACGTTTATTTTTATTTTGATTCCTCATTCGGTATTCGTGACACAAATCCACGTTCATCTAAACCACAAAAGCCTTTCCCAATGGTTCCTAATTGGTGTTCGTTTGAAGTTGCTATTGTGATGCTAAACAACGCCACAAGACAATGGAAGCTCATTTTAATCTTTTCGTTGGTACTAACTACTTTGCCGGACTTGTTTTATTTTTAATCCCGTACTTTTACCCGTGACGTCGTCTGTAAATTGAGTTTACCTTTCATTAAATAAGTACTCCCAGAATAAAAATAATAAATGATAAGAAAACCTACGTTATAATTTAATGAAACAAGATATACCTATGGAGAAATGTATTTTCAAAACCTTTTTGTCAAAACGTAGACGTGACTTTTCTTTGTCTGTGGTCGTAATTTAAATAAATTATGAGCCGGGTAATTAGCTTTTGTTTAATAATTAAAGTTAAGGGAACGCTAAAAGCAAAGTCTAATTTTAATACTGTTGACCAATTATTTCTTTAGTTCTATTGTATTTATTTTTGTTATAGCATAATAATTCAAATGAGGAGATATTATTTTCTCTGTAAATAAAATATATTTGCAGCTGTTTTCTCCGAGAACCTTACGTACAATGTGGTAGAAGTAATAATATGTTCGCGAAATAAACGACCGCCCTTTTTATCTTATGAACAAAGCTTTCAATTATTTTTCTCGTTTGTAATATATCAATAGCCTTAGCTTTATTAAAAACACACAATGCTATGCTGAAATACATTTTCTTCTTCTGTAACCTACAGATTGGTTCTGTGATTAAAAGGAGAAATAATTAAATATTTACTTTAAGATTTTACATTCGTTAAGATGTCTTTTTCCCTGAGAAATTTCCGTTCTTGAGGAAAAAATAAATCCGGATACATTCAATTTGTTAAAAGATCACTCATTTTGAGGACCTTAATCAATACACAGGATAGTAAATAGTTTCGCTATTGCGTTTTGACGTATTTCATTTATTGTACTTTCGTCAAATAAAGTAAAGTACCTTATAATTTCTTGAAGCGAATAAAAACGTAGTCTTATTGTTTATTCGATCATTTTGTCATCGTTAACTTTACCCCTGACGTTTCTTTATAGAATTTACAACACTGCTCAGCAACATTCTGTATAGTGAGCTCAAAGTAAATCCTTGTCACAATTATAATGGATGTTCCGTTTTAAATCTCAACAAAGTTTTAAGAACACACAATAAAGTTTACAAGAAGTAAGCTTCAATCGAATGGTTTCCGTTACTTTGTTGAGTGGTTTCTGTTGTAACGAACTTTGCGCTGCGATTGGTTTACAGAATCTTGTTAAGAAGTTACAGAGAATTTTAAATGGGAGGTCATCTTACGAAACTTGAGGTATTATGGTTAGTTGACGTTTAATTTTGCTTTTACATCTTGTATTACTTTAAATAAATACGGAGTTAAAACGCGTTTATGTAATTAAAATAATTTTGTTTAAATTACAATAGAAAAAATAAAGATTAAAATAGGTATGCATCTTATTCTGTATAAAACAATGTCTACTCTTGTACATGGCCTTATATTTAACAAACAAGACTATATATACGTATTTAATTCTAATGATAATTAATGTCTTGTATACTAAAGCGCTGTGTTTCATTAAGTTAAGAAGACTTCAATTAGATGGCATTGTGATAAAGCCGATTACGTTCTCATAAGCCCGTGAGGATACAGCAGTATGTTGTCGGCTTATTCGGAACACAATGTTTTCGTGTTAATATTGCAAACGAAGCTCACCTTCGCTTGTCAGATTTCGCTCGCAAACTTTATCTCATTTATATGTTATCCCCATTAATTGAAGGGGATTTCAAATGTTTAATTAAGGCCTTTAATTCCTTAATATTGTTTAACTAGCCGCGTGGTTTTACCCGCACGTCTCTATCTCATAAAAAAGGGAAAAAAATATTTAAACACAAAAGGGACAGACAGAAAAAAGCGACATTAATTTATACTTTGTAGTGGTGGTGATGATGATCAATGACCTTAACACGCACATGGTTTAAATTAAAATCCGAAAAATAATAATTTCTAAGTAATATTCAAGTAGTGACGGATACGGACTTGCCGATATGTAGGTAAACGGCATACTTGATTTCTCCTCAAAATCAGGTCAATCACCTGTAGGCATTCGCGTTATGTCAGTATTATGTTAATAAGAAAATCGAGTGTTACGTAAATTCGCAACAACAGGATAAAACACCCAAGTATTTGAACACTTTCATCGTCGCTTAAATGTAGTTCATGCGATCTCTACTGCCAATATAAAAAAAATCATTAGTCATTAATTGAGTAGATCTTAAAAGAAACTAATAAAATTACGAGTTGTGTAATGTAATGAGCTCGCTTTTTGTTACAGAGACTCAACATGCGTGAGAAGTATTAAGTCTTGTTCTGGCGACAATTAGACGATCAAATGGGATATTATGCTCAATTAGACAGCAGTGATAAAAAGTTTAGGAAAATGAGGACAATGATAGTAGTGACTGTCTTAGTGTTAGTCAGTGCTGTGGGTGCCACGAACGATACTGTGACGCTGTCGGCGTCCAGGATGGCCTGGATGAAGAACCTGTTGGATCACCACGACTGGATGCAGTTTGTGGGTGACAACAGTACTATATCACCCGACTGCTCAGCCGATATGGCCACATACATCACAGCCCTCAACGAAGGCCAGCTGTGGGCATCTAAAAGTAAGTTTTAATTAAAATTTATAGTGTATCTAGTTTTGTTATGAAGTAATGAAATATAATTAAGAAACTTTATAAATGTTGTCTGCACCTCATTGAAGTTTCGAACAATTTCAACTACTATATGTACTATGAAATTTAATTTTCCTGACGCCGATCACTATCAAGTTCTAAGTTATGTAACTATGTCTAACAATTTGCGACATAATTTGCTTATTAATTTTGAATATTTAGATAATTACATTCCAAACCTAAAAATAAAGTAATGAAATACAAACAAGGTCACTTTTTTGTTCGTCTGTTTGTCCATCTCTATCAAGACTTTATTTCAGAAATGCAGTCGTTAATATAGAAAAAACGCGTATTGTGACAGTTTTCCCACTGTTCCCAGGGTCCTTCCCGTTGACATATAATAAAATCTTAAGAAATTTCAAATTTTAAATTAGAATTACTAGGTTAAATGTTAAAAATAGGTATCAAGTGAAAGGGCTTTGTGCACATTGCAAAATTTAATAATGATCTTTAATGTAGGTACTTGTAAGCAATTCTATGTCCCACTGTTTCTTTAAGTTTAATGTAGAACTCGGTATCTTTTGAAAAAGTCTTTGCAAGTCAATTGTAGGAACTTTAGCAATAAAGTCTTTTAAATCAAGCTAACTTAAATATACTAATTAAAGTTGCAATCGTTCGATATAGAGAAGATAAGGTTCAATAGCTAGAACTTTTATTCAAATGCCAGCTAGATTTGATTAAAGATACTCCGGAACGAATAGACCGAATCGATATTACGGAATTTATAGTCTAAAAGGATTCTTTAAGCATTAGGATAAGTGGTTGAAAACAAATAAATTAATTAAAAAAAATTATTTACATTACCAAATTACGTAAAGAATAGGAAACGATTCCGTTTATGTACTTAAAGCATAGACATGCGAAATTGCCATTTCTGACTGATTATAATTATTAAAGACCGACGTGTGAAAAAGAAAACACACAGACGCACCTTATACTGCTTTCTCTAAAAAAAGTTTGCTTTGGCGTGAACCGGATAAAGCAGAAAGAATATGCGCAACCTTTTGTCCTAGATTTGTAGTTCTTAATTTATTATTTACTTGCAATTTTAGATTCTAACCACGGGCTCTTTAATTCAAATTTTAAAAGTAACAATAGATATGTTTAATTTAAATAGCCATTTAGGCCATAGTGTTTGGGCCATTGAAACCTTTCGGTAATATTTAGTAAACAACCAAAAATTTGATATATCATACCTACCTAGTTATGTCACCCTCAGTGCTGGGTTAAATGCTAGTTCAACACCGCACCCACATTTATTAATTTCCCACGCAAGAATGTAATTGTTAGTTTTCTAGTAAGTCGTAAGCCTATTCATTGTTTTACATTCATTTTAATTCTACATTATTCCACATTCGTGAATGGATCTTCAAATCGATCGCACGATTAAAATATAAGTTAATTTTAATTAGTTTTTTTTAATCTATTCGCCGCTCCCGAAGTTTAACTACCTACATGTATAAGGTAAATAATATTACGCATAAGTAAAGGTATGCGAACAAAACCGCAGGTCGAGGTAACCGCAAGGAGATTATTACCAACTCAAATATTCAAGAATCTAAGTTTCCCTATAAGCCCACATAATGTCAATTACTTTTTTTGGTTAAATTATCGGGTTTTCTATACATATGGATTTCATTACAAATATTAGAAATTCAAAGATATATTAATTAAATTTTTAAAAAACTAATATTTTTTTTATAAAGTCAAAAAGTTTATGGTAATGATATCTTATAAATCTTAATATGTATAATATATAAGTGACGTGTCACATTGTTTATCCGCGATTCACTCCTAAACTACTGAACATCGTGTGCAGTTTGATCCATCTTATAAGATAGATTTATTACATGCGTAATATATCCGAGCGAGACCGGGATGTTTAATATACATTTATCTTGTTTTTAAAGAACTTCGTTAAACATTAACTCAGTAAATGAATGATAATAAATTTTATAATAAACAAAATATAATATGATATTTTACGCTATTTATATCGGATAAATAACGTAGAGAGACAATTGACCTATTTTATTTTATGGTACATGCTCAGTGCTTATTAAAGCCGTTAGCTTGCTCGATGACCTTGGTTCAACATCGTTTTTAATATCGTGCCATACGTTTATACAAGGGTCATTGAACTTTAAGTTCAGGTGCATATCGCAAATAATAATATGAACTACAAAAAATAAAATATCTAACCGAATTAAGAATGGAGAATATTTTTCTTACCTATATTTATATTACGAAAGTTTATGAAAATGCATGTATGTTTCTCTTTTTCTGTATTATCAATTATGTTTTTATATCTGTATTTATGTATGTTTCTCTCTTTCACACAAAAACTACTAAATAAATTTCTCTGAAAATGGGTGCAGTCAGTTACATGAGTGATTAGACTCTGTGTTGCATTTGGGATACCCCCATAAGCCCTACTCAGTAGTGCTACGGGAATAAATAATACCCGGGTGAAACAACTGGGCATGTTTCGTAATCTATGTGAATTCTATATTATAACTATGGGACAGTAGTTTTTCCTTTCTGTTGTACTTTTCTTTGTTACGATTTTCTATTTAAGAATCAAGCACTCTCTATATAATGAGTTATTATTATCTTCTATTAATTTTTACGTCGAAGGAAGGTCATGCAATAAATATAAGAAAAACCAAGAGCTTCAGCAATCGAAATCAGATAAATGGGTTTTTACTTGGCAAATAACCTAAATGAAAGCCATAAAAAAACATCCGATGGTTATACATTTATCATTTTTACAAAAGATTTTTTCAAGCTTGTCAAAAATTACTTACAAGATATTTTATTAATTTATCGAACCGTAAAATATTAATCTTTAACAATATCACAAAGTGGTACTGTTCGCGACTTTACTTGTATAAAAACTGAAAAAATATTAGTAGATACATTTCAGGCAGAAAATGAAGTAAAAAATGGCTTTTTAAGTCTTTGATATATGGTTTCATGTGTAAAGGGTCTCCTTTGAGATGTTCGGGGACAATGGCAAAATTAAACGCTCGCAAGAAATTCGCCCACAAAAACACGATTACACTTTCAATGCTTGCAGGAACTTTAATATAAATCACATTTTCAAATGTAGTGTCATTTAAGACTTTTATTCACATGCTGGTGATTTATAGCACTTGATATTATATCTAATATTAAATATCACGTAAGTATAAACCTCCTCAAGTTTTGATAGATTGTTTATTATTTATTTATTCTTTGTTACAATATAGATATTACAATATTAAACAATCTTAAACTATTGGAAATTTTGTAACTGGCGGCCTTATCACTTAAAAGTGATTTCTACCAGGCAACCAAACACAGTTCTTCCTGTATAGGGCTTAGAGACTAAGTATCAAGTTATAACTTGGGTAGGAAGCGACCACTTCCGCTCGAACAATAGCTATCGAATCTAACGAGAGAAGTAAAGGATATGAGTCAAAAGAGAATTAAGGAGGGTGAAATGGGAAAAATGAACCTCTATACGTGCTTCCACTCATCGAACGATACGAAATTATTCAATAAGATGCCATTATTTGACGCTCGTTTTCTGTTGGACAGTGGTACCATGCTGAGCAAGCAGACTATGTTCAGACTTAAGGCATGTCTAACGTCTATATCATCTTTAAACAGACGTTTGTTTACGTTACATGTGAAAGTATGGATTAAGTGACGTAAAATGGTGCTGTATCACAATGAGTCTTGATCATATTTAATAAATTGTAACAACGACATCTAATTATAAAACAATTGAAATAACTATTTAAAAACAAACATTCTCTATTTATCTATCCATAATAAAACTTATGTATTTTGGAAACTAACAACCGTAACCGTACTTTCATATTTTCTAGATGTTATAAATTTTCTACACGCAATGTTAGCGGAATGAGAGAAATATCTTTTCGTAATAATGTATGTGAGTATTCTGAAAAACCTACTGTTCAAATAATATATTTATTAATATATATAATTTTATCGTGCCGTATAATCTGCACAAACCACGACCTTACTTTTTTTTAATAAATTTCAATACTCTACACGTCAGATGATAACGTAGATATTACGCTACACGAGTTAAGAAGTTGAATACATTAGAGAACACCAAATTATATTGATAATTTTATTTGGGGCTTTATACGCCATTATACAATATGCATTATCAACGTTGGTATTGAAACGTTTGCTTAGTTTGTTGAATCAAAAGGCTGAAACAAGACTAATGCGAGCATGTTTCGATAGGAGTCAGCGCGTCCATATTGCTACACAACAGCGAATACATACTCGTATTTACGCTTGCTTCATTATCGTGCTTTTAGATTGAGTAAACGCAAAACGTTTGTCCGTGGGTTACTGCCCATTCTTCGCGAAACCCAGCTTACAAAACCGGATAGAATGAATGACTCAAAATTTGCAGACATGTTTGCTTAAAAACTTATATATTAATATTCATAAAACGTGATTTACATCGCTTTACACATTTAGTGTCACATAACACTATTTTCTAATGCGCTTTCGAAAAGAATCTCTATGGTTGAAGCGGTAATTATTACATCACTGTGGAGCTGATTAAATCAAACTAGTTTATTCGCTTCTGAATGAAATAATCGCAGTGACGACCTAGTTTTGCTGATGAAAGTAGATGAGAGTGTAAGGTGAGTCGGTGTCGTGGCGTTTACATATTTTGTAATGGAGAGGATCTGTTCAGTTCCCGTAAGCGAGCTCCATAAACATCGTTGCTTCTCTGCACCAAGTATCGGGTCGCGTGTTATCGCTTGAATTATGCAAACGCCCACTCTGCTCGCAGACAAACGGTTTCATCAGATTTACGTATTTGTAAGATCAATATAATGGTGCCCTCGGCTCAAGTACGATATTATTCAATTCAGTAGATTTATCTGGATTACAAAACAAACTGTAACACAATCGATTACAACTTAGAGGTAAATTATACCATTGTAATCAAGGCACGCCGTAATAACGTTTCGACTCCTAGGTCGCTCATTCCCGTGTATTTGAAAAATTCCTCCGTCGCGTCGGCACGCGTCTTATAACATCACGTTTTGCGAGTAGAAGTAACATAATGTGAAGCAATAAAATAACCGTATTAAATGTTATTTCGAGCGTAATAACGGTGAACGAACTGTGACTTGCATAATATTTTAATTAAAAAATAATGATTTAATAGAGATGAACCTTGCAGGTGCGTCAAATAGGCGTTGGGCAATGCGTCGGCCTGTGATATAACTCTGCGGTCGGGTCTCGCGCTGCTCGGGCCGCGCCGCTAGCAGGCGGTAGGCGCTTGCGCAAAGCCTTATAATGTAAATCGCAAACTTCATAAGTAATCCGTGAAAGTACGCGATTCATTTCACTCACACGCACCGTAGCCTATGTTGACACAGAACACACACGCTATTCAAACAAGAATTTCCTCCGATGACGCCTTATATAAATTCACCGTTAACTCGACGTCTATATTTATGTAATGCCTTTTTATGCGAAATTATGCCATCTGCTGCAGTTTTACGGTGCTCGTTTGAGATGCTCGTAAAATTATACGGTGTACATAACGATAACGAACTTCCGTAATTTGTCAACTTCTAGTTCCGCTCGTAATTTTATGATCTACGTATCTGTATCTGAGAATTTTGTGAAGTAAAATATGGATAACATTACATACAGTATGAATCAATTATGTATACAAAAATTACAAAATAGTTGTTCTTGAAAATATATTTAAACGAGTAATTCTAAAATAATTAAGGCAGGACAACTCCCAGCTGGTATGCGGGCGAGTGCGCGTTATGCCTACTTAAGCCCTCAAATATATAATTCAGTATGAACCCCGATTATTATATTTAACGAGCGTTTCAGAGAACATCAGAGTCCAGAGACAGCTCAATCAGTCATATCTGTGTAGTCGTTTATTTAATATCCCCATCAGGGACAGAACAGGGAAAAGAAACAAGGATATACAAATGGAATATTTAAGTGAGCATAAATAAAGGGCGGGATGAGAAAAATGAAACAGATGACATTAAACACTCTATTTGTTTATCATAGAGAAATAAAGATTACATTAACCTACTTGCCATCACAATATAAGTTAAAAGGTCAGTGACCGAATGAATTATTTAAAATTATATACTACTATTCAGTTCGGTCTCTCTTATACTTTTTATTTAACCATTAAGCCCTAGGTCCACTCTAAATTAAAATAATTAGGCCACTGAATTTAAATCAACATAAGCTATAGCTCAGCTGTTTAATTAGCATCAACTGTAAAAGTTATTAAAGTCCTAAGTTTAGCCTTCATTCACATTATTTGCGCTAGACTAATTTGAATGTAGGTTAATGAAGTAGCACGCCCCTTTGAAGACATCACTTTCCTGTTAATATCAAATAGAATTACGTGGGTGAGTGACCTGACAAATGAAAAGCTTAAGCTCATTTTATTATTTTTCACTTAAGATGTTACATCCAGGCTTTATCCTACGTCGTAGTCGTTTAAAAATGAAATATTTTGAATCGCTTTTTCCATAAAACATTAATAAGGTATTCAAATAGATAGAGGTCAGATATTTTTCTATGTATATACAAATTTGTCCAGTTTTAAGCATTTAGGATAATTTCCTTAATTGTTCTTGTAAAGGAGAAGGTTTACCTTGAATCTTTAAATAAAAATATTTTATTATTTACCTCGTTTGTAGTTCTAAGTCTCAACCTTATACAAGTACAAAAATAATAACAATATACTGTGATGGATGTATATGGAGTTAATAATAGATCGTGTATTTAGTTCAATTTAGTACAATAATAGGCTTGCGACATTAGTAATTTGATCATATCACGTCGCCTTAGATGTCACAGTTTCCGATACCATTCGTTCCAGTGGCCGCGTGAAGGCAATTACACCAATCGATAGTTGATTTGCGATTTCAGTTGTTACTACATAAACGATATCATTATATCAACTGTTACGATTATGCGTTATAGTAGTGTTTATATAAATTAGTTGGACAAATGAAATTCGTAAGTCTAAGATTCTAATGTTTAACAATGTATATCTATAGATACTAAAATCTGTTTTATATCGTACCTACAGATAAGATCTCGTTAATTTAAGGTCTCTCGTTATTTTATTTTCTGTAAGTAGACATGTACGTTCAGTCTATAACAATATGAATTGCCAAATTTTTAAATTCTATATCAACTTGCTGTTGATACCGAATATAACCTCAAGGGTTGAGCAAGAAGGGATGAGATGTAGTAGAACAATAACGTATTGAAAATTTTTACTATAATAATTATCGAGGTCTATACAAAATGAAGCTAAAAGAATATAATTTCAAAATTCCTAATAATCTGCGCGAAACAAAAAATAATTAAGTTACCTCTTAAAACTTACTCCTCTTTAAAACAATGAAGCCTCAATTATCTTCCAGTGAGAAACATTAAAGTTTCAGAACTATCTGGAGGCAACTTTAACTTTCAATTTATACGTTGCTTATAACTTACTAAACTTAAGTGCCAAGTTATCGCTCGGGCAATATAAAATAGTTTAAAACTTAAAGCCAAAATAAAATTCTTGTATTTCATGCAATTGGAGACACTCAAATATAAATTTATTACAAATGGACTTCGTTAAGTCACATGTAACGATTGTATATCATATATTTTTACTAAATACTTTTATTGTGAAAAGCAAATGATTTACTTATTGGTGAAGTTTTTTCGATATTTACCACCGAACTTAGGTTACTGAAATTCAATTCCTTTTTTTAAGGAACATAATGAATATTTTACAGTCAGCATCCATTTACATTAATCTAAATACTCGTGAAATTAAAACGTAGGTAACCTTTCCAATGTAATTGAAAAATTCGTGGCAACATCCTCAAAGAGATTACTGTGTCAAGTATGAAATTATGTAAATATCCTATTTAAATTACATAAAAATTCCATCTAAAAATAACTTTATGTAATACATGCGCACTTAACAATTAAAATATTCCAACTTAAATATGCATGTTCCAAAAGGCCCGGTGTAGGTCATTTTCATACGTAAACATGAAGACATTGATCTTAGTGTTGCAAAATTAAAATAATTTGAAACATTACCTGAAGCTATTAGAGAAAATAAGACTAATCCGTTTATAATAATATGATATTAATAAACACGTGAATGGAATAACCTCAGTACATTTCCAAAACGATTGAGTAACGACAAAATAATTATTAATCGCCCAAAGCACGTGTGTCTGCGGATACTCGTTGCAGTTTCAAAGGAAAAGACTCATCGTCTTGCAATCTAACATATTCGCTCGGTGTAAATTGCCTTCTTTCAAAATACTGTGTTGCACTAATTGTACGTTTAGTCTTTATTTAATTTCACTGGCTTGCTTCGTTAAAACCTATTCGACAAACAAGCACTGCTTATTTATTCCTTCAGCAAATTTCGATGAAAAATGTACTTAACTTACTATTTGTATGGCAATTATTCAAATGCAATTCTGTATCATTAACATAACTACATTTCTACATAAAGGTCTAGAATTTTCCACATACATAATAAATTTAATCATTACAAACGTTAAGCAAGTGGGGCACTGACCGACCGTGACTGTCACAGCTCACACCACCATTCACGCAAAACTCGCAAACATTGCCAATTAACTAGCTTAATTTAAATTTATATCAACTCAAATCCATTCTTGTCTAGGTCTAACCGCTGCATGACATTGGCAAGGATTTTAAATAAAGTATGCTAAGGGCTTCTAGATACTAAGTGAATATAAATGGGGATATTTTATTATTCATAACTGGAAACCTTGACGTCTCCAGGTCTCATAAGGTGAAATGTGATCGTTATGTCACACAAGGCATACAGCGAAGGATTGTGAAAAAAAACGCTACAAAGTCTTATGAATAAAATAATAAATTGAACATAACGAGTAATCATAGTTTATAAATTGTTAATATATTTAATACAAGCTGATCAGTTTTACACCCACCCTTTTCCTCTACTTAAGAACTATTTCCGTTCTTCGAGAAATATTATAAAAAAGAAATTATCGGAACTGGTTCAAGTTATGCACTTAGCAACACATTTTTATATTAAAGACAATCGAAACTAACAGTCCGTTCTATGTTGATATCGGGCATTTAACCGTGTTTCTATTTTATTACATG
Organism: Eurema hecabe; assembly: GCA_026213755.1. NCBI lineage: Eukaryota > Metazoa > Arthropoda > Insecta > Lepidoptera > Pieridae > Terias > Terias hecabe. Next base: position 5,373,070 of record JADANM010001663.1, on the reverse strand, counting down.
AGAATATTACAAATTATAAAAATACGAGGTTGCATTGCAGGTTCTGCCAATTTTTAACTTTATATATTATAATTTCTATTTATCCTTAGGTAATATAGTATTAATCTAACTCCGAATTTTACCAAATCAACTTATTTACGGTGTTCATCTTTTTACTGAAGATTGATTTTAAAACGGGGCGTATCCTATTAATTTCTATCCTCTGATAATATAATCTTAGATTCAAATCAAAAAATGATAAGGATAAGTATCCAGTGAATACCATGAAAAATATTTGACGTTCTTATTGAATGTAGATGTTACATTATTCATTTCTTGGAATCGTAATCGTAATCCTAAAATTCTTGGTGGAAAATAAGACGAGTTGAATTTTTTTCTTATAATATACCAAGGAGAATTATTTTTATAGCTGATAGTTTTACTTATTTTCAAATAATTAATTAGAAAGTTAAAGTAAGTTATTTTGACTAACTTATAGAAAAACTGATATTATGGCAATATATTTGATTGTCTTATTTTGTTAGATGATTAAAAAAACTGGACTTGTTAAACCGGCAACTTCAGTGAACACACACCCAGAGGGCTCGTTTGCCCTCCTCTCCTGTTAGAAATGTATGTTAATAGTCACAAATACACTGTTACTGTTTGTTAAAATGGGAAGTGCCGACTGCCAACTATATTTAAATTCATACGCTTGTTGAATAATGTATATTATGCTATACTATTATAATATGGTATTATTATAGTATATTATAATATAGTATGCTATACTAATATTTAATACTAACACTTGCGAAACAAAAAATATGCCGAATCAGACTTACAGAATTATACCGTGTCATTTGTAACAAATTTTTCCTCATAAGTGTTACAACAGAAGCCTATATAATATGAACTTTTACTTTTAAATTGCAAGGAGATTTTGATCAATTCTACCTTTTACTTCACCCTTGAAAATACTTACCAGGCGTAAAGGTATGCGTGCTCGGGCTTCATGCATGGCATAATTTATTAAATGTTTCCTTAGAAACAGGATTTAGTATGTTATTCTTTGTTCTCTAACTTTTCCGTGAAGTGAATCGGAATCAGGATTGTTTTGGGATAAATCCCTTGTTTCTAAATTTAGAAGAGTTATTTATATTTTGTGCTAAAGATTTTATAACAAACGTGTAAGCTTAATCAAATAAATGGATACTTAATGTGTTGTCTACGTGTCTGCGTGACACGTGTACCTACAGGGCTTTTACAGTAAGGGGTTGATTGATGTGCGGAATACGTTCCATTAAAATTACTTGCCACTTGCGTTACGTAATCACCATCTACTTACGACGCTAAATGAAAGGGTGTTATAAGGTTGAAATCTGTGAAAATGGATTAATACTTGTTACATTTAATATGTTATAATATAGGCATATATGAGAATTAATAGCACTATATATAAAAAAATAATAAATACATTCTTAGACTTAAATTAATTAACAAGCTTGACTGATACAACTTCGTTCACGCCTATCATCTATCAATCCTCGTTCTTCAAGGGTTAATAAATATTAAAATTGCATTAGCTGTTATCGACTACACTAAGAGATTTGATGCACATTTAGCAATTCAGTTTTATTTTACGAGTTGGAATTTACATTTTCTTGGGGTCACATTCATGACCGCGACGTGATTAGACCATAGCAAGATTATATCATAACAATCATTACATGGCTCATTACGGTATTAACTATGTTAAGGTGAACCTGAACTCTGTTTTAATAGCCGAGATCTAGATTTTTGTAAACAAACGCAATGTTTATCTGTCGTTAATTATATCGAGAATTACTTAGTGCTTATGTAATTGAATGTCTTTAGCTCTTGTAAATGGATGTCGAGGTCGGCTACATTTACGTAATGCATGGATCTTTTAGAAATTTCCTTACTTATTATATTTGTACGTACACCGCTCCGAACTTTGTGGTAATTAACATTTAAGACTTAAGTACTCTGTTTTATTAAAGCAATAACGATAAATGCAAAACGATGTCAAATAAATACGATATTTATAACTTAAGGCAAAATTATTGAGTACTACGTGTGTACTGTGATATTAAGTTAGCATAATATGACGCTCACATAAAATAAGCTTCGTAGATCCGGATTTTATCTCCTACGAAATCACAAACTTTATAATGATAAACCGTATCGTAATCGCCGTAACATAAATAAATATTTTGATATTTTCTCAAAAGACCGTTTGTTGCAAAATAACTTAAAAATAATAAGTATAACAATAGAGCAATATTAAAGATATTAAAGTAACCATTTGCTAGATTCAAAATGACGATGTCCTAGAATACAAATGGAATAATCCTAGCTTATATTTCAATATTTCCTTGAAGTGAAATCCACTATTCAATACCTTCTTCATATCAATATATGTAATACTTCAGTGCTTTTTAGATACATTTAAAGAATTCTTATCTATACATTAAATTTTCTCACAAGAAAATTACCTAGTTCCAGTTTGCTAGTTCTTTGGGGTTTAAAGGAATTTAAGCAACACCGTTTAACACTTATCTTTTCCTGACCCTACTTACAGGAGCATCTTAAGACATTTTACAAATTGGCTCACAAAGCTACAATTAGTTTGACTTAATGTATTTATTTACATAAGATTTTTGTTTTCAGTTTACGACGCGTCTGGCCAATACAGTCCTAACATATTGTTTGGTAATGAGTACTGGCTGGGCTCTCTCAACGCCTGTCGAGACCTGCAACTGAAACAATATTACGACCAAGTACCGCCATTCGCGACCACCTTCTATGTGGCCAAAATAAACCTCACTATAGATGGAGATCACATACCTATGGTAAGAGCTTTATATGTTTCTCGTTACACCTTAACCTTAATTTTTGAGGATAATGTTACATAGTCGACGTAATATGGCACTTACAAATATTACGGCCTACTGTCAATGTATGCTGTTTTTTCTGATCTACCCGATTTGATTGGGATAAAAGTCATAAAAAACATGATTATTAAATCTAAATAAACAGTATTTCCTATCATTAAATATTAATAGAAGTAAAATTAAACCGGACATATAAATGAATCATTTTCAAATGTCTCAAACATTTCAAACGAAGCTTTGCTTATAAAATATTCATTACGAAATTTCGATTATACGCTGCGACCTTGTTTTGCATAAAACCAGTTGGGTTTTTCTAAAAATAGAGATAGTTGTGGCTATGACGACTGTGAAGAGTACTTGCAGTTGAAAAGCTCGTTGCTAAAACACAATTCCCTTCGTAGCAGAGCTGTTAGTAACGTGTACATGGAAAATTGGTAACAGATAACCTAAAACTATTTGATAAACTAACAACTAATTTTGAAATTGTGTATCATACTTAATGTAGGTTATGTTTTTACGAATGCTACATTTGTAATTTACCTTCGTAAACACCGGTGTCTTCTTTTATAGAAACATAAACTTCAAGTCTGCATAGTTCTGCATTTACTTAACCTTGTCATTCTGTATCAAAGGTTCGACTGCCCGCGCCGTTCGTTATCCATATTTGTTTAGAATAGATTTTAAAGCTTTTATAAGAAAACATTTCCCATTCCATGAAACCTTTATACTTTCTACACGTAAAGTTTCTTCATCCCAGAACGCAACTGTGTATATAAAATAAATAGTGTAGTTTTCCGAAAAATAGTCGATCATAAATGCAATCCTATCAACATAAATTTCAGTTTACAATTTATTTATACTAAAATAAAAGTTGATTAAAGTACAGGAGAAGATTACATACCGAGACCTGAACACGGCTCCTCAGGGAACCGATCCGATGCGATAGCCAATTACATATTACTTCACTTTTCTAATCAAATCTTTACTATTCTATCTGTATAGATATTGTTAGAATAATAAATTTTAACAGTTTTAAAATCGCACTCTACAATTAGAAACTTACAATAGTTTTTATAGTGTAATGAGTGATAATTTAATTATTATTAGACAATTAGATCTCTGAGTCATTAGTGACACCTATTAATTATAATTTTAAGACAAAAGCCCAAATGTTCACTTTGAAATTTATATAAAATCTTCAATCGATACATATTGGCAATAAAAATTGCTATTTTGAAAAAAGGTCGTTGGCATTTTTTACCGTTCTGGTAGTATAGTTTTTTATTTGTGTATATAAATAGGTATAATAATGTGCTATAAATAGGTAAATTGTTCTATATAGGTCACCAAACAGGGTACCTACAAGCCCCTGTTTAACCTAGAATATCGTAACACTACGTAACAATATCTATCTAAATACTTCCCCTGTCGGTTCTATAGAATCGCTTTGCCGCTCTTGAACGATCGTTACGTATATCGTTATTGTTATCGCCGCATAATAAAATATTTAAAACAGCCGACATCAGGCCTTTACGAACAAACTTGCGTATAAAAGTTAATGCTGTGACATTTTGGCTCGCTCGGGAGAAGGTCGCACTCAGAGTTTAGATGTCATGGAACTTTTAATATAAAAGTTTTAGATAGCAGCTACTCGCTTGCAAATTGTCGTGAAATTCTCTGAACCGGAGCAATAAGTTGAGCCCATCGCAAACTGTCGTGTAGGTATTCGTATGAAAGCTTGATTTACAAAAGTGTAGCCGAGAATATTGTAAATTTGTTGAAGTATAAATATACTGTACCGGTGTTAAATTATTATTCTGTAATACCATGACGATTTAAAAGTATTACTATATGTGGCCTAGTTGTGAGTTCTTTTAAAATGTATTGCATGCCATAGAATGTTATGTTTGGATTTTCAAATTTCAGCTAAATTAGTCTTGTAATTGTTGAGTAGTCACAAACTTAAAAACATACGTATTGGTTTCTATTGGAAAAATAATACTATATTTTTACTAATAATAATAATTACCTTTTCAATTAAACAACTCTCCAGTTTTTACTAAATAACCATAATATTTTCTTATCCAATCGCCCGACACGTGTTTTTAATTCCAAAAGAATTTTTCGACATCAGATTATGCCATTTTCCTCGTAGCCCTAGTTTCCCAGTGTCACGTTGCAAACGCATTGCGCTTGGGTAAAATAAAAATTCCTTAATTTCACCATTATAGCGCCATAGAGGCCATAACGTTATCGAAGAAAGCGTTATTACTTTCTTTTGCTGACATAATGTTAGTTCTAATCGCCGCACACTTGAACCGCGTTCATTAGTTTCCGCATCATTCCCCAGGTAATGGATATTTTTACGGGCAACCACGTTTTAAGTGAGTCGAAGGAAATTAGATTAACGCAATTATTAGTCTGGCATATGTTATACGTTTATAAATAAAAAAAAAATAATTAATAATGGTTAATTCTATATCTCAATATAAATGCCAAAATAAACGATTAATTAATCTAGTACATCTCTTATAAGTAATGCTTTTTTATCAGGAGCATTTAAACGTTGCTCAGCACGTACCTGTACTTATATCCATCCTTTTATTATATGAGTATTAAAAATTATGCTTATGATCGGAAACAACTATTCTATTTACTGTACATGAAATGATTGTTATTTGAATGTTGTTGTTCATATAGATACAACATCGTACGTAAAGAAAAAAATATGTATAATTGTTTTCTGTATGTGATAGTTACATTTATAAAAAACCGCTAAAGTTTCAAATGTGTTTATAGACGAGGTCAATGCTGGTGGGACAATGTATGCCGGTGTCCTGCAACAGCTCGGCGACGCACGCCATCCTGCTGGGCGCGGAGAGCGCGGCGGCGGGTCGCGCATCTGCTGCCGGCATTTCGGCCAGCGCGCGCACCCTGTACGTGCGCCCCGTGCCCGGCCCCTACAATGTGTTCGAGGACTTTAAACTGCATATCCTAGGGTAAGATACAGGTGCCATTTTAGTTGGGATCTTTTGTTTACCTTTACAACATAGAAATATAACGTAAACTTTCATCATGGATAAACAATACTTATAAAAAATATATGTTTGTAAGTTTAATCTTAACACACGACTTAAGTGGGTAACAAAACGATAAATATAAATATTATATTCGTATGATAAGATCACAAGAACAGACTTTAGCGGCTAAAACATATAGTAATTAATTATTCGTTAATTAAAAACTTACAGAGATTTTCTTCAATAAAAAGGTGTTGCACAATCTTAAACTTTACAAATAAATTATTTCTTCTAGAACTACAATTAAAAAAGTAAGCTTTAAATAAACTACATGCAATTAAAATGTTTATAATGCATATAAAACATGTCATAAAACAGCTAAAAATATATCTTTAAAATTGTTTAACTCAACATATATTATATTTTATCGTGTCTTCAATCGGTCTTTACGGAGCCACGTATACACACATATAAGGTTTACAGTACCGACATAAAAAATATACGTGTCTTGGTTGTAATCCACCTGCATGTGAAATATCAGACAAATCCGTCCAACAATTGTTCAGTTTTTGCGTGACGTGCTTAT
>JADANM010001663.1:5349706-5366467 GCA_026213755.1 Eurema hecabe | reverse complement strand
ACTAGTGAATTTTCTGTAACAAACAGAAAATAAACAGTTGAAATACAAAATAATGAGAATAATGATATTATTAGTTTTATAGTGAGTTATTTTTGTATTTACTGCCTTTTCTATCTTGTGTTATATTTCTAAAGTTTACTCTGAAGAAATCGATGACCACTTTCCATCAGGTGGCTCGCCAGCTCGTTTGCTCCTTATTTTATTTGTTATATAATTATATTTGTTATAAAAAATGTCTTCTCGAGTGTTTACAATATAGTGTATAAATAAATGAATCAATCAATGAAACAGCACTTTTAATAAACGATATTAATTAAAATTATATTTAGAAATAGTTACTTTTAAAGTGAAAGGTGTATTTGACAGTGTACCAAGAGGTTTTAAGATCCGACGTCTCTTTGATATTAGTCTAAAATTGGCTAAGATTAATAACTGATACTTCTCTTCATCAATTTAGCAATTACTTAATTCGATTATTCTTCAAGTTTATTAGATTTCTATGATGTCTTTCATTTATTATTTATTTTTTAAATTCTAATATATTCATGTTGCGAGATATATTAGTGTTCTAAAATAAACATTAATTATACTTGTAGATACGACGAATGTTCAATTTGATCTCTTATTTCATTAACATTCGGTGCTTGTTACGGTTGCCTTATTAGAATCCGGCAGACATTTTAATGTAATCCTACACCTTATTGAACGTTGCTCCGAGATTTGAAAATAAATGATTCTCCTTAATTATCAAGGAAAGATGTTTACGAATGTTTGAGAATATAGTTATTCAATCATTTAAGTAACCTTCAACAAAATGCCGTTTATAACCTTTATAATTATTTTATTTATAAAGGTTATATCAAGCATATTATAAAAAATTACATTAAGCCACTTAAAGCGTCCTTATTATGGTTATAAAATTATTAATTATAAATCGATATCTTAGTGCAACGCAAAACGCAAGACATTATAAATAAAAATGCTATTTTAATTTAATGTACATAAAATAGAAAATACCTAATTAGTGACTTCTCTATTTCTTAATCTAGAGCACATATCCTTTAACCTTGTGAAATTTTGCTACTAGGCAATACAATTTAATTTTATACTAATACTCTAATTATTGTAAAGGATAACCTCATTCTAACAATGTATCAGAGTAGATTATTGTACATATGGCAATATGAATTCATTTTATTTTCGAATAAATATATATTTATTTTCAGATAAATTTAAACGTAATCATTACTAAGAATCTTTGAGTTTTTATTTACATCAGAATTTTTTATCATGTTTTTACCTTTTTTCACCTTGTTTCAAAAAGAATAATTGTTACACAGATTATAAAACAAAAATATTATATATTTCATTACCTTTAATTTTAAATTAAGAATGCACAACGAACCGATCACAATTGAATTGTCTATGCTACATCTACATGCTATAGATGAAAGAGCCTTTGTCCTTTACCGTCATCGAATGTGTCGAACGGGTAGATTCGAACACTTTCCCATAAAAGCTTTCAAACACTAATCGGTTTAAATGGCCTTTTACTTTCACATAGACCCTCAATATATCCATTTTACATGATTAAGTAAGTCCTATTAAACGGTGATTGAACATCGCTCTATTTATCAAAGACTTCAAAATATATTGAGCCATATATTTTGTAAATTAAATCACTACCTATGTTTCACAATATCCCTCAGCATCTTCATCTGACTTAATGACAAAATATTAAATGCAGCTTCATAAAGACACAACACACATTTATAAGAGAAGAATAAATTAAATTTAGAAATTAATTGTCTAATGAATCTTGCTGTAATTCCTGGGGCTAGAGTGTAATTACAGGGTGAAATAATTATAAATTGTTGTGTACTTAGAGCTGTCACGGCAGTGGTGGCGTTGTGGATGCTTGCCGCGTCGCTGTACGAGAGCCGCCTGGAAAACCGCTACCGGACGACGCAACGACAGGATCTCGAACTAGCTAATAATAACCAGAAGACACCCGTTAGTATACTTGTGCTTTAAATAATAATTCAAATCTATATAAATAACTAGCGGACCCGATATACTTCGTTCTAACAAAAAAAATCCCGGAATTATTCAATTTTTTCCCGCTTTAAAATTTTAAAGTAAGACTCGGCCAAATTGTTCCAGGATTTTTTGAATTGCACTTAGCAACACTTTTTTGCGATTTATGTTTATCTTATCGTTTAAGTCTAATTTAAAATAAACCATTTGTTCTTTGCTATTCAATTATTAACTTCTGGTTACATTATATTAGATTTTGCTAATATTCGAATTCTCTTGAAATGGTAAAATAAGCTGAAATCGGTAATTCCCAGTCATTTAGATAAAGCATTGACAAAGTTGGGAACGTTGCAACCATAGTTTATCGGGATATTGGGTCACGGAGTTAAAAGTAGAAAATACATTGAATGTTGCTGAAAGTACAAGCTTTATTATGTTTTGAAAACAACTCCTTTGTATGTGAACAACGTAGTAAATATTTAAGGTATTCGTGTTCCAGACTCTGGTTAAGTAAAGCGCATATTTCACGAACTAAGCGGTATGGTCTGCACAAATATGCACTAACAGAAACTTTTTATGAAAGGTTCTTTCAAAGCAGCTTTCGTTCATTAAGTAAATAGAAAAAGAACAATGTTAAGGGCAAGAGCATGTTGTATTGTATCTCATTTTTTTTGCAGACCACACAACTTCTTAAATGTTTTCATATGTGTAACAAAATTATATATTTAATATACTCGCTTATCGTGTTAACTTTAATGTTATAGCCAAAAACAACAGACTCCGAAGATTCAAATATAGAAGAGGATAATAAGGATCGTGATTTACGACGTGAAAAATGTGGTGAGAAAAAACACATTTACGTTTTATCATTTATATAACTGTCTCTTATAGCATATATGAATACTATATGTAATCATAATTGATCTTTTCTTGTATTATCTTAGTTTTATTATTTTATGTTAGTCATAACGTAAATGATCTAAATGCATGAATAAATTGTGGATACGATGTCATTAAAAAATCAAGTAACGAAAAACTTCGCCTTAACGAAACTTCAGAAAAGCCTTCCACAGATATTCTTTGTAAATGTATAATAAAGAAATAACATTATTTTCTAATATCCATTCATTCAATTGATGTTGGTATTCTAGGCATGTGGTCTGAAGTATTATTATCATTTTCAATATTATCCAATGGTCGAGCTATATTGAGTACGCGCCGCCCGAACGATGGAGCTCTCACCTGTTTACATGGAATGCGGTAATTTACATATTTAATATCAGAGACAAATAACTTATAACTTAATTACACTTGACAAATTTATATTTTCAATTAACTTCCTTCTTTAGGTTTCTATCGGTACTGTGGGTGATCATGGTACACACCTACCTGACTATATTTTACATAGCGGATAACAAACAAATGAGGGTAGTCACAGAAAGAAACTTTTTATATCAGTCTGTTGGCAACGCTTCATATTGCGTTGACACATTCTTCTTCATTAGGTAAGTGAACACAAAATAGGTTGTATATCGTAATATTTTTCTTGACATTATATTTATATATAAACGATTAGTTATGAACTTATGATTATGTGTTAAAAATAATTCTTCTTTCAGTGGCTTATTAGTAACAGTACTCTTCTTAAGGAGTGAAGATAAGAAAGCTAAAAGGAAAAATGATAAAATACCAAAGCCTGTAGATAAGGACCTTAACAAAAATATTAACGGCTACACCAACTCCGCGCTATCAGTATCGACGATCAGCCAACAGTCCTTCTACGAAGATATCCTAGATAAACCGAAATCAAATTCGTACACAAAGCAAGAACTTTCTAGCTTAATACGATCTTTTTTAGTGTTGCTGTCCTATCGATTGGTCAGATTAACGCCAGCGTACGCTTTTGTTATCGGAATCAACGAACTCGCCCTGCGTTACACACATAACCATACCGTATTCGAGCCGGCCATCTTTGATCACATCACTTGCGACCATTACTGGTGGAGAAATGTACTTTATATCAACAATTTATTCCCTCAAAAGGATATGTGTATGGTCTGGTCTTGGTACATGGCCAACGACACGCAGTTCTACGTAGTCGGCATTATACTGCTGTTAATATCAGTTAAGTAAGTATTTACATAACAATGCGAACTTTGATGTACATTCGTACGCGGTTTGAACCAAACTGACATGTTAATATTTGTTCGTCGAATGCGATGCCTAATGGAATATTTATATTTGCAGGAATGTGAAATTCGCAACGGTTTCACTAATTTTATTGTTGGCGAGTTCATGGGTGACCACAATTTACATATCCGTGTGGCACGCGTACAAAGCCCGGATACAGGAACCTTTTGAAATGTTCGACCCGCTTTACGACAAGCCGTGGTCAAGAATCGGTCCTTACTTAGTGGGTAAGTTTATACGACTCTATTCGGGGTTTCTACGGAACTAAAACAAGAAATAGCTTTTGCCGATTCCGATCTGTTTTCATTCAGTTTTATTAAAATAACGGTCACCATAGTTGAAATATATTATTTTCTACTTTGGTGTCTATTCTCGTATAATACGATACCACATTCAAACGCATTATAATTTAATAATAATTTTAATAAACTAATACTAATATAACATACATTTATAAATTATAATACAGTCTTATACCAAAAATACAAAAATACAAGTGTTAAACATTTTGATAAGTTACATGAACGTATTCGTATTCTTAACAAATTTTCGAATTTGTACTAATAATAATACAATTTTGTTTTTAAGCAGAAATACACAGAAATATGTTAATTGAGGGTTGATGGCACCCATTGTAGCTGAGAGCTGTGTTACAGGTGCCATCGTAAATTTACTGAATTTTATTTATTATTATTATAAACATAAGGCAGCTTTAAGTTGGTCGAAAAATAACAATTTTGATAATTTTATTGTGGTTATCTTGGAGGAGTGAATCCAAGGAACATAAACCTTAGGTGAAGATAAAGTAGAATTTCATACGAAGCAATAAGCAGAGCGCTCCGGTTCATTGCTCGTAAAACAGATTTTATGATATTTTATGCATTTTCTATCGCAAAATACGTGCCTAAGGAATATTACCGAGTTTAAAATATGACCGAATGTAATAAAAGTTTTAAAATAACGTCCATTAAAAACTTTAAAAATTACATTAAAACATGCTTAAGCCTTCATACATACTTTATTCTTGATATGTAAAATTGTAATTGTTAAAATAATATTACATTATCTTTGAATATATTTTTAATGAATATATTTTGTATAACGGAAATTCATGTCTTTTTTCTTTGTTTCGTCTAGGTATGATGGTCGGGTGGTACTTGCATAGAACGAAATGTCAAGTGAAGATACCATATTGGGTGGTAGCTATTGGATGGCCGACGTCACTAGCCATCATTGCTAGCCTTATATTTGGCATGGTAGATGGTTATTTCGATGTTTGGCCCACTGCTATGTATGTCAGCATCGGACACACAGGTATGATAATATAATATTCCAAACAAATTACCTAATTCATTTTACTTTTATTTTTGTGCTTTGGTCTGAAGGGTACTGTAGCCAGCGTTATTATTGGGCCAACAAGTCTCAAAGTTTCGGCTAGAACTGCACTGGTTATGGGCTGGCGTTTCTCTTACCATCAGGAGTACGTCCAGCTCGTCTCCCCACTTCATCGTATAAAAAAACAATATTTAATTTGGTCTAAATATCGCCAATATTTAGAATCACCGGACCAAAAGAAATGAGAAAAAGTGTATATGATAGATATGTTGTTAAATGATACATACCTAATTAACATTTAACTACTGCATTTAGCATCAGAATTGAATGAACTGTAAGATTAATACTAATTAAAACAAATTTTAATTAGTATTTATCTAATTAATATTTATTTTAAATATTTAAATAGGTTATCTAGCATAACTTAAAATATATTGTTTTTAAGTATAATATATGCAAGTAGGACTGCATAAAATAATGCAATTGTATAATATATTACGGCAATCACGTACATATGCTAATTTGACGACCATTAAAATAAAATTAAGCGTTCAAATAATTGATTTCATACAATGAACAGCATTAATAAGCTTAATACGGCACATGTGTAATTTTATTGAAAGCGTTTAATCCTCAAACCGAGCCGTTTATTGCCAATCAAAGTGACGATCACTTAAACATACAATATGCCAGTTATAAAAGGAATATAAATATGACGCACAGAATAAAGCCCGTCGTTATTCTTTGAGAACGCGAATTCATTTAAAAGTAAAGCTTTCGCTCTGTAAATATTGTTTTATAGCAGAATTTAGTATTCGCGGCATGAAAGCAAAGGAATGCATAAATAATGTTATTTTTGTCCCATTTTTTTCTACGTCATGCTTTGTCATTTTCAATGAATTTGAATTTAGCAATAGGTAATTATTAAAATTATATATAGGGTAGTCTATGGACATATTTTATTAAGAGTTTTTATATAGCTTATTTAGAAACATGTTTGTTATTTTAAGTTTAACACCATTTTTGTTATTGATCCACTTGAAATTAATAAGTACCAATATGTGTACGATTAGTTTATTTTCTAATTATAACTTAATCGTAATAATAAATAAATGTGATTATTGTGTGTGTGAAAAGCAAGAAATATTTCCCACTAAATTATTATTAGAAGTGGAGTGCGTAATTTGGCTATTTTAACTGTATCGAAAAAACAATTGAAATTTTTGTTTATATTTCCTCATTTGTTTTACTTTTGCCTGTGTGTCTATGAGGCATAATATAAGTAGCGTCCCGAATCTTTAGCGCTGAACGAAACCTGCGCAGAATTCAAAAATAAGGTATCGAGGGTACGGCAAGGCACGCGGGGCGCGTGATCGCCGGATGCGCGAGCGTTGATTGGTTCCCCAGTCGTGTTGTCTTTCTCGCACCAATACGTCAATTACGAGCGCGATTCTACCGATGTGTAGCTATTCTCGTCCAGCGCTAAACATCAGTGACGCGACCCATACTTAATGTTTTATTTGATTGTCTAGGTTGGGGCGTAGCACTCGCGTGGGTGGCCATAGCGTGTTGCTGTGGCTACGGCGGCCTAGCTAACTCCCTGCTGTCGTACAACGGCTTCCTGCCACTGTCCCGCCTCACCTACTGCGCATACCTCGTGCACCCCACCATCATGATGTACACGTCTTTCCTCCTAGATGGCCCGTTGCACTTACAAAACTCTATGGTGGTAAGTCTGTTCTAAGCTCATAAGCAAAATACTGCAACTTCGTATTGAAATAATGGGTCGGACTTTTCTGGATGGAATATAAAACGATTACATAGATATGCGATTTTCATCAAGAGTAAATAGCGGTGTCCTGAGGAGGTTTTTAACTGTGAATAGCAGCAAGTTAAAGCTATAGTATGTTATGTACAAGGAACTACAAAGGAAAATTATCTCTTTCAGTAGTATTACAAATAATTATAACACTAAAATATTCTAAAAAACTGTCGTGTCTAGCTGACAAAATAATGGTTTCGTTAGTACTTGTCAAATGTTTGTTTTGTCGTTCTTGATATTGGTACCCGGACCCAGCCAGTGTTGCTATTTTATTTTATTTGCATTCTTATAGTGCTACCAAAAATCTCCTTTAATATATCTTACTACTTACTATAGGTAAACTTTTCTCCTTTCATTTTAATGTAAGTAAAGAGCTTCACATACAATCGCGCTAATAATAGTTATTTGCATTAAGATTCAGTATAACAGTGCCTATAAACACCTCTAAAATTGCACCAATAAAATTCAAGGGCAGACCGCAATTTAGCGGTGAATTAATAGTTTTCCATGCTAATACGAAAATATTTACCCTTCTGAAATGAGACCCAGATAGCGGCTTCGTAAACAATCTCTTATCATTTGTTGACGTTAATTACAGTTAACCTTTCACCATTGTTTTGGTGTAATATAGGGATCTAACGCACCTAATACCTAAGGGATATTTGAAATAATACAATGAAACTTATTCCTAACTGACTTGGTTGGTATTTAAATCTGATAAAGGAGCAAAAGGGTCATCATAATTTGATACAATGTCACTAGGGCAATCAGCTATTGTTACGTAAATCAAAATATTTAATGCTGTTTAGTCCCGTCATCGACATTATAGCTTTACTATACAATTTATTAAAATCAAATCTAACTAACTAACAAGCTAATCAATAATTGCCAAACAAAACTGATTTGATTTCAATAAGAATACAACGAAATAACTATAAAAGCTATAAATATAGAAATATACAAATACATATTAGACTTTATAAATAAATTACTCAATTTACGAATTAAGCGCACCTTGAACTAAATTTCTAAATAATATAATCGTGTTGCAATAACAGTGCAAAACTCATTATGCAAATTGGATTCATCACGTTTATACCCGAGATTTGCAGTAAACAGGATGAATGTGTGACGATAAACATTACCCTTGCCTTAGGAGCAAAATAATATGCGCAGAACGTGCTATCTTGAGACTATGTTAATGTAGACGGACCCCTTTCAGAAATTGATTAATGAGAAACCGACAATGATTCAGTACTACTAAAATAATTGTTGAAAAATATTAATTTTCGTCATAATATTAATTAAAATCAACTGAGACAATGGTTTTATAAAAGCAATTTAAAACTTACAATTAAACTCATTTCTCAGGCTCGTCCAAGTTTTACGAGCGCCGTCAAGAATCGCGGACTCGCTCGTTAATAGCCATAAATTAATTGCTAATCTCAATTTCGATTTAAGTTTCCTGAATATTTTTACATAAATATTGTTTAAGTAAACAACAATTAATCGCTCGTGAATGGTTATAAAATTTATGTAAAAATCGTAACATTTTGGAAATGGAATCTATTCACCTTTTTTTATTCGACCAAAGACTATGTAATAATTATATTTTATATAATTTACATGTCATCGTTTTATATTATTCATAAGTTAATTATTTTACTAAGCAAATAAAGTGAAACAATTATGGCTTGTATTGCTTTAATTATGTCAACAACATTTTTTATTAAGGCAAGAAAATAGCAATGAAATATTTCTCAATAACTTCTTAAAGTTCACTACTCTTTTCTGTAAAATAGAGGATAGTCCACAATACACATTTTCAATAAAATTATATCAGTGCAAATGGAGTCAAGTATGCGAAGAAGTAGTATTGGACGCTACGAGACGACGTCGGAGCGAAATACGAAATAAAAGAAAATTGCATTTGTTGATTGCAATGTTTTTGTATATATTAAAAAAATTACATCTGCTAACAGTGACTATAAAAACAAAAAGTGTATTATTAATCATCGATAGCTTTCAAATCAGATCATTTGCAAGCTCTATTTCCGTAACAATTTTGAATAACAATTATATCATCTGAAATTCGGTTCGTTATCAAAGAATTTCAGCACCGTTGAAACAGGGAATTGAATTGAAAATTGAGATTATGGTGATTCGCGAAATCAATTCTATCTGTGAGCGACTGCGGGCAACTCGCTACATATAACTATGTGTTATTAGCGTTCAATCAAGATAACTTTGTTTGAAACAAATAAAACGAATACAACCCTTATCTATAATACTATTATGAAAGCGAAATATTGTGAGGTTACATGTATGGATAAAAGTTTACATGAAAGGATGTTCTAGCAAAAACTACAAAATAGATTTGGATGAAATTTGGCAAACATGTAGATTATACTCTTATTTGACACAAGTTTTATTTTATCCCGTTATTGTTAAGGTAAATTAGACCTTGTGACCCATTAAATAGAGCCATGCAAACCGAGCATTATAACCGAGTTATTTGTTAGTTGAGGCTTTTCATACTACTTATTACTATTTAACATTTTCGTAGTAAAATGGTTGAAATTTTTATCTCGTTACAGATAACGATATACGCGGGGTATGCAGTTCTGGCGTTTTTAGCGTCGTTTGCCATTTCGCTCGCCTTCGAAGCACCAGCTGTGAGGCTTATCAAGATCGTCGGAGGAGAGAATAAAAGCAAAAAAGCCCGTTGATTACAGCCGGACGTCCGAAACAGATGAACAGCGATGCATTCGAATTTATCTCTTTGGCACGCTTTTGTTGTATTGTTTTAGCAATGTACTTGAAAACACCACCAAAAACATTTTAAAGTAGAACAATCTTATTCTACTTGATTACAAGTTACAACAAATTTCGCAATCGCATTGTCTTAAATTTATAGTGTGATAGTGCCTTATTCCGATAATAATCCAAACCCGTATAAGCAATCCTCTGTTAGATATCTAACATTATATAATAATTAATCGTCATCCGAAGATAGAAACGACTTCAGATTACCAAAACGCTCTCTCGAATTTGAATTACATGACTCAGATAATTCATTACTATATTATTATAAGGTGTCATATCCAATAGCTGTTCGTAAGTTATTTCCTAATTATATAAAGACAAGAATTTATCGTCATATTACTTAGCAAAGTACTTCTATATGTAATACACGTGAAAATATCATATCAATATTATGTTTCTAAAAGTTAACCGATCAATCATGTGCCACATCGCGAGCTGTTTGCCATCTCATTTATATTTCCATAAAAGTTGAGATACAAGTTATTCTCGTACTGTACATTACAGTACAGAATATTGACAGTATAATCATTAAAATAATTGCTTAGATAATAATAGTTACCATGAGTTTAATTTTATTGTATTGTTTTCTAAGGTGGGGAAATGCTTTCGTATTTATGCAATCCTCAGTTCCGTAATAGGGCGGAGTCACAGTTACCATTTCGAAGTCTTCACACATAGTATATAGTACCTCAGTTAGCTATAGCCTATAGCAAATGCCCAAGTTACCGAATCTATTTATATTACAAAGCGTAACTTTGCTTGAATACGGCTAACGAATTTTAAATAATTAACTTGATGTAGAGCGTCCAAGATGGAAGTTTAATTAGAATTCTGGTTAAATGTTCTATACGTTTATATGTACTTATGTAGTATAATATATTACATTCTATATAGAAGCATTAAATATTCAAAACCAACAATAATAAGAGCCAAATTGTACATTTAAGCTTTATAAAAAAGTAAACATAATTAGACTCAAAATAATGCCAGTTATATTAAGCATGTGATATTCTGTGGAAAATTAAGGAACGACTTTTACGTTTACCGTATTTAATATGTATATTAACTTTGTAATTTAAAATATTTTTTCTTAATGTATATTATAAATTACTATGTGGCATCAATGTAAATAGCTAATCTTAAATAAATAATTTAATGCTAGTCGTAAATCTTGTCTTTATCTTAACACCCTAGTTCCCTAAGCCTTACGGATTTGCTGCTGTTTTTACTTCCTTTCTATTAATGAGAAAATAAAAGTTACAGTCTCTTACTTTTTAAATATATTGCGAATCTGATATCTCTGAGAAATATTCATTTTTCTTCTGGAGTTTTTGCTTTTAAAGTTATGAACATAAAACAAGTAAAAAATGATTCTATCTTGTAATACAATAAGTAAATATATATTAATAGTAATATAATAAGTAAATATATATTTTCTGTCGCCAACAAGTTACTTCTAAACATTATTACATATCACGTATCTCATAAAAGGTACAGTAAAATTGGAACGTTACGTAGATAACGCTATTTCTCAACATTATGTTAGAAATTCTATAACATCCTTTGAGACATTATTTCTACCATTAGTTTTGATATCAAAATATCCTTGAATCATTTTGAATTAAATTATTCTTACGAGATTCTATTTATTATAATACAAAATTATGTGTATTAAGTTTGATACGGCATATTCCTTAGTTTTCAAGACTTCTCTCTCTCTCTAAAATTAAAGTAACAAAATATAAAATACATGTATTTAAGTAGTACCTATATAACCGAAAACTTAGTTGACAGTAAATTTCCCCACCTGATAGATAATATTGTTCCCACATTAATTGTAACATGAACATTTTCGAAAATATGATATGACATTAATTATAATTACTTATTGCTATAAGATAGTTACACTTACACCCCTAGTATATAATAACTGTTCATATCTATACTTTATTACATATTTGGTATATTATGCATCACAAATAACAAAAAGTCAACAAATAACAAGAGGTACATTTATGTAAATAGCGGCCTTATCACTAGTCAGTGATGTTCTTTGTCGTTTCGTTCTATTTTTTAAATAGTCATTAAAAATACTTAGGCACAATAAATTCTCTAAAATACAAGGTATAATATAAAAGGGTAAGTCGTACTTATATAAAAATATCTATTTAAAAGAAACACAAATATAACATAATTTACTCAGACATAAGTCAATATTTTTGTTCAAAATACTACATTTGTACCTAGAGTACCTAGTACCAAGAGATAAATGCTCATAATGTGAAGTAAATTAAAGTTAAAGGGATGTTAATTAAAAATCAGTGTCCTACATACCTACATACCTACCTATACAATCTTTCAACAGCCCCGAACAATGGGTCTTTAGAGACAGGGCTGGCTATAATTCCGCTAATTGCCACCCACTTCATGACATGAAATATTTTAAATGACCGTATTAATGGGTGAGTTTTTGCGTTTAGCAAATTGAATTATACGGCTATCGCTCCACAATACTCGAGAAAACAAGCGAAAATTTAATTAATTCTCTGTTATCTGACGCTTTATTTAATTAGCGATTCGCTGTGAAGTTTGTTTGGTATTAAGTAGTCAAATTCGGAGGTGTGTTATTTCAGCTTAGTTAGCCTTCGTCGTAAACAGAGCCGCTCCCATAGATTTTCATTTATGCACGGACATTGCTGAGGCTTAATTCTGTTTGTTATCATCTTATTGGATCGTTGGTGTCCAATAAAGCCATAATTAACGTTAGGTCTACGCTACTAATATTCATAGTAGGGACCAACTATGCAAATATTACGAGTAGATAGCGTAACAGATAGTGCATTTGAATATTACGTATTTGTTCAGGTTTATAGTATTTACCGTTTAAGATCTCAGTAATTTTTTTTAATTTTTTTTGCTAAGTCAGAATGCTATTACACTAACGTAGGATTGCGTCATTTTTTATTTTATAATATGAAGAGGGGAGACGAGCTGAACGCACTCCTGATGGTTAGAGTAACGCCAGCCCATAGCCAATGCAGTGCTACCCGGAACTTTGCTATAAGCCCAACTCCGGGCAGGGGTGCACTACACCAACGCTCCCCACTTTGAGTCGTCAGATTTTAAGACTCATCAGCCCAGTAATCTCGCTGGCTATAGTGTCTTCAGACTGGAGCACAGTGACATTTGCACATCACTGTTCAGGCGGTTAAATGTCTGGCACCCACCCAGTCGGTCTCCTGCGAAAGAAACCTTCCCCCGGTGAATACTTTGTAATTTTCATAATTATTTCATACACCCATAGCTAATAAAAAGTTCTCAAACAATACGTTAGGGTCCAAAAAAATCTGTAATACAGTGTGAGAACTTCGTAATAATCCATCTTCGTGATCATATTAATTACCCTAAGTACAATGCCGAGTGAATACTTCATTGAACCCAAACCCAACCATTAATCACTTGCTTAGAATTGGGTTAAACTTGAAAGCGGTAAACGAAGCCGCAAATAGCACATTTTCTATTTTAGCTCGACGCGAAACATTTCTGTTTTTGTTTTAAAACATATCTTCCTTTTATATCTTCCATTTTTCTAAGCTCTTAACAAAAAGACAACTAGTCTTTTTACAGTTACACCATTTAAATCGAAAACAGTTTAGATAAATAATTATTTGTAATCAATGTCATTTATTAGGTATTATCACTCTACACTTAATATATATAAATAATTTAAAAAATATCCACATGTGCGATTTCATTGCACCCGAGTATATATTAAATTACATATACCTATAAAACAAATAAACAAAACGGGTGAAGATGAAGGTCATTAATAATTATTAATGTGATTATAATCACAGTTCAAATAAGACAACGCAGTGAAAAAACGCCAATTCAAGAAAGGAGAAATCGATTCACTCAAATTTCCAACAGCACCTTAGAACGCTCCTTAAAATACGTAATGAAACACCACATTACGCAACTTACATCAACCAATGCATCAGCTTTATCTATTTTTATGATCTTTCATGATTATTATTTAACATCAGAGGAAATTGAATTATCGTATTCAGTTATCAGCATACGCTACCGCAGTAATCAGTGCGATCGATATTGAATCATCACTGATTCGGTATGGCAAATGACGAGGTGTGGTTGCGGGTGGTAGCCATACCAATACAGAAGGGGAAACAATTGATTTGTTGAACCAATATACGGGCTGTGTCATCTCCCTTCTCTACGATGTTTATTGGCCGGGACGGGCGCGAGATTTCACTCTTTATAAAATTTCGGAAAATTCGCAAGCTTTCAACTTCAAAGAAAGCACTTTTAAATTATGTTCAGACGTGATTCAAAGTGCGATACAAGTTTATGTTCTATTATATTACATTTTCTTCGCAAGAGTAATTATTTTGTTCTTTTTCTGGTTATTGACTGAAATATATTTGTTTAAGAGCAGACAAATCAAATAAAGTGAAATGCATTTAAAAAATTACCAACTTCGTTAATGTATCCGACGCGTAAAAGAAGATTCGATAATAAAAGCAATTAGCAGCGACTTCTTGAAATAGAGTCACGTACGACAGCGCTTTCGCTGTATTACTGACTGCAGAAGAAGTAACTCAATGAAGCTTCATATAGCGTTCCCTGAACTCTGGCGTAAAATTAAATTATGATCATCACATTTGCAAAGAAAGTTAGGTTTGACATTTTTATTTTCACACTTATATTACATCACATTGTATGTACACATTGTAATATGTTTTCCTCCCGTCACTCAAAATCCATTGTGGTTATTCTATATTATTTCTATAGTATGTTATTATGATTATAAATTATAATTCAAACCTTCATGAATTGATACAATTAATACACATATAAATGTGACAGTGATAAGATTACGTGAGTTTAAAAATATGGTACTACATTTTGTTTTTAAATTTACCTATACGTTATTTAAAAACAACATAAACTACAACATATAGATATGTGTTAAATGTCAACAGGATGATTATTTCGCAGTTAATCTTTCCGTACAGTATTTCATCTAAAGACATCTATCTGATAGCAAGCAGCCCGGCAAATGCTTCCAGATATCGCTTTTATTTGTCCATAACTTCATCCTTTATTTTTGGTACAAAACAATTCTGTTCGACTTCACACCCTTTTTCGTTCCCTAGTTCTTTATTATCTCCGTTAAATTTATGTGTGGATCCTCAGACTTTTGGCTCCAAAAACGTTAAAGATTTTCATTTTATGACTGTCATGGACGGCAACTCGTCTAGAAAAGACTACAACCTAATTCGCTTTGCCCCGAGATTCTATTATAAAAAGTGACATCATTCTAAAAAGGATCGACTAGGCTTTGCAAAACATATAATATGTGGACAGATCCTAACGCATTGATTAATACCGTAACCTAAAAATAAGTGTTGTAGATGTGCACAAAACTATAGGTTTAACAAAAATATAAAAGCTTAAAATATGATTTTTTTTCACATTATAGATCGCAATATAATGGCACCTTCTTTTAAATCTGAGAAGTAAGAATAGTTGTTCAAGTATAATGCCTATTGTTATATGGAACTCATTTATCGTTGCAGTTGACAATATGACTAAAGAAATTTAAATCTTAAGATTCGTGTAGAATTAACCAAGTCACTTTTTGAATTATAATATATGAAGATAAAATATAATTTTTGGGGCTTAAATAAGCCGAGTTGTAAATGAAAAGCATGATTATTAGCTTTAAGGGAACCTCAGGTTTACGCAGGCAGTGATTGATGAAGTTTGCCTAAGCCTACGTGCGGTTAATAATATGCCAGAACCCAAACTCAAACTTTTCTTACTATACTTTTCTCTATGACCAAGCACGTTCAGGTAGGCGCACCAATTTCTATTTAGGTCAATTGTGGAACAGTCGATATGCTGATGCTAACAGCGTTATCAAGCATTACATAACTAGCGTGTTCGAGTGTGTGTGAACAAGTCAACAACCCTTAGAGGCATATGCGTGATTGCTGTATGCAATATGCGTATGAATATTTAATTTTATTAAAAACGTTATCTGAATTTTTAACACTAACTCTTTCTAAGTTACAGTGAGTAAATATTATCTTTTTCAGTTTTATTAACAGAAATATGTAACTAGTCTATTCATCAGATAGTAACGCGTCACGTGCCTTTACGTAAATATATTTAACTAGCTATTGCCCGCGACTCCGTTCGCGTGGACTTTCATATAAACTGTGACCCTCCCTTTCCTCCCTTACAATCCTCAAAAATTGTAGCCTATGTGTTATTCTGATGTATAAGCTATATTGTGGTAAAGTTTCATTCAAATCCATTCAGTAGTTTTTACGTGAAAGAGTAACAAACATCCATACATCCATACATCCATACATCCATACATCCATACTTACAAACTTTCGCCTTTATAATAGTAATAGGATTACAAACTTTCGCCTTTATAATAGTAATAGGATTACGCATAAAGTGTTCCTAACGTCACTTGCGACGTTCATGCATAATCACACTAACAAGTTTACGATGTG
>JADANM010001663.1:5333101-5349606 GCA_026213755.1 Eurema hecabe | reverse complement strand
ACTAGTGAATTTTCTGTAACAAACAGAAAATAAACAGTTGAAATACAAAATAATGAGAATAATGATATTATTAGTTTTATAGTGAGTTATTTTTGTATTTACTGCCTTTTCTTTCTTGTGTTATATTTCTAAAGTTTACTCTGAAGAAATCGATGACCACTTTCCATCAGGTGGCTCGCCAGCTCGTTTGCTCCTTATTTTATTTGTTATATAATTATATTTGTTATAAAAAATGTCTTCTCGAGTGTTTACAATATAGTGTAAGGTGTATTTGACAGTGTACCAAGAGGTTTTAAGATCCGACGTCTCTTTGATATTAGTCTAAAATTGGCTAAGATTAATAACTGATACTTCTCTTCATCAATTTAGCAATTACTTAATTCGATTATTCTTCAAGTTTATTAGATTTCTATGATGTCTTTCATTTATTATTTATTTTTTAAATTCTAATATATTCATGTTGCGAGATATATTAGTGTTCTAAAATAAACATTAATTATACTTGTAGATACGACGAATGTTCAATTTGATCTCTTATTTCATTAACATTCGGTGCTTGTTACGGTTGCCTTATTAGAATCCGGCAGACATTTTAATGTAATCCTACACCTTATTGAACGTTGCTCCGAGATTTGAAATTAAATGATTCTCCTTAATTATCAAGGAAAGATGTTTACGAATGTTTGAGAATATAGTTATTCAATCATTTAAGTAACCTTCAACAAAATGCCGTTTATAACCTTTATAATTATTTTATTTATAAAGGTTATATCAAGCATATTATAAAAAATTACATTAAGCCACTTAATGCGTCCTTATTATGGTTATAAAATTATTAATTATAAATCGATATCTTAGTGCAACGCAAAAGGCAAGACATTATAAATAAAAATGCTATTTTAATTTTATGTACATAAAATAGAAAATACCTAATTAGTGACTTCTCTATTTCTTAATCTAGAGCACATATCCTTTAACCTTGTGAAATTTTGCTACTAGGCAATACAATTTAATTTTATACTAATACTCTAATTATTGTAAAGGATAACCTCATTCTTACAATGTATCAGAGTAGATTATTGTACATATGGCAATATGAATTCATTTTATTTTCGAATAAATATATATTTATTTTCAGATAAATTTAAACGTAATCATTACTAAGAATCTTTGAGTTTTTATTTACATCAGAATTTTTTATCATGTTTTTACCTTTTTTCACCTTGTTTCAAAAAGAATAATTGTTACACAGATTATAAAACAAAAATATTATATATTTCATTACCTTTAATTTTAAATTAAGAATGCACAACGAACCGATCACAATTGAATTGTCTATGCTACATCTACATGCTATAGATGAAAGAGCCTTTGTCCTTTACCGTCATCGAATGTGTCGAACGGGTAGATTCGAACACTTTCCCATAAAAGCTTTCAAACACTAATCGGTTTAAATGGCCTTTTACTTTCACATAGACCCTCAATATATCCATTTTACATGATTGAGTAAGTCCTATTAAACGGTGATTGAATCTATTTAATTTGGTCTATTTATCAAAGACTTCAAAATATATTTGGCCATATATTTTGTAAATTAAATCACTACGTTTCACAATATCTCTCAGCATCTTCTGACTTAATGACAAAATGTTAAATGCAGCTCCATAAAGACACAACACACATTTATAAGAGAATAATAAATTAAATTTAGAAATTAATTGTCTAATGAATCTTGCTGTAATTCCTGGGGCTAGAGTGAAATTACAGGGTGAAATAATTATAAATTGTTGTGTACTTAGAGCTGTCACGGCGGTGGTGGCGTTGTGGATGCTTGCCGCGTCGCTGTACGAGAGCCGCCTGGAAAACCGCTACCGGACGACGCAACGACAGGATCTCGAACTAGCTAATAATAACCAGAAGACACCCGTTAGTATACTTGTGCTTTAAATAATAATTCAAATCTATATAAATAACTAGCGGACCCGATATACTTCGTTCTAACAAAAAAATATCCCGGAATTATTCAATTTTTTCCCGCTTTAAAATTTTAAAGTAAGACTCGGCCAAATTGTTCCAGGCTTTTTTGAATTGCACTTAGCAACACTTTTTTGCGATTTATGTTTATCTTATAGTTTAAGTCTAATTTAAAATAAACCATTTGTTCTTTGCTATTCAATTATTAACTTCTGGTTACATTATATTAGATTTTGCTAATATTCGAATTCTCTTGAAATGGTAAAATGAGATGAAATCTGTATTCCCAGTCATTTAGATAAAGCATTGACAAAGTTGGGAACGTTGCAACCATAGTTTATCGGGATATTGGGTCACGGAGTTAAAAGTAGAAAATACATTGAATGTTGCTGAAAGTACAAGCTTTATTATGTTTTGAAAACAACTCCTTTGTATGTGAACAACGTAGTAAATATTTAAGGTATTCGTGTTCCAGACTCTGGTTAAGTAAAGCGCATATTTCACGAACTAAGCGGTATGGTCTGCACAAATATGCACTAACAGAAACTTTTTATGAAAGGTTCTTTCAAAGCAGCTTTCGTTCATTAAGTAAATAGAAAAAGAACAATGTTAAGGGCAAGAGCATGTTGTATTGTATCTCATTTTTTTTGCAGACCACACAACTTCTTAAATGTTTTCATATGTGTAACAAAATTATATATTTAATATACTCGCTTATCGTGTTAACTTTAATGTTATAGCCAAAATCAACAGACTCCGAAGATTCAAATATAGAAGAGGATAATAAGGATCGTGATTTACGACGTGAAAAATGTGGTGAGAAAAAACACATTTACGTTTTATCATTTACATAACTGTCTCTTATAGCATATATGAATACTATATGTAATCATAATTGATCTTTTCTTGTATTATCTTAGTTTTATTATCTTATGTTAGTCATAACGTAAATGATCTAAATGCATGAATAAATTGTGGATACGATGTCATTAAAAAATCAAGTAACGAAAAACTTCGCCTTAACGAAACTTCAGAAAAGCCTTCCACAGATATTCTTTGTAAATGTATAATAAAGAAATAACATTATTTTCTATTATCCATTCATTCAATTGATGTTGGTATTCTAGGCATGTGGTCTGAAGTATTATTATCATTTTCAATATTATCCAATGGTCGAGCTATATTGAGTACGCGCCGCCCGAACGATGGAGCTCTCACCTGTTTACATGGAATGCGGTAATTTACATATTTAATATCAGAGACAAATAACTTATAACTTAATTACACTTGACAAATTTATATTTTCAATTAACTTCCTTCTTTAGGTTTCTATCGGTACTGTGGGTGATCATGGTACATACCTACCTGACTATATTTTACATAGCGGATAACAAACAAATGAGGGTAGTCACAGAAAGAAACTTTTTATATCAGTCTGTTGGCAACGCTTCATATTGCGTTGACACATTCTTCTTCATTAGGTAAGTGAACACAAATAGATTGTATATCCTAATATTTTTCTTTACATTATATTTATATTTTATTTATTTAAAAAAACTATTAGTTATGAACTTATGATTATGTGTTAAAAATAATTCTTCTTTCAGTGGCTTATTAGTAACAGTACTCTTCTTAAGGAGTGAAGATAAGAAAGCTAAAAGGAAAAATGATAAAATACCAAAGCCTGTAGATAAGGACCTCAACAAGAATATTAACGGCTACACCAACTCCGCGCTATCAGTATCGACGATCAGCCAACAGTCCTTCTACGAAGATATCCTAGATAAACCGAAATCAAATTCGTACACAAAGCAAGAACTTTCTAGCTTAATACGATCTTTTTTAGTGTTGCTGTCCTATCGATTGGTCAGATTAACGCCAGCGTACGCTTTTGTTATCGGAATCAACGAACTCGCCCTGCGTTACACACATAACCATACCGTATTCGAGCCGGCCATTTTTGATCACATCACTTGCGACCATTACTGGTGGAGAAACGTACTTTATATCAACAATTTATTCCCTCAAAAGGATATGTGTATGGTCTGGTCTTGGTACATGGCCAACGACACGCAGTTCTACGTAGTCGGCATTATACTGCTGTTAATATCAGTTAAGTAAGTATTTACATAACAATGCGAACTTTGATAAACATTCGTACGTGGTTTGAACCAAACTGACATGTTAATATTTGTTCGTCGAATGCGATGCCTAATGGAATATTTATATTTGCAGGAATGTGAAATTCGCAACGGTTTCACTAATTTTATTGTTGGCGAGTTCATGGGTGACCACAATTTACATATCCGTGTGGCACGCGTACAAAGCCCGGATACAGGAACCTTTTGAAATGTTCGACCCGCTTTACGACAAGCCGTGGTCAAGAATCGGCCCTTACTTAGTGGGTAAGTTTATACGACTCTATTCGGGGTTTCTACGGAACTAAAACAAGAAATAGCTTTTGCCGATTCCGATCTGTTTTCATTCAGTTTTATTAAAATTACGGTATTATTTTCTACTTTGGTGTCTATTCTCGTATAATACGATACCACATTCAAACGCATTATAATTTAATAATAATTTTAATAAACTAATACTAATACATACATTTATAAATTATAATAGTCTTATACAAAAAATACAAAAATACAAGTTTTAAACATTTTGATAAGTTACATGAACTTATTCGTATTCTTAACAAATTTTCGAATTTGTACTAATAATAATACAATTTTGTTTTTAAGCAGAAATACACAGAAATATTTTAATTGAGGGTTGATGGCACCCATTGTAGCTGAGAGCTGTGTTACAGGTGCCATCGTAAATTTACTGAATTTTATTAATTATTATTATAAACATAAGGCAGCTTTAAGTTGGTCGAAAAATAACAATTTCGATAATTTTATTGTGGTTATCTTGGGGGAGTGAATCCAAGGAACATAAACCTTAGGTGAAGATAAAGTAGAATTTCATACGAAGCAATAAGCAGAGCGCTCCGGTTCATTGCTCGTAAAACAGATTTTATGATATTTTATGCATTTTCTATCGCAAAATACGTGCCTAAGGAATATTACCGAGTTTAAAATATGACCGAATGTAATAAAAGTTTTAATATAACGTCCATTAAAAACTTTAGAAATTTCATAAAAACATGGTTAAGCCTTATTTACACATACCTTATTCATGATATGTAATATTCAAATTCAATTTGTGTTAAAATAATATTAAATAATCTTAAAGCCAAAAAGTGTCCGTCAGACCTTTGAATATATTTTAAGTCATAAGTATATTTTGTATTCCGGAATCGAATTAATTTCTTTTTTCTTTGTTTTGTCTAGGTATGATGGTCGGGTGGTACTTGCATAGAACGAAATGTCAAGTGAAGATACCATATTGGGTGGTAGCTATTGGATGGCCGACGTCACTAGCCATCATTGCTAGCCTTATATTTGGCATGGTAGATGGTTATTTCGATGTTTGGCCCACTGCTATGTATGTCAGCATCGGACACACAGGTATGATAATATAATATTCTAAACAAATTACTTAATTCATTTTACTTTTATTTTTGTGCTTTGGTCTGAAGGGTACTGTAGCCAGCGTTATTATTGGGCCAACGAGTCTCAAAGTAGTTAGCTTTAGCAAAGTTTCGGCTAGAACTGCACTGGTTATGAGCTGGCGTTTCTCTTAACATCAGGAGTACGTCCAGCTCGTCTCCCCACTTCATCGTATAAAAAAAACAATATTTAAATTGGTCTAAATATCGCCAATATTTAGAATCACCGGACCAAAAGAAATGAAAAAAAGTGTTTGTATATCTGATAGATATGTTGTTAAATGATACATACTTACCTAATTAACATTTACCTTCTGCATTTAGCATCAGATTTGAATGAACTGTAAGATTAATACTAATTAAAACAAATTTTAATTAGTATTTATCTAATTAATATTTATTTTAATTATGTAAATAGGTTATCTAGCATAACTTAAAATGCAAGTAGGACTGCATAAAATAATGCAATTCTATAATATATTACGGCAATTACGTACATATGCTAATTTGACGACCATTAAAATAAAGTTAAGCGTTCAAATAATTGATTTCATACAATGAACAGCATTAATAAGCTTAATACGGCCCATGTGTAATTTTATTGAAAGCGTTTAATCCTCAAACCGAGCCGTTTGTTGCCAATCAAAGTGACGATCATTTAAACATACAGTTATAAAAGGAATATAAATATGACGCACAGAATAAAGCCAGTCGTTATTCTTTGAGAACGCGAATTCATTTAAAAGTAAAGCTTTCGCTCTGTAAATATTGTTTTATAGCAGAATTTAGTATTCGCGGCATGAAAGCAAAGGAATGCATAAATAATGTTATTTTTGTCCCATTTTTTTCTACGTCATGCTTTGTCATTTTCAATGAATTTGAATTTAGCAATAGGTAATTATTAAAATTATATATAGGGTAGTCTATGGACATATTTTATTAAGAGTTTTTATATAGCTTATTTAGAAATATGTTTGTTATTTTAAGTTTAACACCATTTTTGTTATTGATCCACTTGAAATTAATAAGTACCAATATGTGTACGATTAGTTTATTTTCTAATTATAACTTAATCGTAATAATAAATAAATGTGATTATTGTGTGTGTGAAAAGCAAGAAATATTTCCCACTAAATTATTATTAGAAGTGGAGTGCGTAATTTGGCTATTTTAACTGTATTGAAAAAACAATTGAAATTTTTGTTTATATTTCCTCATTTGTTTTACTTTTGCCTGTGTGTCTATGAGGCATAATATAAGTAGCGTCCCGAATCTTTAGCGCTGAACGAAACCTGCGCAGAAGCCAAAAATAAGGTATCGAGGGTACGGCAAGGCGCGCGGGGCGCGTGATCGCCGGATGCGCGAGCGTTGATTGGTTCCCCAGTCGTGTTGTCTTTCTCGCACCAATACGTCAATTACGAGTGCGATTCTACCGATGTGCAACTATTCTCGTCCAGCGCTAAACATCAGTGACGCGACCCATACTTAATGTTTTATTTGATTGTCTAGGTTGGGGCGTAGCACTCGCGTGGGTGGCGATAGCGTGTTGCTGTGGCTACGGTGGCCTAGCTAACTCCCTGCTGTCGTACAACGGCTTCCTGCCACTGTCGCGCCTCACCTACTGCGCGTATCTCGTGCACCCCACCATCATGATGTACACGTCTTTCCTCCTAGACGGTCCGTTGCACTTACAAAACTCTATGGTGGTAAGTCTGTTTGCTGCGCTCATAAGCAAGCTTTATGGGTCGGACTTTTCTGGATGGAAAGTCAAAAACGATTACGTAGCTATTTAAGCGATTTACTAAAGCGATAAAATATAGCTTAGGTATAAGTACTTATAAGTAATCAGTAAGAGGTTTTTGGTAAAAACAAAAAGATAACTGTACATAATATTATGTACAAGCAACTACAAAATAAAAAAAATCCCTTTCAGTATTACAAATCATTATAACACTAAAATATTCTAAACAACTGTCGTGTCTTGATGAGAAAATCATTAGTACTTTTCAAA
Organism: Eurema hecabe; assembly: GCA_026213755.1. Classification (NCBI taxonomy): domain Eukaryota; kingdom Metazoa; phylum Arthropoda; class Insecta; order Lepidoptera; family Pieridae; genus Terias; species Terias hecabe. The sequence goes on along the minus strand of JADANM010001663.1, from coordinate 5,342,065 downwards.
AGTTTCTTTTGTCGCTATCTGGATATACATTCTCAGGTCCAGCCGATGCGTTTTGCTTTTTTATTTTGTTTGCATTCTTATACTGTGCTTCCAAAAATCTCCTTTAATATATCTTACTCCTGTATTGTATAGGTCAACTTTTCTCCTTTCATTCTAATGTAAGTAAAGAGCTTCACATACGATCGCGCTTAATAATAGCTATTTGCACTAAGATTCAGTATAACAGTGCCTATAAACACCTCTAAAATTGCACCAATAAAATTCAAGGGCAGACCGCAATTTAGCGGTGAGTTAATAGTTTTCCATGCTAATACGAAAATATTTACCCTTCTGAAATGAGACCCAGATAGCGGCTTCGTAAACAATCTCTTATCATTTGTTGACGTTAATTACAGTTAACCTTTCACCATTGTTTTGGTGTAATATAGGGATCTTACGCACCTAATACCTAAGGGATATTTGAAATAATACAATGAAACTTATTCCTAACTGACTTGGTTGGTATTTAAATCTGATAAACGAGCAAAAGGGTCATTATAATTTGATACAATGTCTCTAGGACAATCAGCTATTGTTACGTAAATCAAAATATTAAATGCTGTTCAGTCCCGTCATCGACATTATAGCTTTACTATACAATTTATTAAAATCAAATCACTAACAAGCTAATCAATAAATGCCAAACAAAACTGATTTGATTTCAATAAGAATACAACGAAATAACTATAAAAGCTATAAATATAGAAATATACAAATACATATTAGACTTTATAAATAAATTACTCAATTTACGAATTAAGCGCACCTTGAACTAAATTTCTAAATAATATAATCGTGTTGCAATAACAGTGCAAAACTCATTATGCAAATTGGATTCATCACGTTTATACCCGAGATTTGCAGTAAACAGGATGAATGTGTGACGATAAACATTACCCTTGCCTTAGGAGCAAAATAATATGCGCAGAACGTGCTATCTTGAGACTATGTTAATGTAGACGGACCCCTTTCTATTATCAGAAGCGTAAGATTACATTCACTGTTCCTTAAGAAATTGATTAATGAGAAACCGACAATGATTCAGTACTACTAAAATAATTGTTGAAAAATATTAATTTTCTTCATAATATTAATTGATATCAACTGAGACAATGGTTTTATAAAAGCAATTTAAAACTTACAATTAAACTCATTTCTCAGGCTCGTCCAAGTTTTACGAGCGCCGTCAAGAATCGCGGACTCGCTCGTTAATAGCCATAAATTAATTGCTAATCTCAATTTCGATTTAAGTTTCCTGAATATTTTTACATAAATATTGTTTAAGTAAACAACAATTAATCGCTCGTGAATGGTTATAAAATTTATGTAAATAATCGTAACATTTTGGACATGTAATCTATTCTTAAACCTTATTTTTATTCGACCAGTTATGTTCCAAAGACTATGTATTAATTATATTTCATAGAATTTACATCGTCATCGTTTTATATCATTCATAGGATAATTGTTTTATTAAGCAAATAAAGTGATAAAATTATGACTTGTATTGCTTTATTTATGTCACCAACATTTCTTATAAAGCCAAGAATATAGCGATGAAATATTTCTCAATAATTCCTTAAAGTTTGCTACTCTTTTCTGTAAAATAGAGGTTAGTCCACAATACACATTTTTCAATAAAATTATATCAGTGCAAATAGAGTCAAGTATGCGAAGAAATAGTATTGGACGCTACGAGACGACCTCGGAGCAAAATACGTACGTACATACGAAAATTGAATTTGGTGATAAATCCAATGTTTTTGTATATATTAAAAAAAATTACACCTGCTAACAGTGACTATATAAACAAAATGTGTATTATTAATCATCGATAGCTTTCAAATCAGATTATTTTGCAAGCTCTATTTCCGTAACAATTTTGAATATCAATTATATCATCTGAAATTCGGTTCGTTATCAAAGAATTTCAGCACCGTTGAAACAGGGAATTGAATTGAAAATTGAGATTATGGTGATTCGCGAAATCAATTCTATCTGTGAGCGACTGCGGGCAACTCGCTACATATAACTATGTGTTATTAGCGTTCAATCAAGATAACATTGTTTGAAACAAATAAAACGAATACAACCCTTATCTTTAATACTATTATGAAAACGAAATATTGAGAGTATACATACAAAATAGATTTGGATGCAATTTGGCAAACATGTAGTTTATACTCTTGTTTGACACAAGTTTTATTTTATCCCGTTATTGTTAAGGTAAATTAGACCTTTTGACCCATTAAATAGAGACATGCAAACCGAGCATTGTTATTTGTTAGTTTAGGCGTTTCATACTACTTATTACTATTTAACATTTTCGTAGTAAAATGGTTGAAATTTTTATTTCGTTACAGATAACGATATACGCGGGGTATGCAGTTCTGGCGTTTTTAGCGTCGTTCGCCATTTCGCTCGCCTTCGAAGCACCAGCTGTGAGGCTTATCAAGATCGTCGGAGGAGAGAATAAAAGCAAAAAAGCCCGTTGATTACAGCCGGACGTCCGAAACAGATGAACAGCGATGCATTCGAATTTATCTCTTTGGCACGCTTTTGTTGTATTGTTTTAGCAATGTACTTGAAAACACCACAAAAACATTTTAAAGTAAAACAATCTTATTCTACTTGATTACAAGTTACAACAAATTTCGCAATCGCATTGTCTAAAATTTATAGTGTGATAGTGCCTTATTCCGATAATAATCCAAACCCGTATAAGCAATCCTCTGTTAGATATCTAACATTATATAATAATTAATCGTCATCCGAAGATAGAAACGACTTCAGATTACCAAAACGCTCTCTCGAATTTGAATTACATGACTCAGATAATTCATTACTATATTATTATAAGGTGTCATATCCAATAGCTGTTCGTAAGTTATTTCCTAATTATATAAAGACAAGAATTTATCGTCATATTACTTAGCAAAGTACTTCTATATGTAATACACGTGAAAATATCATATCAATATTATGTTTCTAAAAGTTAACCGATCAATCATGTGCCTCATCGCGAGCTGTTTGCCATCTCATTTATATTTCCATAAAAGTTGAGATACAAGTTATTCTCGTACTGTACATTACAGTACAGAATATTGACAGTATAATCATTAAAATAATTGCTTAGATAATAATAGTTACCATGAGTTTAAACTCATGAAAATAAAATTAATTTTATTGTATTGTTTTCTAAGGTGGGGAAATGCTTTCGTATTTATGCAATCCTCAGTTCCGTAATAGGGCGGAGTCACAGTTACCATTTCGAAGTCTTCACACATAGTATATAGTACCTCAGTTAGCTATAGCCTATAGCAAACGCCCAAGTTACCGAATCTATTTATATTACAAAGCGTAACTTTGCTTGAATACGGCTAACGAATTTTAAATAATTAACTTGATGTAGAGCGTCCAAGATGGAAGTTTAATTAAAGTTCTGGTTAAATGTTCTATACGTTTATATCTACTTATGTAGTATAATATATTACATTCTATATAGAAGCTTTAAGTATTCAAAACCAACAATAATAAGAGCCAAATTGTACATTTAAGCTTTATAAAAAAGTAAACATAATTAGACTCAAAATAATGCCAGTTATATTAAGCATGTGATATTCTGTGGAAAATTAAGGAACGACTTTTACGTTTACCGTATTTAATATGTATATTAACTTTGTAATTTAAAATATTTTTTCTTAATGTATATTATAAATTACTATGTGACATCAATGTAAATAGCTAATCTTAAATAAATAATTTAATGCTAGTCGTAAATCTTGTCTTTATCTTAACACCCTAGTTCCCTACGCCTTACGGATTTGCTGCTGTTTTTACTTCCTTTCTATTAATGAGAAAATAAAAGTTACAGTCTCTTACTTTTTAAATATATTGCGAATCTGATATCTCTGAGAAATATACATTTTTCTTCTGGAAATTTTGCTTTTAAAGTTATGAACATAAAAACAAGTAAAAAATGATTCTATCTTGTAATACTGTCTAATATAATAAGTAAATATATTTTTTCTGTCGCCAACGAGTTACTTCTAAACATTATTACGTATCACGTATCTCATAAAAGGTACAGTAAAATTGGAACGTTACGTAGATAACGCTATTTGTCAACATTATATTAGAAATTCTATAATATCCTTTGAGACATTATTTCTTCCATTAGTTTTGATATCAAAATATCCTTAAATCATTTTGAATTAAATTATTCTATTTATTATAATACAAAATTATGTGTACATATTAAGTTTGATACGACAGATTCCTTAGTTTTCAAGACTTCTGTCTCACTAAAATTAAAGTTACAAAATATAACATACATGTATTTAAGTACATAACCCAAAACTTAATGGACTGTAAATTTCCCCACCAGATAGATAATATTGTTCCCACATTAATTGTAACATGAACATTTTCGAAAATATGATATGACATTCATTATAATTACTTATTGCTATAAGATAGTTAGTTACACTTACACCCCTAGTATATAATAACTGTTCATAATATGCCATAGCATAATTCGACAAAAGATATCTTTATATACTTATCAAACTGCAATGTATAGAGTAAAAAAAATGTTTATATATCTATTCTTTATTACATATTTGGTATATTATGTAACACAAATAACAAAAAGTAAACAAATAAGAAGAGGTACATTTATGTAAATAGCGGCCTTTTCACTAGTCAGTGATGTTCTTTGTCGTTTTGTTCAATTTTTTGAATAGACATTAAAAATACTTAGGCATAATAAATTCTCTAAAATACAAGGTATAATATAAAAGGGTAAGTCGTACTTCGTCGTCGTAAAATATCTACTTAAAAGAAACACAAATATAACATAATTTACTCAGACATAAGTCTATATTTTTGTTCAAAATACTACATTTGTACCTAGAGTACCTAGTACCAAGAGATAAATGCTCATAATGTGAACTAAATTAAAGTTAAAGGGATGTTACTTAAAAATCAGTGTCCTACATACCTACATACCTACCTATACAATCTTTCAACAGCACCGAACAATGGGTCTTTAGAGACAGGGCTGGCTATAATTCCGCTAATTGCCACCCGCTTTATGACATGAAATATTTTAAATGACCGTATTAATGGGTGAGTTTTTGCGTTTAGCAAATTGAATTATACGGCTATCGCTCCACAATACTCGAGAAAACAAGCGAAAATTTAATTAATTCTCTGTTATCTGACGCTTTATTTAATTAGCGATTCGCTGTGAAGTTTGTTTGGTATTAAGTAGTCAAATTCGGAGGTGCGTTATTTCAGCTTAGTTAGCCTTCGTCGTAAACAGAGCCGCTCCCATAGATTTTCATTTATGCACGGACATTGCTGAGGCTTAATTCTGTTTGTTATCATCTTATTGGATCGTTGGTGTCCAATAAAGCCATAATTAACGTTAGGTCTACGCTACTAATATTCATAGTAGGGACCAACTATGCAAATATTACGAGTAGATAGCGTAACAGATAGTGCATTTGAATATTACGTATTTGTTCAGGTTTATAGTATTTACCGTTTATGATCTCAGTAATTTTTTTTTTAAATTTTTTTGCTAAGTCAGAATGCTATTACACTAACGTCGGGTTGCGTTATTATTATTTTATAATATGAAGAGACGAGCTGAACGCACTCCTGATGGTTAGAGTAACGCCAGCCCATAGCCAATGCAGTGCTACCCGGAACTTTGCTATAAGCTCAACTCCGGGCAGGGGTGCACTACACCAACGCTCCCCACTTTGAGTCATCAGATTTTAAGACTCATCAGCCCAGTAATCTCGCTGGCTACAGTGTCTTCAGACCGGAGCACAGTGACATTTGCACATCACTGTTCAGGCGGTTAAATGTCTGACACCCACCCAGTCGGTCTCCTGCGAAAGAAACCTTCCCCCGGTGAATACTTTGTAATTTTTATAATTATTTTATACACCCATAGCTAATAAAAAGTTCTCAAACAATACGTTAGGGTCCAAAAAAATCTGTAATACAGTGTGAGAACTTCGTAATAGTCCATCTTCGTGATCATATTAATTACCCTAAGTACAATGCCGAGTGAATACTTCATTGAACCCAAACCCAACCATTAATCACTTGCTTAGAATTGGGTTAAACTTGAAAGCGGTAAACGAAGCCGCAAATAGCACATTTTCTATTTTAGCACAACGCGAAACATTTCTGTTTTTGTTTTAAAACGTATCTTCCTTTTATATCTTCCATTTTTCTAAGCTCTTAACAAAAAGACTAGTTAGTTACACCATTTAAATCGAAAACAGTTTAGTTATAAATAATTATTTGTAATCAATGTCATTTATTATTATCACTCTGCACTTAATATATATCTCTACACAAATAATATAAAATAAATGAAATAATTAAAAAAATATCCACATGTGCGATTTCATTGCACCCGAGTATAGATTAAATTACATATACCTATAAAACAAATAAACAAAACGGGTGAAGCTGAAGGTCATTAATAATCACAGTTCAAATAAGACAACGCAGTGAAAAAACGCCAATTCAAGAAAGGAGAAATCGATTCACTCAAATTTCCAACAGCACCTTAGAACGCTCCTTAAAATACGTAATGAAACACCACATTACGCAACTTACATCAACCAATGCATCAGCTTTATCTATTTTTATGATCTTTCATGATTATTATTTAACATCAAAGGAAATTGAATTATCGTATTCAGTTATCAGCATACGCTACCGCAGTAATCAGTGCGATCGATATTGAATCATCACTGATTCGGTATGGCAAATGACGAGGTGTGGTTGCGGGTGGTAGCCGTACCAATACAGAAGGGGAAACAATTGATTTGTTGAACCAATATACGGGCTGTGTCATCTCCCTTCTCTACGATGTTTATTGGCCGGGACGGGCGCGAGATTTCACTCTTTATAAAATTTCGGAAAATTCGCAAGCTTTCAACTTCAAAGAAAGCACTTTTAAATTATGTTCAGACGTGATTCAAAGTGCGATACAAGTTTATGTTCTATTATATTACATTTTCTTCGCAAGAGTAATTATTTTGTTCTTTTTCTGGTTATTGACTGAAATATATTTGTTTAAGAGCAGACAAATCAAATAAAGTGAAATGCATTTAAAAAATTACCAACTTCGTTAATGTATCCGACGCGTAAAAGAAGATTCGATAATAAAAGCAATTAGCAGCGACTTCTTGAAATAGAGTCACGTACGACAGCGCTTTCGCTGTATTACTGACTGCAGAAGAAGTAACTCAATGAAGCTTCATATAGCGTTCCCTGAACTCTGGCGTAAAATTAAATTATGATCATCACATTTGCAAAGAAAGTTAGGTTTGACATTTTTATTTTCGCACTTATATTACATCACATTGTATGTACACATTGTAATATGTTTTCCTCCCGTCACTCAAAATCCATTGTGGTTATTCTATATTATTTCTATAGTATGTTATTATGATTATAAATTATAATTCAAACCTTCATGAATTGATACAATTTATACACATATAAATGACAGTGATAAGATTACGTAAGTTTAAAAATATGGTACTACATTTTGTTTTTAAATTTACCTATACGTTATTTAAAAACAACATAAACTACAACATATAGATATGTGTTAAATGTCAACAGGATGATTATTTCGCAGTTAATCTTTCCGTACAGTATTTCATCTAAAGATTTATCTGATAGCAAGCAGCCCGGCAAATGCTTCCAGATATCGCTTTTATTTGTCCATAACTTCATCCTTTATTATTGGTACAAAACAATTCTGTTCGACTTCACACCCTTTTTCGTTCCCTAGTTCTTTATTATCTCCGTTAAATTTATGTGTGGATCCTCAGACTTTTGGCTCCAAAAACGTTAAAGATTTTCATTTTATGACTGTCATGGACGGCAACTCGTCTAGAAAAGACTACAACCTAATTCGCTTTGCCCCGAGATTCTATTATAAAAAGTGACATCATTCTAAAGAGGTTCGACTAGGCTTTGCAAAACATATAATATGTGGACAGATCCTAACGCATTGATTAATACCGTAACCTAAAAATGAGTGTTGTAGATGTGCACAAAACTATAGGTTTAACAAAAATATAAAAGCTTAAAATATGATTTTTTCACATTATAGATCGCAATGTAATGGCACCTTCTTTTAACTCTGAGAAGTAAGAATAGCTGTTCAAGTATAATGCCCATTGTTATATGGAACTCATTTATCGTTGCAGTTGACAATATGACTAAAGAAATTTAAATCTTAAGATTCATGTAGGATCAAGCGAGTCACTTTTTGAATTATAATATATGAAGATAAAATATAATTTTTCGGGCTTAAGTAAGCCGAGTTGTAAATGAAAAGCATGATTATTCGCTTTAAGGGAACCTCAGGTTTACGCAGGCAGTGATTGATGAAGTTTGTACAGCCTACGTGCGGTTAATAATATGCCAGAACCCTAACTCAAACTTTTCTTACTATACTTTTCACTATGACCAAGCAAGTTCAGGTAGGCGCACCAATTTCTATTTAGGTCAATTGTGGAACAGTCGATATGCTGATGCTAACAGCGTTATCAAGCATTACATAACTAGCGTGTTTGAGTGTGTGTGAACAAGTCAACAACCCTTAGAGGTATATGCGTGATTGCTGTATGCAATATGCGTATATGAATAGTTAATTTTATTAAAAACGTTATCTGAATTTTTAACACTAACTCTTTCTAAGTTACAGTGAGTAAATATTATCTTTTTCAGTTTTATTAACAGAAATATGTAACTAGTCTATTCATCAGATAGTAACGCGTCACGTGCCTTTACGTAAATATATTTAATTACGCATAAAGTGTTCCTAACCTCACTTGCGACGTTCATGCATAATCACACTAACAAGTTTACGATGTG
>JADANM010001663.1:5262517-5332377 GCA_026213755.1 Eurema hecabe | reverse complement strand
TCACTTGCGACGTTCATGCATAATCACACTAACAAGTTTACGATGTGCACCTGTTAAGCTAAAATTAAGCTCCCGGCTTGTAACAAGCGAATGTTCGCGATAATTAATAGTTGCGTGCCATGTCTTATATAGATCTTGACGTCATGATAGAACCTATATAAATCCAAAATATATCGAAAAAAGACAGGACGAACACAGCTTATTCTATTAATAGTAAAGCCCGAAAGTTTGAGAAATGTGTGTTAGTATGTCTGTTACTGTTGCCCTTTAACATAAGATCCACTGAATTTACATATGAATGGATGGATATACACTTTTTATCTCGGCATTGACACGGTAATTAAAAGTACGCGAATAAAACTACGGGGCGCAGCTTATACATATAATATAAAAGCAATTAGCTTCAGTACTAACAGAGCAGGCCAAACAACGCTTTCCCTCTTCTCAAAAGAACTTGAACTACAAAAAAGGAACTCAAGTTAAATCTTCGTATAAGAAGAGAATTTTTTAAATCGCCGGTTCGGTTAAGTTTAGCATTTTTTCTTTTCGCCGTAGCGTATAGCCCTCTTATAAAACTTACTTTAAAATTGCTCTACCCTGTGTTGTGTACTCGTGACTTCACAATTGCATAACTACTATATTATTTAATATATACAATTAAAAAAGAAGTTGTTTGTTTAGAAAGCTATAAAATAATTTGCATACACATATTTAAAAAACAATATTTATTGACCTTGCTGCTTTACAATATATCCGTTTTATTTGGGTATTCCCAATCGTTTCTTTAATCTCTCGATAAATGCCTAAGATTTTATCAGATCGTACCTTGGGAAAAATAACCTGCTTATATATGATTAGAATAAAATTTGTAGTTACATCAATAACATCAGACCCTTCTTTACCTGTTGGTTGTTATGAAAAACGACTCTAAAATATTACATAATGAAAAACATATCACAGACTTCAAATGTTTTACAAACAAACTTCTTTTTTCATCTTCCGAGATCGTCTCAAATAAATTTCAAATCAAAAATTCAATTTCATTTCCATCTTTCGAAGTGAAATGAAAAAGAATAAATTAGAACACAAAATTGCTGATGCATAAAGTTCACTACGTCGTGCATCAGTAATTTGGGGTTGAAATGGGAACTGTAAAAGTCGATATTAATTAATACATCTAGATAGATATACATGCGAGTCTGTCAATGTTTTTTTTCTGTATAGTTCTTCTACCTACGAAAAAAATATTAGAATGGCATTAAGTTAAAATGATTTAGTTTATAATTAAATGTCTGTAAATGCAACGGAATATTACCCTTGTCATCGAATTAAGTCTTTTTTGTGGAATTTACGTACTGAACGCTCACAATTCTCACGCAATAATCCTAAAGAACCCGAGATGCGAAATATTTTGAAACATCATCATCTGTCCGCATGCTGCCTCATGGAGCGTATAATGAGATTCATTGTCTTCGAAATTTCAAATTTGTCTTATAATAACGATCATTTTTATTAAATTGTATTCGCACCACCTATATGGCCTAAATAGGATCACACGAATTTCTAAAGGAGATATTTTATCGTCGGCCACTGAAATATTTTAACATGCTTAACCCTCAGGCCACGGTTGTAAGACGCATTTGTACATTTTCTCTTTTCTTGTAAGCCATTTAGTTGCTCGAGGCTAAATCTGGATCCCTCGTGATAGTTCGTGTCGACATTTTTAATGTACACACAAAATGCAGCTTTATTCAAAGTATTATACTAATATATCAGTATAAATATGAGAATAGTTTTCCTTACAAATTTTTATACGTATAAAAATCCTACCTTTATTCTTTCAATATGTTCCTATGTATAATACAAAGCGTTACCTTATTTTCTCATTTTGTTAGAGCTGCCGTGAATGTTGAACTTTTCTATAACGGAAGAACAAAATAATCCAGCCGACCTTAGCTGTTCATTTGTTCGGATTGGCTATATTCTAGGTATTTGTGGAGCTTATTGCTTGCAAAAAGAAATATCTAGCAAGTTTTTATACGAACTCCACTGGGGCGTTATTTGAAATGGCTCCTTTTATAACATTATAAAGGCGAATAATATGAGCATGTATATTATTACAAGTGATTGGATTTGGTTTAAATTTGGTATTTTAGGTTGTTCATAGGGTAACACTTAGAATACTTTTTCATTAAGAACTAATATAACTGCAAGAAAAAAACACTGGTCCAGGCATCAGATTTTTTACTTTTTCATGAGATCCTTTTTAGGTTCTGAACGGATTGCCGATATTAGCTCCTGGATTTCGATTGCTAACGGGAAATTACTTTCGGACTTACTCAGCATGAACAAGGCCTTTTGATTAGTGCAATGTCATTGTCTCTCGTAGGAATTCACTGAAAATACATAACACGCCGTCTCCTAGATAGGCGAGTTAAAATATTAAAAATATCTCAAGATTACAATGAAAGACTTATAAAAGAAATATTCATAACAGTCTTAATGGAACGTCAGCCAGCACTGTTCTTCGTCGTTAACGTCAAGTCTTTAATTAATTGCCCAACTACATTTTCAGCGTGATAATTTAAATGTAAAAGAAAATGGAAAATGCACAGCACCTCGCTAAATAGCTTATTTCACTTTTAAGTAAACCATTCTCAAAGCGTTTGTTAATGCTTTGAAGTCTGTCGCCGTAGATGGAAAATGTGACTTTATTAAATAAATCGGATTTTATTAATTTACAACAATAAGACATAGGTAGGTAACCGTTTTATTTTATTTATTTATTTTTATTTAATTATTTATATTTTAAAGGGGTGCCAACATGGTGTGCATTAATTTTATAATTACCACATAAAATTAAAAAATAAAATACAACAAAACAATCGAGACTTAGAGGCGTCCTCCACATGCACACAAATATATTTAAAATTGAGAATTATTAGATGAAGAAGCATTGCGAAATGGTTTAATTAAGATCTAATACATTTAGATAATACTGGTATGTTTTTTTATTATTTTCCTATAAAAATATACATAATATCTATATATCTAATAAATATTAACTTCAATAACAAGGAACACAATTATATTATAGCTACTGAAATTAGAAATTGAAATAGAAAATTTTACGTCGTCAGCTCATGTCTGAGAGCGTCGTCGATCCAAACCACAGATTAAAGAGGGATGTGGTTTGATTAACATTTCCAGCTGACATAAATAATTTAAAATGATACGCTATTGCAAGTATACAGAAATGTAATACCTAATTAATGAACACGTAATCATAACCATGAATATGATAACAATAAGAAAAGCACTTCAATATCCAATTATGTTTTATGAAATCAATTATATTATTATTATATTAAGTTTTTACATCAACATTACTCACATCATTAACTAAGAAATCGTGACATTTTAAAAGTAGTTTTGTTTTAAGATTATTGAATTAAGTATTTTTTAAAAAGGCCAATTAAACCAAAAGAGATTAAATATAATATTATATTTTCAGCGTAGAATAAACTCGATATTAAAGGTCTCATACGATAGGAAACACATCACAGGCGCCCAAGTTCTATTTGTTTATTATGTTAGATAAATAAAAATGGATATTTTTCTTTATAAAAATACGCTCCTCAGACTATTGCGAAGCATTATCTGGCATTATGTAAGTTTGTATGTCTGCAGCCTTATTAATCGTTTTAATGGGCTCTCAATTCAACGGTGATCTATTATTGCGAAGGAAAATCCCAATAAGGAACTGATAATTCACGGTGACAGCGATGTTTTTATTTTGTTTAGTATTTGGAGTTGATTTATGATACCTTAATATATTGAATGTGTTTGAAATTTAAAGAATGGTTTACTAAACATAATACATGAATGCGAAAATCTGTCTACTAATTTATCATTGTCAAGTATTTATCTAGTTACGATTCTTAATGAGCATTATGTTTCGTTACTGAAATTCGATGATGACCCTTAAAACGAAAAAGATGAATCTTAAGTAATAATTTACCGAAGCGACAAAGCCTTTATCTCAGCTTGCGCCCCTCAATGTCACTACTTAATTATACACACTTCATAAACTATATATTAAGATTAATATCTTAGGCAAACTTATAGGGATAATACTTTGAAATTTTAAATGAATTCCTTATTATTTTGTAGGATATTTGTAGCGTATAAGGTTATTTATTATGAGGTAACGTCGCTCTCGCTCTGTCTGAAAGAATTTTCGTCAGACTGAAAAGGTTAGTACCTACATTATTACGATTTGCGAATATATTTTAATGTATCTTGACGCAAACGTGCCGCTTTCCGTCGCGACCTTATAACGTAATAATGGATCAACAGAATATATGAATATTCTGTTTTTTATATATTTGTTATATATATGTATATTAAGTTACTTACTTACAATACTGGAGCAGAAATATATAATTTAAAAAGCCTTAGAAGATTCAAGTCGCAGCACTATGGTCTATTTGTAAGAAGAATTTTATAAGCACTTGTCATTCTTTGCTTAGTAATAGCTAATGCTTGAACATTCTGAAGGCAGAAGTATAGGATAATTTATATATATATTTAGGATAGTTTTCGCCGGTTTTCACCGGGGTAAGTTGTGTTATGTATTGATATCGACTATTGAAATTCATAATACATTAGTATAACCCCTCCTAGCCTAGCCTCTCCACCTTAACATAAAAATAAATGATAACTTATTTAAAGCGCAATTGACTCTAAATTAAGCGATTTTAAATTTATACAAAATATATATATTTCATACCAGTACAATGTCACATAGACGCGCTTGCTCGTACAAATTTTGCATGAAACAAAAACTGTGTTCAATTCAATGTTTTAGCTTTATATTTTATTTTTTGTTGATATTTCGAGATAATGTTTTCACCCACAATACCCAATTCTATAAATATGAACGAGTATACAAAAAACATTTTTATCTAGAAATAACCATACATTACGAATCTAGAATGTAGTTGACATTTCTATTATGGAATGTAATGAAATGTAATAAATGTAAGAAAATGAGGAGCGAAAGAGTTTTCAATAAGATTATATCGACACATTTTACAAAAGCTCCTTCACGTTCTGTTCTGACATGATAAAGCACAGAATTGAGTCGGGGACTATTCAACTATCTGAGGCGACTTGAAAAGCGCCCGCTCCTTTCGCAAAAGGTAGATTTTAGTTTCAGAAGTGATATCACGTACGAAACCGTCTTCATAAATGCTTATAAGCTGTAAGGTTTTTCGTTTTCCCGAAATTGGTGCATTTACACAAAAACCCTGTTAATACACTACATAGAAGCACGTAGGTTGTGTGTCTGGAACATTTACGAGTACCATAATATTAAAAAAAAGTCTAAATAGAACCTGATCATCCATAGATTTAACAGGAAACATCTAAGAATTTAATGTTAAAATAAACTAATAAAGGATCATTATACGACTGTTAAATTTATTGCTACAAGTACTTTAATAAAAAATATTGTTTCTTAATAGAGGATTAGTATCATTTAATCTAACTCATAAGGTAGATATCGTTCCAAGCTACATAGAGCGTAGGATCTATAATGAAAGTAGCGACCCATGTTATGTTCTAATACTAAAAGCTTTTAGAGCGATAAGGGTAATGGTCACTTGTTCCGAAGCGGTCAACGAGTCAAGCTGAAAAAGCAGATATTTAATAAATTTTCGCAATCTCGATGGTCCTTTGATGTACCGCTCCCACTCGCATTTTCACATATAAAAGAGCGTAACAAAAATGTTCAAACAAACGTGGGACGCCAAAGTTCCAGGTGTATGTGTACGCACAAATACTTTTGCTGTAGTCGCAAAAACAAAACGAAAACATTCCAACAATACACATACAACAACATAAGCATTCATTTATAGTTACCACTGTAAATCAGATATCGTGTATCAAAGCAATTGCAAGGATTTCACACAAAAAGTAGCGTCTTAAATCTTTCTTCTTTTGGCGTGTTCAGCCGGCAGATCGCTAAGTATAATATATATAGCCGGGGAATGAATTCAGGTCGGTGGACGAAATGCAGTGTGCCCCTTGTTTGTGAGCCCATCTCGCCAGTCGACACTCGAGCAGCGAGCTCCAGTCCACCGGAGGCAGTACGCGGGGCGCCCGCTACGCACCGTTCGCTCCTCGCAACATTACCGAACTCGTATCACTTCATCCCTCCAAAATAAACATACAAGTGTTCTCCCTAATTATTCTTAAATGACGATAGATTTTATTAATTGAAATTTCCCAGTGAAAAAACATCACTATCAGTTTGCATTGGTGAGTTTAATGATGTGAAAATGTGCCGGTTCACGACTACCCCATTTATTTTTTAACATCTAAAAAATGTTTGCTAGAAATATATTTGTCGTTCTTTTTATAAAATATCATGAACTACATGTGGTAACTGAAATTTCAATAGTCTATATAAATTATTCAAACCACATATAGCATGTGAAACTTTCGAAACATTATTTTAAAAACTGAAGATCTATTAATTATTGTTTATGAAAAAACGTTTTCGATTTTTTTATATATTCAAAATTTAAGCGGTTTATTGATCCTTTGAACTTTTACGCGTAGCAAAGAAATAGTTCTAGACGATGAATTATTCAGTACAGTATACTTAAGGTATGTATCATATGTATCAAGCATATCAGTAAGTCCTATTTTTTAAATAGAATTTTTCTATATTATGTATCTACTACCATAATCAATTATTAAATAAATTTTTACAATTGTTCGTTACCACTTATAACCAACACCCTACACTTGGCAAAAAGCTTTTAAAGTACCAAATTTATTTTCAAAGCGTATTAAAATTTCATAAAGAAAATATAAAGACAACCATTGTTAGTAATTAATTGAGACTTATATATAATTACTTCGTTAAAAATCCCGAAAAGTTTTAACCTTTTTTAGTTTCTAAATAGCTTTTAGAACATCATCTAATAGTAATAAACTCTGAAACATTGAATACTGTAAATACAAAATGAAGCACCGAGAAATATTTGACTTGCAAACAGAACTACGTGAACACTAAGACTAATAAAACACGCCTGTCGACGTCCCAGTTACTTCTGAGTAACCGACAGCAGTATCGAATAGCAAAGCTGGAGCTTTTCGGTACCTACTTTATTATACGTGAAATCGAGCTCAGCTGTGATACAAATTGCAATATTGCAACAAATGGCTAACAATTTGTTTCGAATTTCATTTGAATTCTATATTATTTGTTTGCTTTATAAGCTAGCTTTAAAAAGTAGTACTAATTGAGTGTTTTAGTTGTAAAAGGAGAAGAAAACATTATACGAAACAATCACACTTTACGTATGTTTATCTATCAAGCCCTCATACTTCAGGTGAAGGAAGCGAGTTGAAATTTAAACAACTTATTACGGTTAAAAATCCCTTGAATTTGTTATAAATTAAAACAGTAAGTTTAAGTAGAGTCACACAAAACGTTTATTCAGAAAAAATCTTACATCTACTTGGACACTTCTAAGAGAATTAAACCTGGGAAATATGGGAAAGTACTCTATGGTCGTTAATTCGTAGCACGTAGCATCGCTAAATAATCCCCTACATTTTATATATGTTCAGTTTTTACATTTTCCCGAGGGGTAAATTTCACAGAAAACTACTACGTTAATATTATCATATGAAAGAGTTCACTGTACAAAATTTTAAAATGATCATTGGAACGGAACCTTCTGTGGGCGAGTCTGACTCGCACTAACCCGGTCTATTTTTATACGACGGGCAATAAACAGTTTCGTGTCTCAAGGCTTCCTCATCGCGGACTATAAAGCAGATAAGCCCCACAATTTGGGGAGTGTTACAAAACTAATTCTACTTCTATCATATTGCTGTTGTTTGGGGTTATAGTAAACCATTCGAGTCTTACGTCCGTGTTAATATTAAAATCACTATAAAAAACACGTAATTAACATCCTTAACTTTTTAGACCTGTTGCCAAATTTTATTGTCCTCTCTACACGTAAAGAGTAATAATAATATTCAAAACATTGTTATGTAAAACTTATTTTACAAATATTCTCTAATCCATTCAGTAACAATCTCATATAACGTTCATTGTGAGTTATAGATGCAAATACAAAGAAGCCAGCCAGCCTTATCTTACAAATATAGAGGTCTATTGATGTCTAAATAGACGAAGGCACTTTCAATATTCACTATCACAGACAACTGATAACTGTAGTCTATCACAATATCATTGAATAAGACTTCAGAAGTAAATATTTTCCTTTTGCTGCTATTTCGAAGACTTGAATTTATTTTCTGGTCTATCTGCATACATGTGAATTTTTAGAAGGCATTCAACTAAAATGTATTCGCATAGTATGAAAGGTGTACGTAAAGGAATTTGTAAGTACAAAATACTCATACTGTGCCAGAATGTTGTTGCATAACAGACATTGTTTCAGGTTTCCAAAAGCTTACTGTTGTACAAATATTTGTATAGATATTTGGTCACCGTTTCCGAATGGTGTACTAGATTTCGTTGCAATGAAAGTACCTATCATGTTTACTCGACAGTTAAAAAGAAGACGAGCCAAATTTTCAATTTCAAACGAAGCTCTCGTGAACCTCATCCATCAGTGTTGAATACTTTGCACAAAATATCGGAACGACTATTTCAGAGATTGCACCCAAATTTTTGAGCTTAATTAAAATGTTACGTCATGACTGCTACGAAAATACGGAAACGATTATCCATTTCAAAGTATCACCACACATTCAAAATGTAGTTTCATACATGTTTGAATCATAACAAAACTTTTAATTCGATCATAATGACATTAAGCTTGAATGACACACAAAACACTAATTTCAGTTAGCTTATGTACATTTATTATTCTCCTTGTTCTAATTTTCGTTATTAATTTTCCTCAAATATTGTAGAACTCGCGAGCAGGTGAGCAACTATGACAAGCATGCAGAGCGGTTTAAACCAATTTAGCAACAATTCAACTACGACAGCAAGCAATGTGATAACGGTTGCTAAATCAACACACAATAAGCGACCGACGATCATCATTTACCCCACTGGTAAGTCGCTAACAAGTTGACCAGTCGCCAATAAACGCTGACGACATATTTTCGTATTAACGCACCCAATTTTATATTATTGTAAATGGAAACTGGAAATTGGAATGCCAACGACGGGTCGGTGTAAAGTGAAATTGTCTCCACTTGAGCATAAAATAAAATTGATCCGAACGTTTTTAGTATAATGTTTTCCTATTTTTATAACGGTTCATTTCCAGTTAAACATTAAAAACGTTTATCAGTTTGTTGTTCAAATGTGGAAGTACTAAGACCTCAGAATCAATTGAAGGTCGACAGTAAATTGATTTCTGTTTTGTTTTTTAATTTGATTCACAGCTCTGCCCGAGCATCGTTATGCAACCAACATGACCTAAAACCGAAATTCTGGTGGCATAAATTTATGTCTCCAACTTGCTACTTAAATGTAAATAGTTCATTATAATTAATCGAGATTGAGTTTTTGGTGATGACGCTGACGATTTTACTGCGGTACACAATTTATCTATATAAATATGGAGTGAACAATAACATATAATGTAAATTTCTATTGATAAAATGTTTTTATAATCATTTAAGTGTCTCCAGATACCCTATGACCATACGAACTTAAAAACTTAACCTTTTTATAACAAAAATTCATTACAATTCATATCTGC
The DNA here is from genome assembly GCA_026213755.1 of Eurema hecabe. Taxonomy (NCBI): domain Eukaryota; kingdom Metazoa; phylum Arthropoda; class Insecta; order Lepidoptera; family Pieridae; genus Terias; species Terias hecabe. Next base: position 5,322,604 of record JADANM010001663.1, on the reverse strand, counting down.
AAATAATAACATATAACTTTAAATGTTGAGTCGCATTTCTCATTGCAAAACCATAATAGAAAATTTTCATTGCTCAAAACAAGACTCTGATAAGTCTATTTATTTCCAACTTGGTAACAAAAAGTTGCGCTTTTCATGCCAAAAGCAATGAATAACTTCGTGGTTTCCACAACATTTCTCTCAAAAAATATTGAAATATTACCTTAAATATAAAATACTTGACCTTAATATATTGCGAAAATGGTTCATGGTTTTTGATTAAACGTTTTTTTAGGCCACCCACGATTTATCTTGTAAACTATGCCAATAAAAATATTTCAATAAAATGCTGACTTGTTAACCACATACGGCGAGCCCAAACATGTATTATTTCTTCCTTTATCACGGCTTTCGTTCTATAAACAATCTTAGATCACAGGTGCAAATAAATAACGTGTCTCATTTGTTTCAGTAACCCCAGAGTCAATAGTTATACCTATTGTATCTTGTATTTTCGGGTTTCCACTGCTGGCACTGACTGTAATATGTTGCTTAAGGAGAAGAGCGAAATTAGCCAGGTAAATATAAATTAGTCTGAAATTTGAGAATTTACTTGAATATTAATTTTAGCCTTAATACAACTCGCTCGGTACTGTGAAATATTATTTTAAAAATAAATTCATACCTAGCCTGTATGTTAAAAGGCACTTTTGCAACTAAGTACATATTTAGCGGTAAGCTTTCATGAATAAACAAATTAATTTTCACTCCTAAGTGCAATGATATTTTGGTTCGAGTAATTTTGTACTGTAAGTGCTAAAATTGCTTAAAACGAAAGCGTCTAAGGCCTAAGCTATAGTTCACTATGACGTTAGCTTCAGCAATGTTCGGCGAAATGAAACGACGAAATGGACAGTTGATAAATGTATTGTGGACCGGGGAAGCCTTAGCACCTGCATCACACATTGACATTTTGCACTTGGCACTTTCCCATGTCCATCCCTTGTGATTTCTCGCTAGAATAGCCACGTCGCCAACAGAAATTTATAGTTAACGTGTGGCTTAACATTCATGTAATAAATTGTATATAACAATGTTTTGATTAAACTTGATATTGTGGGTTTATTTTATAACTTTAAACAACTATGTTATATATAATTTTTATATATATGTTACCTTTCGGTTTCGAGTATATCTATATATCTATATTTTAAATTAGCTGTACCTATCCTCCCAGCCACCTTGTACTCTAAAACTACCCTTTTTTACCCCAAAAAAAATTATAGAACACACAACTCATTTTTTCATAGCAGGTATATAAGAATATTTGACACAAAATTAACACGAAAAATTTGCTTTGTCTATTTTAAGATTATAAAACAAGCTTCGAACTAAGGTTTGACTTGGTTGCTATACCAAGAATACATTGCATTTCTTGTGCCAAAACTAGGTTACTGTTATGAATAAACATTTGACTTCTTTTGGCCGCTGTTGAAAATAAAACTTCACCTGTAAAATGCAAGTGTAAACTCATTTCAAAATGAAATAAAAACCAGGACTTTTACAACCTCGACTATAAACAAAACATAAATTATAGATTGGTATGGTACTTTTAAAGTAGTGTAGACTCAAAGTACTGTTATGTGATATTAGATGTAAATGATGCAATATTTTTTCGAGTTTAGCTGCTTTGTAATTCGATTTTATTATCTGTCTAATCGACATAACTAATGATAACACGATACTTAAGGTATTACAAATTAATACTGAAAGATAAAAAGCAAAAGAAGTTCAAATTTATTTTGCAAATGTTCGTTTTGCTAGCAGCTGCATACGCTGTTTATTTTAATTAAAATTTTCTTTTTTTGACACAATTTAAAGTTTAACTTTAGTGTCTTATCTTTTTGGGTGTCAGAAAAATAGAAAGTTCTGTATACTCTAAAGAGAAAATAACTGTAAAGTTTCGCTCGAATTTTATTTATATTGCTGTAAAATTTTGTAAGGTAACAAAACAAATAAGTCGATCGGATCGAAACCAATTATAGAAATTTCTGTTTTAAATTACTAGTTGTTGTTATGAGTAAAAATAACGTTGGTTCGTTTACAACAATGCGATGCAAAACCATCGTTACAGTAAGGATTCTTTTATAAAAGCACACTTCCAATCTATTTCAACAATATTTACTTTTAGCAAATTAAAATGAAATGGTGGTTTGAAGCGATAGCAATAGCGATTTTAATGTTAATAGTATTAATTTATTTTATTGCTAAAGTCAAACAACTCTGCTCTGATTATAATTGACATTTTAACATTTGAACTTTCATTAATCCTTAATTTTATGTGCAATTTCAATGTGATGCCAATTTATTAATGGAAATATCTACATAGGTAAATTTTAATCTATTAAAAAGAGATTTACGTCACCCTGAATACGAATTTAAGACTTTTGAGATTAGCCGTGGCCTATTTCAGTGACGCCTGCCACTAAAAAATAAAATTTGAAGTTTTATTTTACAGGTTAGCGCTAAGCAGAATGTTTCGATCAATTTAATCCCTATGAGAGAGTAGATTTTATTTACTTACATTATTAAAAGTACTTTCTTACTTATACAGTCAATTAATTAATATTACATTTGTTACGTGTTTTTAGTATAGTATATTATATTATACTAAAATTAAAAAAAAACACGTTACAAATGGTAAAAAAGCGCATTAAGTCAGTTAGTTGTCAGTAAATGTTGGAAAAGGAAAAATAACAGAAGAAATATTAAAGAATCCTTTTTTCAGAGTCCTTGTATGCACAGAATAATAAATAAAAATAAAATTACATTTATTAAGAAACGGTACAAAATTTGCATTTGCATAGAAGGTGTGGTGTGGAAGACTGGCTCCGTTAACATAATCTGTTATTAAATAAGTTTTATACAGACATGGTGTTATTGTTATAATATGTACTACATAAATATTTAGTGTCCGCGGGATTATGTGTGGTAATAATGTCAACAACTTATTTACAGAGAGCGTGCTAGACGTCGAAACTGTGAGTTGGATCGTGGAGAGCTGTCGGTGGTGCGTTTGTCGCCTGTAAAGAATAGACAGAGGCCAGTCAGCCTGGTGCGGTCTCCGAGGCCGCCGCCGACCCTCGAGCTAGATACGGTGCTAGAAGAACGCTCCGACCCTGAACAAACCACGCTGTCACAAGTAAAATATTGAATTTCTTTCTACGCCTGAGTACCCATGGGCGGCGCTGATCACTTTACAACAAGTGACGCGCCTGCTCGTTTGCCCTCTCTTATATAAAAAATGTATAGGATCAGTATTTCAGACCTAATATTGCTACAATTTCTATAACATAGCACCTTGTTTTCCTATATTTAAGTACGTATATATAGTCTTCCGAATGATATATGATCAAAAAGCATTACATCTTAAATTTATTCGTGAATGAAAATATATTTGCATATTATTTTAGGGTTTTCAGGCCTATGTGTGTTATACATATTAATGACGTTACCCTTGTCCGTTTACTGCTTGCTGGTTTAAAAACAATATTGTAATAGGTACTACAATACATAGCCTCAAATCATGTGTTTATATTTTCCCGATCCTTTGATCATACATTTTGCATGTTTAATTCGGTTCCAAAACTCATTATATTACAATTTATAAACACGAGAATATATTTATCTGATATATTTTTAATATTAAAATTATTTACCTATTTGTTTTTATGGATTTATATCCACTTAAACCTTTCTCTTAGATCGTTTATTTTTTTACTATTACTTGTGTATCGTTAGTAGTGTAAAATATTGTGAGATTATATAAAGTACCTACTGTGACAGGTGGAAATAACCCCGGACCGTGAAGTGGGCAGTATCCTGTTCAGCGCGATCGGCGCTGTGGGCTCGGTGGCGGTGAGCGCGGCGGCGTGCGCGCGGGACAGCTAGCGGCGCGGCTCGGCGCAGCTCGGAGCGCGCTCGCCGCTCTGGGCCGCGCTCACCAGCCAGCCCCTCGACGACATCGACGACGCCAACGACACCAACGACACCGACAGCTAGCACCCCACCGACGACCGCTCCATCTCCGACATCGGAGAGAGCATCAAACTATTCCTGGACATTCCCTTACGGTTCTAACACAAGGAGCTTCGCACTTATAATTATTCAAGTGTAGTGAATCATGTGTTCCTTTACTTGAGAGGATCAATTCTACTGTCAATATTGAATACATTTCAGAGGTATACCGGCGGCTTAACGCGATATATCCTCATTAACTTTGAATTTGTACTAATAAGGCTTCATATCGAGTAGCTCATATGTATACAAAGTTTATCTTCTATGAAGAGATATTATAGGTTTATTAAATTTGATATAAGATAGATCGCTTTGCTTGTTAGACGTTATTTAAATGTATATTTTAGAGAAAAAGCAAATATATACAAGAAATAAAGTAAAAGCTACGACGTCACATTCTTAGTGAAATGCCTTTTAAGCATAGATTTAAAAACTGTAATACGTTATTGTTACACTTCCGAGTATAAGATATTTCGTAGAAACTGCTTGTAAATATAACATTCTTTACTATGTAATATATTAAAGATGTGTTGAAATTATGTCTATTAACTTACTCGTACTTTAAAATCATTTCCTATTTTGTACACGCAACCAAACATGTTCTCACTTAAATATTCGATAGTCCAAAAGAAAAACCAATTGAACTTAAGTAGTATGTTTGTAAAGTGTTGTTCTTTTGTACAATAAGAGACAAATCAGTAGTAAACTGCTGAACTAATAATTTATCAAATAACATTATGAGTAAGAACCTACACTCAATCAAATTTTTCTAGCATATTAAATACGTCTGGAAAACTCAAACTGATAAGCTATGATAAATATTTTCTTTATCCTATAATCGGGCTTATCCTAAAAATAGCAGTATTACGCAAATATAATGTATATTTGCGTAAGTTCGTCACAGACCCCTTTTACCGACTTAATGTAAACTGCGTTGAATCATAAAAGATGGCTTTAGTTTGGCCATTGGCAAAAATGATTTGGAATTAAATTAAACTAATTTCAGATAGTTTAGTTGATTAAGTAATAGATAATAAACAAGTACCTAGAAAGATTTCGTTTCGTTACAATAATGCCGCTATAAAAATCTAGCCTTATGTCGAACTGTTTCCTTTTTTTTGTAATGGAATTATGTTCTCGTTCTGATTGAACAATAAATAATATTGAGAAGCTTCAAAATCTTCTAAACATTTTTCGAATCAAAAATATGCATTTAGACAATTCAAAAGTATTTTTTTGTACATGTATATTTTATAAAGACATTTATTTTTATAAAGACATCGGCTGTTTAGCCGATTAACACGATCATAAGATATAGTAGTATTTTCACTTAATTCAAGATACACAGACAGTACAATATAGATTTATTCTAAGTACATTGTATACTTAATCTCTAGTCTGTTGTAGTAGTCTTATATAGGTTTAATTACACATATGCGCATTAGATGATGAGCCGTGACCACAGCTTCTGTTACAATCTAGGCCTCCTTTGCCCTGGAGACGTGTCGGGTACACAGTACGTACATAATTGTCTGAATAATTAATACAAGTGTATAGACCGGAACCACTGCTGTTAATATCCTACAGTATATACATTATGTTTAAAAGCTAATCGATTTACATTGGTTTACATTTGCAAACATTTTTATGTCTAAAATTAATAAAGAGAGAGGAATTCTTTCGTAGTTAATTAGTGAGGATTATTCTTATTCAAGCGTAATTTGCAATATCCTAATAAAGCTACAGGCATCTGTGTTTACAATTGCAACATTACAATGTACTAGGTATATATAATTCTTAGTATAAATAGCAACAGCAGAAAGTAAATATCGTTTTAGATGGAAGAATATTAAGTGCGTCTTTATAGTCTGCATAAAACCGTTGTCGCTAGCATTAATATTCATTGATACTAAATTGGAATCTGCACACTATTAAACGTAAAAAAGCATTTTATTATATTTTTTAAAATGATAATTCTACTCGAAGCTGAATTTCAAAGGAGGAGAACATTATTAATTTTTACCTGACTACGGCTAGGCGAAATTATTTTACTGCATGTATGTTTTCATAAGTACTCGCTGTTGCCCGCGACTCCGTCCGCATGGAATTTCATATAAACTTTGAACCCTTAACCCTTTGAAGTATTACCTCTTCTATTTGAAAAGTAGCCTTTGTTTTATCTCAGACGCTTGACCATCTGTGTACCAAGTTTCATTTCAATCGGTTCAGTAGTTTCGCGTGAAAACGTAACAGACAGACAGAGTTATTTCGCATTTATAATATTAGTATGGATGTTTCTTCAAAGAGACTGGTCTGAATTTTTTGAATAAGATATTACATAATAGTTATATCATAGTCGATCTTAAGTTTGTGAAGCTTTTTAGTAGCCCAAATGTAGTTAAGTTAAAATAAATAAAATAAACATCTAGACAAGACCTTAAGAAATTCCATTAAAGATATTTTCGATTGCTTCTAATAAAATCAATACTTTCACGTATTTCCAAAATCAAGAGTCAGTTTCGAGAGCCATAAATATACCATTTTATCTCATCCATGTCTCATCTCAAATAAGTACCTAATCCTAAAACCAGGGCAAACTTTAAAATTCCATCCAGAAATAAAGATTAAATCCCTGCAAGTTTTTCACGAAGCTACGCTGATTTATATTTATCACCCATTTTAGTATTGAATCTCGATTTAACTTTGCAATTACGGCTGCTATTGGCCGGCTCTTTATTTGCATAAATGGTTTGAACCTCGTCTCTGAAACTTAAGAGGAGTTAACCTCATTGAAATAGCCAAAGTACTTGATAGATGTCATCCAATAATCTCAAAGGGAAATTTCAAGGAGCTAATTATTATAGAAGATTAAATATAATATGGTAGTGTTTAACAGACAAGCAATAAGTAGGTACCTACTCGTATTTATATGTCGCATCGTATGTATTAGGATTAAGAAACACTCATCTATCTTTCCGTCAATTTATCAATAAAACCAGTTTATTCCAGAAGTACAGAAGCAAAGAGTGAGTGAGTTTGAATTTGGCTTTTATTTTTATTTGCGATCGAAAGACGAACGCTATGTGATATGTATTTTAGAATTGGCCTACAACTGGTTACAATCTTGATTAGCTTAAAAAAAATTAGAGCAAATGTGGTATATTTTAGCGATTTTAAAAGGTAGATAATCAATTTATCATCAATTAATGGTATCACTTATCGGAAACGCCATATTGGAATGTTGCAAATTTCAGGGACGTCTTTGATGGAATTTTAAGAATACACGTACAATATTTCATATCTGTACTAATATTATAAACAAGAAAAATGTGCTTATATTTTTACTTACATTGCATAGAGTCCGAAATTATTGCTCTGATTCAAAATGAACTTAGCTTTGTGAAGCTAAAATATCTCGGGTGAAATAAGCTATTAAAGATAATACTTAAGTCATTTATGTACATGGAAACAGGAATTCAACCGAAACCGCGGGGCGAGGCTAGTTAAAATATATAATATGAACAGTTATATTAAATAGTTGACACACTTTAGACTTAAATGCTCTATATTTAAATGTTAGTAAAATAAAGTTTAGTAATTCGTGCTATAAAGTGAATGTATTCTGAATTTAAATTAGTCAAAAATAATTACAATCAAAATTATTTCGGACTTTCCCGAAGCTTGACCAAACAATAATCAACTCTATTGACAATATTGTCTGCAAATGTAATAGCTTCTTATAATCAAAGAAAAGTGATTAGATAAGTATTTACCAAGATTTATCGTAAGATTGTTCATATTTTAATATAAATAATTGCTGTTATTCAAATTGATTTAAAGTCAAAATTTGCCTGTGTAAGCCAAAAACATGGCAGTTCATTGGATTTTCCTACTTTACTTAGCGATACTAAAGTAAAACGCAAGCATATTTTCCCCATAGATCAACATGAAACGTCATAACTTCGAACCTAACCAAAACAAATGAATAATGTTTATAAATATCGCTTTTCCATTATGCAACTATGCATTGAAAATATACAAACGATACTTGAGTATACAATAATACAGTTACAATATGAATAATCCATACTAATATTATGAATGTGAAAGTAACCCTGTCTGTCTGTCTGTCTTTCCAGCACGCTAAAACTACTGAACCGATTGGTTGGTCCGCCTGGAGAAGGACATGGGCTTCTTTTTTTATATCCACCCCAAAATGTTGCGAGGGGGACTTGAAACTTTTTATAAGTTTATGCTTTCACGGCCATGCCGCTGCACCGATTGTGATGAGATTTGGTACACATATAGTCTAGAGCCTGAGATAAAACATAGGCTACTTTTTAACTGGAAAAAAGGGTTATGAGGGGGTAAGGAGTAAGGTCAGAAGGGGGGTCAAAGTTTATATGAAAATCCACGCGGACGGAGTCGCGGGCTACAGCTAGTATCTAATAAATATGATGTACATATTATAATAACTTACAATTAAAATAAAACAATAACAATAGTCCTAACTGTACGAACTCTTCATGCATAATTCGAATTCACATAACTAAAATTTAACATGCAATAAATTGGACACGAGACTATTATACTAAACTAGCGGCTTGCCTCGGTTTCGGTCGGGATATGTAGTAATGTAAAATCCTTCTATCCCCTCATGATATCCATATGAAAAAGACTGCACTAGTTATTGAAGTTTTCAGAAACAGTTCTTTAGGAGATTTGTGTTAAATACTACGTGATTTTCCTTTTCGACTTAGGTATGTTTACTGTCGTTTTTTGCATGATTCTAGTTTTATTAATGATATCCTATAAGAATAGATATAAATGGGTATCTATATGACCAGAATTAAGGAGCTATTCTACAAAGAACTTTAATCAAATTCCTCAAACGTTACTTCGTTATACACACTTAGTGCTCTCAGCTTCTAACCAAACAACTGAATGCGTAGAAACCTGCTTACATAGGATAATTAATATAAGGAAAACTGTTAGTATCTTACAACGTGACGACTTGAAATACCCTATACACTAGTAATATGTATAACGAGAAAAAACAACATGTAATCACATTTTCCTTTGTAATGGAACCAGGAAATAATTAGAAATTATTAAAACCTACTTAATGTAATTCCAACGTCACTTATACAAAATAATCTATATTTAACAATTTTAGAAAATATACAACGTCATTCTAGGACAATCATTTTTTTTTGTTTTAGCAAAGCATAAATTTGTATGTAAAATTTTCTCATTGTTATAAGTTAATAATAAGTTGATATACACACTTATAAATAGTTGATACATAAATTTAAAACGTTTACACTCATAAGAACAATATAAACCTTAAAAACATGTTTTATGACCTCATATTATTGATTTTTGTTAACTATTATTAGATGCTTTAATTCCACAGGCCATATGTCATGACCTCGGCTAACAGACTTTTTTTATATATTTAATTTTACGATATTGTATCAGCAAAGACAGTATACGTTCAGTTAAATAAATCAATAAAAATGGAAACCATGCAAAATGTTAAAAATATATATATTTAACGAAAATACGGTATTGAATTTCTGCGAACGTGCACGCTGAACCGTTTTTAATAATTATTTAGATCAATTAATATACGCGAGAGGTGTCGCTGATAAGGGTTTTCCGCAAGTCATATTAAAACGTGAACGAGAAATGGGAGTTCATTGAGTATCGGTCACTCAACAAAAATGGACGTCAATTTGTTGAAATTATTACAATGGCCCCTTTATTTAACTATTTTATTTTTCACCATATTCATTTGGTTTGTCTACCGAAATTTCAATTATTGGAAAAATCGCGGAATCGTCTATGAAAAACCAACGTTTCCTCTAGGTAATATGGGATTTATGATGAGGAAGAGTTTTTGGGACTTTTGTTTTGAATTAAAAGATAAACATCCGCGGGATTATGTCGGAGCGTTCTTGGCATGGAAGCCAGTTTTGTTCGTGAACACGCCGGAACTCGCCAGGAAAATCTTGGTTAAAGATCACGATTACTTCCAAGATCGCTATTTATACTCTGGATATTCGGATCCTCTTGGTTCATTAAACTTATTTACAGTGAAGGTAAGTAAATTGTTTTCTATTAATTACACGGTTTGATTGACTAGATTCCCTTAATGTAATTTCACTCGGGTCCCGCTAGCCATAAACAAGGGATGACAGATGTTATTTAATTAAAGACAAGCGTTACAACATTGGAATAATCTTTGCTAAATCTAGCTGATTATTAAGTATTATATTGACACGTGGTTTGAAATTGATTTATCTATTGATTAGAAATAAAAATAAAGAATATACGCATTGTATGCAATGCAAAAATGTCTTATCTTAAAATGATGTAATCTTTGTTTTCAATATATTATTAAGTTTGAATCTAAAAAAACAAATGTCAAGAATATGAACTGGATGATATAATTTGTTTTACTAAATTTTTATTTAAACAGTCTTTGTTATAAATCTCTTGTAAGCACCTAACTAATAAGACAGGGCTGCTGTCATTGAAACGCAATCAATTCAATTCGTTTTCCTATTCTCACCTATTTTTTCCTTAATTTGCAAACATAATTTTTAACAGAATCCAATATGGTCTCATATGAGGCACGAGCTGTCCCCAATGTTTACGTCACTGCGCTTAAAGAAGATCACCGAACTAATGAATATAAACTCTGGAGAGCTAGTCCGAAGGGTTGAGAAAGATTACATTCAAAATAAAAAGCCTGTGAATCTAAAGGTAAATTAGATACATTCATAGGTAATTCAAGCAACTATTACTCATAACGAACTAATTTAATACAATAGATAAATAAGTAAATGTGCCTAAAATTTTTTTTTTTATAAGAAACATGCTAAATATTTAATCTGCAATGCATTAGGTATATTGAAGTCTATGTTTCTATCAATGTTCTACAATTTCTTTATATAGGTAATAATGTACGCTTTGTATTACGCGGTAAATATTGATACTATTAATATGATCATGCTTATACCAAGAATTTATGTATTTATAATTCATTTATATTTTTTTGCACGAAGCATCATTAGAACTAGACATTAAATTTACGTATAAATCGATAATCTCTAGGAAGTCATTTATTTTTGTTGCATCATATTCTTGTAAGAAAGATTAAATATGATGCTTGAAAAATATAATAAAATGTTTATGATGAAAAAGATTATATATGTTTTCTATTTCTATTCCAGAAGTCTACAGTTCGATTTTTATATGCGATCTTTTATAATATAATTGTTACATATAATTTTCAGGACCTATTCTCGATGTACACCTCGGACACGGTGGCTTACAGCGTATTCGGAATAAGAGTCAGTGTGCTTAACGATCAGTTGTCCCCATTGTGGGCCATTACGAGCCATATGGTAAAGTTTAATTTCTGGCGTGGTCTAGAATTTACCATGATTTTCTTCATGCCCGCTGTCGCAGCTTTATTTAGGTGAGTAGTCACATGTTTTATTCTTACTGAGAATTTACATAAAACAAAGATTTTGAGACTTTTTACTCTACATAGAGCTACAACTAAAAATACATTATTAAATAACTTTAATTTCCACAGATTAAAATTCTTCTCGAGCACAGCTACAGAATATATAAAAAAAATATTCTGGAACGTTGTTAATGAACGTAAATCAGGCTCGAGCAGCGATAAAGATCTCGTTAATCATTTGTTGAAATTAAAGGACAACCTGAAACTTCCTGCTGAGGCGGGATCCGGTAAGACAAATGTTCTTATAGTGATCATATAATAGATAGATACTTTTTCACTATATGTCCAAATATATTAATAAATATTTCAATGAAGAAACCTTGGTATTTCTAATAGTAATTTTATTTTTTTAGATTTAGCCGATAACTTAATGTTAGCCCAAGCAGCGGTATTCATTTTAGGATCCGTCGAAACTTCATCTACTACTCTTTCCTATTGCCTCCACGAACTTGCTTACCATCCTGAAGAACAGGTAGGCATTTGGGCTTAAAAATTACCTTTGCTTCATATACGAATCTTCAACATTTAATATGATTTACTTGAACAGGAAAAACTTTACTTAGAAATCATCGAGATGCATAAACAGACGGAGAAGGAAATTTTGGAATACGATGACTTAATGAATATGAAATATTTGTCTGCGTGTCTATATGGTATTGTACAAAAAATTCTGAAAGCTTTACATAACATGAATCATGTCGTTTATTTTATATTAATTTTGTATTCATTTCAGAAACGATGCGTAAATATCCGCCTGTAGCCTATTTGGACAGAATATGTAATAAGAAATATAAGTTGGACGACGACGTGGTGATAGAAAAAGGGATACCCGTATTTGTAAATGTTCTCGCAATACATTACAATGAGAAAAATTTCCCGGAACCTGAAAAGTGGCGTCCCGAGAGAATGATCGCTTCGTCGGATAGTGACAATCAACAATTTACCTTCCTGCCCTTCGGAGAAGGCCCTCGGTTTTGTATCGGTAATACGTAATCAAATTTGTTAACTTAAACTAAATGTACCACCAGGTACCAAACCAATAGGTACTAGGTAGGTAGTGAGAACATTGCGTACGTGATACTTAAAACGTATCTACTTTTTATATTGAACTCATTACATGACCAACGAAAAAATAATTATAGCAGAGTTGGCGATACAACTGGGATGTCAGTTGTCACGTATTACTTTAACACAAATTGGCGTATAATGATGGTCATTAAGAACAAGGAAAATTATACGGTCATTCATAAAATTAAAGTTCAGACATTCAAGAAAACATTGTTACCGTTTGCGTATGTATTAACTTTTGCCTGAGATATTGTAAAGGCGCTGTTAAATAATTTAATACAAATTATTTGTATTTAATGCAATTGACGCACAAAACAAATTTCTACATACATTATCAGCACACTAGCAAGCACTAAGTTTAGCAAGCTTTTAGTATCTTTTACTGAATCGTTTACGTGATGACAGGGCCTAATGAAGTATTTTATTACAGGAAAGCGTTACGGAATGATGCAAATGAGGACAGCCTTAGCACAACTATTACGTAAATACAGATTAGAGCCTGCATCTCCTCAACTTGTGAAGACCGACCCCTACAGTGTTATCTTAGCGCCTGCCAACGGAGGTTCCGTCAAATTCGTGTCGCGGTGATTTGCTAGAACAACAATGTATACAAGGATGATATTTACTTAGTCACACTATCATAACCGCTTTCAATAAGATAAAAAATAGAAAACAACTACATAAGATAACATTGTTTTCGAGTTTTTTTAGATACCATATATTTTATCTGTTGAAATAAACTGTGAATAATATACAAACGTAGCAGGCACATAATACAGTTTACGTTTATTTTGTACATTACCAACATGTATTATTATTAATAATGAGCTGTTCTATGATCTGTTGTCAACAGGATATTTGAATATGTCTTCGGAAAAACTACAGTAATTTAATAGGGGTTGTATATTAGACCTGATACAGAAATGAATGTACTCTGTTATATGGGTTTTGTGAAATGATTTTCTGCTTGGATTATTAGGATTTAAATCCTATAAATAATGATAACAATGAAATTATCATATTTCGCTTCACTGAATGTAATGAAACGCATCATTAGTGTTTTTCCTCATTATTCATTATAATACACATCTACATAATGCGATTAGAAGATTAATCATCAGATAGTGTCAAATAAATATATTATAATAATAAATTATATACCAAAGAAAAATGTGTTTGTATTATTAAAATCTATAACACCTTCGTAATAAATTCGTAAGAATACATGGACGAATTCAATTTTAACGATACGGAACGGAACGGCTTTGAAATAACATAGAAAACTTGTATTTTTATTTATTTTTCTTTTTCATTTTTTTGTTTTAGGTACCCAAAAAAAGTGTGAATATAACATATGATCTTATTTGAGTATGTAATTATAAGCGTTATAACTATCAGAATATCCCTTAAATTGCCGAAATACCCGTCTATCTGTATTATATAAAAATGTTTTTTTTTCCTGACAAGTTTCCCGTTCATGTTGTTAAAATGTAACATTTCTCTCAAAGGTTAACAATTAATGCAAGGCTTCATATAAGTCATCCTTAAGTATGTCTTTGTATAGAATAAAAAGGGTAGTATTTAACCTTGCCTCAATTTATTCAAGTTTTCTTCAACTAATTTTACCTTTCATCTGCCATATATACTTATTGTGCACCAAAATGTGTTCATCAAAATATTTTATAATGGGCACCTATTTAATAACAATTGCAATTATTAAAAAATAATTTTGCACCTAATTATAAAAGAAGCCTTTATTTTTTTAGTTTTACTTCAGACAATGTACTGCAAAATATATTAAAATCTAGTCGCCCATACAATTTTTGAAAGTTCCCCTCGATTTCTCTGGTTTCCCATCATCATACCCTGATATCTTTAAAATGGGACCGCCTCAGAAGTGACCTCTTTCCAACGAAAAAAAATGAAATCCGTCTATAATTGACGAAAATATCGGTGAACATACAAAAAAAATATACATTTAGACGAATTGAGAACCTCCTCCTTTTTGAAGTCGGTTAATAAATGTATTTTTAGAAGTAACGTTGTACGAAATTGATTATTTGTTCTTTAATGATAATTATTAGAGTAACGTAAAAGTTGTACAAAACAGTTTTAAATGGAGGTCCGATACTAAGATGTGTAACAATTAGGAATATTGGTGCACAATCAGTATTTTTTGTCAAAGAAAAATATTATTTATGTTTTATTAGAATATTTACTGCGCAGTAGAATAAAAAAGTGTTATGTCTTGGTGATAATTTTGAATTTGTTTGGTGTATCATAGTTTGTTGGCCAAGTAGTTTAATTGCAGCAGAATAATTTGATGGGGTTAAAAGAAATATTTTAGAGATTTATACATAGGTGTACACTTAGATTTTTGGTGAACAGTTTAAAATTATCCGAATAAAAACAGTTAGGTGATATTTTCTTACCATTTAGGGCGTTATATAAAAGTTAGTTTGTATATAGTAGAGTACGGTAGAGCGTTTATTAATCGACCAGAAAATTCTACTCGTATATTTTATTACGTTTGGACCTTGTTTTTACAGTGTGCTATTTGGAAAGACAATAAAAATAAACGCTTTTCGCCGAAACGAATAAGTTCACACTAAATAAATACCGAAAGTAAAATATACTCAGATGGTATGGTTCTCACGATTTTGGTCAAAATTGGTAGATAATTAAAAACATTTAATAAGAAGAATTTTTAGTATGTAACTATTTTCAAACTGATAATAAAAATTTACAGGCTCACACTCGAAACGAATTATTTTTCTCCTTCAACTGTTAATAATACCGATTCTCCCAAAATAACAAAAAATAAACAAAACAAAGCGTATAAGTTATGCCTACATATATTTATTACCAATGCTTATTTATAAAATATGCGTAGTTAGGTAACATAACTCGGTCAAAGCATGTGACTTGAGTAAATTAAAAGTAGTTCTCTGACTTCATAATGATATTATCATAATAGTCGTTTGTTCAAAAATTCTCTGAATGAAATTCTATTTGTCCTTTGTTCGAAATTATAATTAAGAAATATGAACTATGTTCAAGTCATCATTCCGTTACGTAAATTGATTTTTTTACAGAAATACCTTTAATTTATTTAATACCAACTACAGACCCGCCGTGTAACCAGCATTATATAATACTGGGACAAAAAGCTATGTGTTTATTCCAAACTTCACCGAAATCAATTCACTGCTTTTTACGTGAAAGCCATTCATGTCTATTCATCCTCAAACTCTCCGCATAATATAATATGAGTAAGAATAGCAAATTTAAAGAGAAAAATATTTAGTCATAAATGTAAAAACTATAGATACGTGTCCTTCATCGCATCACGGTTAGCTGTGTTTAATAGTCTGAATGTTAGTGAAGCCACTTATTTAGCACGTTTGCGTACTACCAAGTACGAAGGCACTTACAATGTAGGTATAGGTCAGTGTAGTGCACAGCAAACATAAACAATAGAACACCAATAGAGACGAAATTTATAGCACGGTATAAACATGTTAAGGTATATTACTTATACAAAGTACTATTACTAACACCAAGTTACTTATACAAGAACTAATAAGTACGTATACAAAGCTTTGTACATCAATAAATTTAATACTTATATAGCTTGCTCGTCTATAATTAACTTGTTTATATTAATAAAGTAAAGTATTAACTTTAAATTTACTACGGTCTTTCTCAACCTCCAAATTAAACGATAAAAACCTGCAAACATAATGTAAAATGAAATTAATTTCGTCGGCTGTGTGAATGATATTTTCTTATGCAATTTATTTGTATAAAAATGAACACCGTTATAATATCAACCTGTGATGATTACGAAAGTCCTTTATGCTAATTATTTTTTATTCTCATTTAGTTTCAGGTCAATGTCGCCTCAAGATTGAATCCATTGCTTTAAGTTGTTTTTATAGAAAGCTCTGTGTTAACTGTATATAGTATAGACTACTACTTATTTTAACATGTGCGACGTTTTTCAAGTCAACAAATATTACTATTTTGAGTTTGATGGTAATATGTAAATATTAAATATCTTATTAAAACACACACCATATGAGCAAACCACGCACACATGCATGGACAGGAAATAAACAAGCTTTGGTAGTATATAATATAATTAATGAAACTTTACGAGTGGCGTAATAATTGCTTATATAGAAATAGGACAAGTATTTAATCTTGATATGTATTTCCATTTCTTGCCTATAAGATGTGGCCAGCCGCATAATGAACATACCGAAAACAGACAGCCTAATAAAAACTTAGTAAGCCTGATTTTTTTTTTAGAATATTATGGACTGTAATCTGCATATAAAGCTGTTACATTTGATAGCCCTATTTGAACTCTAAGCTCCCTCCCTAATTCTAGTATTTGATTCCTTCTATTTAAAAGACGCGGTTTTTATCATTTTATCTTTATTTCAAACACAGTACACTGATATTTTTAGCAATTTTAAGGGACTTCAGAAGATATATAAAACTTAATACCTGCACTTGTCCAAATCAAAGTATTTTCTTTCATTCTTATAGGTACGGATTCTTAAAATTAGTGATCTATAATTAATTCGGTAATCAATAATATTTTTAATTTATACTTAATACTTAGTATAAAGTATCATATTAAAGTAATTCGGTCCAACATTGAAGTACTTCACAATTGTCGTGCTGACAAATAGTTCGGAAAGTTGAGTAAGAAAATAATTTCATTAATAATTTCCAAATAAATTTAAGCGTTTTTATATTAATTTGTTGATGGCAAGATTCTCACCATGACCATGAGATCATGACTAAATTAGAAGGCCCTTGCCATTTATAAAACAGTGGACTTAATATTGTAGATAATTCTGTAAAACTTTATTTTATTTAATAAATCAATGAAACCATTTTAAGGCATTAACTTTAAAATTATTGTAATAACGTCCTCCAAATTCCTTTCCTGTGAATTGTGCAGCCAATCGGCCTTGAACATACCTTGAAAACGATCTGGTATTTTCACTGATCACTAAATCATTTCACTTTCTCTTACTCGGCCATTTTCAATGCCGAATTGTAAATACAGCAGAATATTTTTATTATTTTTATTATATATAATTTTTTTTCATGGAATTACTTTCTAAATTATAATACAAAAAATACCTATATTACTGAATTTAAAACACTAATTTAGACAATAATAGTCACCTACGCTATAATTTAGTGAGTCTTACTCAAATAAGCCAGTACAAAATTTAATACGCGCCTTTAAATAAATTATATGTTTATCGGTGCGATCGTTTACAATAAAAAAAATGTTCTATGAGAAAAGGTATATTTTCAAATTGCTTTAAGCAAACATAATCAACAGTTCGCTAATGAAGATTATATTTACGTTACTTACCTATAATGACATAACAATATTAACGATAGCTTATGTCTATACATGTTATTATTATACAAATATTATCTCTAATTAAACATCTGACGATATTAACACATTAATTTCTATGAAACCAGTTTTATAGTAGCATGGAAAACTATTCAATATTTACTTTAAAGACACGAATTTAATAATAAAAATTGCAATCTCTGCAAACTTTGGACAACACGCAATGTCCTTTTATGGGCTGGACGGCTTGTTAAATGATTATTTACGAGTATTCCATATGAAATAAGTTATCAAAAAATTTGGTAAAGTATACCCAAATAAATGGCCTATCAGCAGAGCCGGTCTTGTGTTGTGGCCTTAAGCTTTAAACGCGTGGACGCTCGACTCCATGCCGCCAATACAATAAACGCCTTGGTGCGTGCGTGATGCGGGATATATTTACCTACTTCTCATTATAACAGTACATGACTACATATCTAAGATTCACCATTATTCAGTGATCAGTGTTTATGAAAGGACGAATAAATTATGCGCAAGTGATTTAATTGTACCTACTAAAAAAAAACAATTATATTTAACAGGTAAGCGAGTGTATGTTTAATTTTTTATTTAAATAAATTTTTCTTTAAAACTCTAAATTATTAAAAAACATAAATAAATAGAAATATATAAAAGGCTTAGGTATAATTTCATGGGAGTACAATAATTGTGTAATTTTTTATTATTTAATAGAAACAAATATTTATGATATAAAATGTGCACATTATTTGAACGTAAAATCGAAGAATATAAAATAATAGGTTCTCCACTACCTATTCATTTCTTTTATTAAACGCCAAATCATAGTGAGTTGCATTTTTATGGCCTTAACGAATAACGAGTACATCGATTAAATTTATGTTCACTATTTTTTTATAAGTGAAACAATAATCCTTTTTAACATTACAATATATATGAATATATTTAACTTATTTATAGTTAAGTTAGCTCCTAAGTTGAGCTTTAATTTATAGAGGTCCGTACAGCTAAAAAATCCTTATCTCTTTGAGGTGCGTCAATTTTCGATTATAGACAATTTTATGAAATGATTAAATCTATTTAGTCGAAATAATTGATTTATCTTTTGTCTACCATTTTGTCTGGTTACAAATATTAAACCCAAATGTATGAAATAAACGCGATCTAAGGATATGGACATTTGTATACCACATTTTAGGATTATATCAGGGAATCAATACGGTTAGGGATAAACAGTTATATATTGCAAATTATCTGCTTGTACGGAACCATCCGTGCACGAATCCAACTAGCACTTGACCTTCAGAATAAGAATCTTGGGTATACAATTATTAATATTATAAAAAATAACCTACAAATCATTGATTTTATTTTATATTTAAGCATAGTGACATGTCGATAGTCCAAAATAAATTTATTTATAAATTAAAAACCTATAATCTAAAAATAAATCGCAGAAAACTTTAACTGAACCATTTGCTTATTTAAACACGTAGCCGAAATAAAAAAAGGTAGATTGAATCTTTTACGAAATAATTTCCTAATAAAGACCGCACCTGACCATGTAGCTACTAGTTTTAGAACTTAGACCTGTGTAGTTTACTAGAATTATGCTATGCGCACACGCACACGCACACATTACATTATTCACATAGTATTAATGTCCAATTGTAATGCAAGCAGCGTCGTAAAATACGTGTATTCCATCAATATATCTATTAAACAAGATACCCTTACCTACAATCAAATAGCTGTGTACGTAGGTATCGATCTTAAATATTTAGTATCTATTTCGAAATCGCAAAATGGGGCACAGTGTTGAAAGAGTTGTTTTGAGTTACCATACAAGGCTCCCAGGGTACAACGGCTATATATTACAAATAACAGAGGGTTACGCTCACTTGTGGAATTCGCAAAAAAATGTTTAAAGCCGTGGTTAATTGAAAAAGAATAAGTATTATTTTAAGCATGGTTAATGAAAATATACTCATTACTCGTATAGTAAATTTTTTATAATAAAATAATATAAATATAAAAAGATTTGATGTGTTGTACCTATGTGTATGATGTTAAAAAACTCTGAATTCATCTACATCATGGTATATATGAATTTAGGAAGATAAAAATGTTAGTCAATTTATTTATTTCGAAGAGAAACTTTTTAAGAATGACTTACCAACCATTGTTACACAAATGACAGCATTATACATAGTGCAAATTAGATATCTACCAAAATCGTGTTCTTGTGTTTTGGCCTTGACGAAACCTTCATACTATAAAACTATTCTCGAAATAAATTGCATAACCTCCTGACCTCCTCAAAATGTATTATAATTATATCTTACACATGATAAACAAGATTATATATTTTAAAAAATGTGTTATTAATTTTATGAGAACCTTAGTTATTTTTTACTTAGGAACAGTCTCGTTTCAAATCCTTAGTGTACATGTAATATCGATATGATGCTTAAACTGTTTTGTTGTTAAAAACAAAATATTCAAAGTTATAGATAAATAGATAAAGATAGCTTATAAGGACAAAATTTTGGTATTGCATGTTGGAGTTCAGATCTAAACTCTACCTTTATTTCATCAAAAATATGATAGGATGTTTTACAACGAAGTTTTGGAATTCCTTGATAAAACCATGAACAACCAGCTACACCTATGCTTTAATATATTTATCAACTGACGCATTCATTTTAGCATACAAATGCTAATATGTTCAAGCTTCTGTAAAATGCAAAGTCATTGTGTATCTGACAAATGCATCGGCAACTGTTTAATGTTTTATTTCTTACGAACCTTAGAATTACAAGTAACATATAATTTAACGAATAATCTAGCTTTATACAATCGATAAATAGGTCGTTCAACTTGACTATAAAAAAATAATATATGTTTGGGAATAATATTTATTCTGTTCACGAGATACAACAATCTCAAGCATTCCAAACGATATATCGCATACTATGACATAATTACACCTGACGTGATTTTAGAATCAGCTGTTCCACATAAAGATACTGTGAAGTCTATGAATAAAGCGACCTTGACTTTAAAGTAAGGTGTCGTGACGAGAACCATTTGATCTTTTTATCTCAATTAATAATCTACAAGAATGACAACTCGGGGAGTCCCATTTGTGTGAAATTATATACAGATACGATTGTAAATATTTACCTTCAAACCTTGCTGCGTAGATGGATATTACAATGGAAATGTCCCTTTTTTAACATTTGTACTGGACAATGTAATAGTAACATTTGGTAAACGACATTACGTATTATATAAAATTCTAATGCTATTTACATTTGACAATGTTAATTACATTGTAAATATGTAAACACAACCAAATTATTAACATTGCGCGCGTATTGTGATGTCACATTACGTACAAACATTAATTTTGATATCGACTGTTTCTAACTCAAAATCATTAAAAGAATCATAATAATAACTCAATGTAAAATCTTAGTATGAATCAAGTAATTGACCGATTTCGATTATTTTTCACATATTGTTTATAGTACGAGGTTTATTCTCAAGCAGAAAAAAAGGCTTCTTAAGTGTAGAGTAGGTATAACAGTTAGGTAGTATTAACAGGAGGGATAGGTTCAGTGTGAATGTAGCTGGTTTGGGCCAGCTAGATATAAAATTACTATAAGGACGACGACCTACTTTTCAATATTACTACAAAATAAATCAAAAATATTTTTTGGATAAATAAATAATCTTCGTCAGTACTTATTATTTGGATTTGTTTCTAAACCCACCAGACATGTTATCATTTCATGGACCATGGTCTTTTTTTGCAGATTAAGGAGCATACAAAACAATGAAATTGTTGAGTTTGTTGGTCACAATTTGCAGTATTGCCGTAGTAGAATCTCAAATAAATAACTTTTTTGACTTTTGGACTGATATATTTCGTCCCATACCTCAGAGTAAAAAAGAGGGATTTGTACCAGATTATACACCGAAAGATAAACAATATTTTGATTTCATAATAATTGGAGCAGGGTCAGCAGGATGTGTTTTAGCTAACAGACTATCAGAAATATCAAAATGGAACGTTCTTTTATTAGAAGCTGGGGGCAACGAAAATTTCTTTTCTGATATACCTATTTTCGCACCCTTTATGTCGATTACGCCCATGAACTGGGATTACACTTCAGAGCCTGAAGAAAAAGCTTGTAAAGATCTAAGAGGAAACGTTTGTTATTTGCCTCGTGGTAAAGTATTGGGCGGAAGCAGCGTACTTAATTTTTTGATCTACCAAAGAGGTCATCCCGATGATTACAATGACTGGGCCCGCATGGGGAACACTGGTTGGAGCTACGACGAAGTATTACCTTATTTTAAAAAATCTGAGAATATACGAATTAACGAACTAAAAAATTCTTCATATCACGGCAGGGGAGGCTATCTAGATATAGATTACGCTTCATACTCATCACCCCTCGAGGACGCATTTAAAGATGCTGGAACTGAGCTAGGGTATGAATGGAATGATCCCAACGGAGAAAAATTAATTGGCTTTTCAAAGCCACAAGCAACCATTCGCAACGGGAGGAGATGTAGCACATCAAAAGCATTTTTAGAGCCGGTGCGATTTCGAAAAAATTTGAAAGTTTCCAAATTTTCAATAGTACATAAAATTTTAATTGATCCTATTACAAAGACAGCTATAGGAGTCGAGTTTGTGAAACAAAATAAAAGGTAAAAAGAACCTACTTACATTTTGTCCGTATATGAATCCAACAAAAATACTAAAATTTATTTTGGTTTTACTACATACCAATAACAGTTATTTTACCACCTATATGATGACACGTACCGATATAAAATCATAAAACCCAATGAAGTTATAAGCTGTATCTATTACCTAAATAAAACACTATTATAATAGGTAAATTACCTATAAAATATTAATTGGCACCGACGTTAGTATGTCATCGTGTACGATTTTATGTATTGTATATATCTTGTTTTGTTGATATTATATATTTTAAAGAGATCAAACGGTATTCCGATAAAACGGAATTCGGATAAAAGTGCGCATCCAGGGATCATGAATCTCCCTCTGAACTGGTGCCAGGACAAGGTGGAACCCTAATTGAACATAAATTTAATTTAAAAAATACTTATTTTTACTTTACCACAACTATGTGACCCCCCCCCCCCCTGGGTTTCGGGATTCAGCTAAGCCACTGCAATTGTTTAGCATACATTGTATTTTTTTATATATATTATTTTGTTATAGACGTCGCATATTTGCTGCAAAGGAAGTAATACTATCAGCTGGAACGATAGGGTCAGCACAACTGTTAATGTTGTCCGGAATAGGACCAGCGAGCCATCTTCGTGATGTTGGAATTACTCCAATGGTGGACTCTCCCGTTGGTTACAATCTTCAAGACCATGTAACATTCTCGGGAAATGCTTTCATTGTAAATCAAACTGGACTTTGTGTTAACGATGTAAGTAATATGTATTAATTTATGGATATTTAGTATTTTTGACATAATAATATATGTACTACTATTTTATAAATACGTAATAAAATTTTTGGAAAAAAGTACGAAAAAATTTTATGCGGCAAGAAATAGGAAAAATAATATTTGATTTTATGGTGTTATTTACCATACTTTATTATGTTTTTTTTCTTAGAAGGTGTAACACGATATTAATGTGAATGTTTTAATTGAAAAGTTGGGTATTTAATTACGATTATGTATTAACATAAACTTATGCCTAAACTAGATGATTTTAGCAAATTATCGCACAATCAGTCTGATAAAAATCAATTCAAAAACATACCTATTGAAAAATGACAAACTTTGTAGATGTTAGCTGCATCCCCTGCGTCAGCAGCTGCATATTTAGCTGGGCGAGGACCTTTAACTTTACCAGGAGGAGCGGCCGGTCTAGCTTTTACACGTACGAAGTATTCAAACGATGAAGCCGCAGAACGTCCGGATATAGAGTTAGTTATGGGGGCAGGCTCCCTTGCAGGGGACTTTTTAGGAATCATTCGTTCACTACTTGGTAAGTTTTAGATTCCCTTAAAATCTTTTAAAACAATGCTAAATATTTTAATATTTTACTTTATAATCTAACACGTTTTCCTGTTCTTAACAAGGAGTAACAGACCAGTTTTATTGGAAAGTGTACGGTTCTTTACCGCTTCAAGAGAGACAGCGGACGTTTGCAATTAATCCGGTATTAATACGGCCCCAGAGCTACGGCCGTTTAACTTTAAGGAGCTCTAATTTTGACGACCACCCAAAAATTCATCCCAATTACTTCGATAATCCAAATGATATGCAAGCTTTAAGAGAAGGTGTGCGTCTTGTAAGTAGCAATATAACATAATATCTGTTACTTAATGACAGATTAATTTTTAGCGGTAGTAATACAAGATAGACAGAGATATCTGTAAGAGTAAGCATTTCCTTTTCATTACAGATACAAAAAGTGATCTCAACTAAATCTTTTCAAAAATATGAAACTAGATTAAACAGTATACCTTTCCCTGGATGCGAAGATCTACAATTTGACTCTGATGAATATTGGGAATGTGCAATCATGCAAACTTCAATAACATTAGATCATCAAGTAAGTTGTCACCGTGTTGAATACTAGGGCGGGATGTTCAAGCACGTTAATATTTAATTTACAGTAAAGTATTCCAAAAAATCAAACCTATGTTTAAAAATGCAGGCATACTCAGTACTAATTAGTGCCGACCTTTGAAAAGTGCTCTTCAAGGATCGTTCAAATTTGGGCCGCAGGCTAATACTCCACATCTACTAACAGCAATTACAATTTTACCTCATTGTTAAGCTTAACTATATATAGAAAAATAAACATTTTGCACGCACTATAAAAAATAAATACTATAGTTATAGATTGTTGTGTCCGAACCTTTCTACTTGCAAACCTTTCAACTCATTCTACCTGTCCTTTTATAAGTGTTTGTACAAGCTGAATTTTTATTTAATTTTTTATCAAGCTATGACTAGATGTTTAAATATAAAGATGTTTTTTAATCTCTATTCTAGGTCGGTACATGCAAGATGGCGCCTGAAGATGATCCTACTGGCGTTGTATCTCCTCGTCTGCTCGTCAAAGGAATAAAAAGACTTAGAATTGCGGATGCCTCAATAATACCTCGAATTCCTGTATCACATACTCACGCACCCGTTGTCATGATCGCAGAAAAAGCAGCAGATATAATAAAAGAAGACTGGGGCAGCTGAAACGTGACATATTAATAATAACATGTGCTAAATGTGCCCCAAAGTATAGCGGGTACATAACCTACTCTACACACTTGAATATGTCAATCATTTGTAGATGATTGTTTACCATTCAACTGATCGTTTCAGTGATACTCTTAAACATATGAACAATATAGTTAGCTTATTTTTATATAGATTTATAGATCTCTTAATGAGGTGCAAGATAGATTTTGTTTACTATATAAACAATAGAAAATTCATATTTCTTGTAACTTCAGGATGGCTCCTACAAACTTACTTACATTACTTGTTTTCATGTTTGCAGTTTATTAAAGTTATTTCACCCCTTTTAAAAACTTTATTCTACCACTTCACTATTTATTTGGGAGTAAAGGCCTGTAACACTAAAAATGTTATTTCACGGACTGGCTGACTGACACGGACAATTAATAATTAATTACTTTATGTCATCACTATATTTCATCAAAATCTATTTAGTATTCTTGTAGATGAATAGGTAATGTTTACTTACGTTGTTATTACTATAAATTTGTCAGAAAACTGTTAAACCTAGTCATTTAAAAATTATACTTAATAAAATAAGAATTATACTGTTTTACTTTGTTTCACTACAATTTAGTCAATTATTTTAAATCAATATGTCAATTTCTTTAAAAATATAATTATATAGGAAAAGCTTCCATGATAAGCCATAAGAACAGAAAATACTCTGGCATAGATTTATTCTACTATTTAATAACTAACAAAATTCTATACACTTAATCCCTAGACATTGGAGTTTTAGTTTTCCTATTGAGTTTTTTGTAAAGGAACGCCATTCTCTTTTCAAGTTCTTTCCACTTTGTAGGACTTGCCCAAGGAAACGGTGTTTTTGAAAAAAATTTTCTTTTACGGACCAAGATCTGAAAAAAAAAATATTTAAATTCATCATTTTATATATTGTAAACGAGAGATAAAATGTATTATTTCACAATCACATTTCTATTTATCTTCCGGTGACATATACACTATAACTTTCAAGTTATAAAATATAAAAAATAAAACTACTCAAAATTCACGGCATACACAAAAACATAAAATATAGTTATCAAATACCTGATATTCATTGCCAGTGGCTCCTCTTATCCATGCGGGAACATTGTATAATGTTTTAACAGGGTGTAAGTCTCCATTTCCTAATATATCAATATAATCATTCTGGCCAAATAGAGCTTTTTTTTCAGTCCATGCATTTGCAGGTCTACAAAAGTTTATTTACAATGATCATTAATATAAGTTTATATTTAATTATATTACCGTTTTTCTTTTTTTTCTATACCTATACTCCGGCATGGGCAAACGCCTACCGCCTGATCTAGGAAGTAATCCACCAGACCAAATCTTCTCTTCGTAACCATATCTTCTGACTAAACGCGTTTTATCGGCATGGTAACGTGTTCTGTTAAAGATTATATTCAATTTAAAAATATGTAATTATACACTAACATTTCATGGAAATTAAGAACTACTAACCTAACTACATTTATTGTTGGCTTCCATAAAGATTTTAAAATTGTAGAACTTAACCACTCCATCATTACCAAAATTATGTACTTTTGTGGTTAGACTTAGATATATTTCTACAAATTTATTTCTAACATCTATTTGAATTTTTTAATTTTCTAATATATACATAAGCACTTTTCTGTTACCATTTGGTTTTGATTTTTGAAGTGACCTGAGACAACTGTCAAGTGTCAACCTCATCTGTCAAATACTATCACATTTTGTTTTTCATAAGTTGTGGACTTTCGACGGTAATGATAACTTTGGTAGGTACCTTAATCCTAATGAATTGAAATAAAAAGCTCTACTACGCTTTAGATTATAGTGAAAATTGTTCCTACTTGTTTACAGCTAAAACTAGTGCATTAGATTAGAACAGTACTTAAACTCTTAAATTTATGTCATGATTTACATCACACCTATTATATTCGATTTTAGGCAGGTACCAAGATAGGTATACTAATACCTGTCTATTTTAAGAAAAGCACAAAATACTTTTGTTTAAATTATTAGTACATGATTTTTGCTATCTACATAAAGATGCCTTCTGTAATCTATGGTACCTTCAATTAAACAAAATGGCGGATATGCTGTAAGATTTATTTATTTTTTGCAAGCTATTATAAGTTTAATTAAGGTATGTTTATTTTTACAAAGTCTTAAATAAATAACTTTGTATTTATATCAAAAGTTACTGCCCGATTATTCATTTAAGTTATAATGCCTCAGACGTGAACGAAATGATGCACTTCCGCGCATTTGCGTTGTTTGTTTACTTCTGTAATTGTTATGTTACATTAGTTTACTACTATGATGTGTAACCAATAGTTTTATTATTTATTTCAGAAACTTTAATATGTCCAAAAGAGAGCCAAATGAGCGAAATGAAAGGAAATTGGATTCCAGTGACTATGAAAACATCATATCACAACATAATTTATACGAGTCGCAAAGACCTAAACAACAAGAGCTTCCGAGCTTCCCCGGATTTTCAAACGCAGAAACTCAAACAAAAACAAGTGACATTAAAGGTCAAAGTGCTCAAGCTGGTTTAGGTGCTTGGCCCTATAACCCATGGTGGATGCTTGCTGGCACATCACGAAGCGTGCCATCCCAAGATGACTTTTCAGAGGAAGGTGATAATGCTAAAATAAAACAAGAACCCAGCGGAGCCGGTACTCCCGATCACGATCCACTACAAAATGAAATTGAACAGTTTCATACACCTACTCCTCCTGCAGGACTTGATTCGTTTTGCGATGATTGTTCAGATCCATTCTGTGATTCTAGTGCAGCTTTGTGTCGTAAGTTATTTCACTGCCCCCATTGCAGGAAAAGTTATCCCACCATTTTGGAGTTCAACACACATTTGACAGGAGTACATCCAGCTCAAAAGCCATTCAGATGTCAAATTTGTTTAGAACCTTTTCACAAGAAATCACACTTACGAAGACACTTGGACTCCAACCACTCTCGAAAAGATGTCAACAAATGTTCGGTCTGTTCTAAATATATAAAAGATAAAAGCAATCTAAGAAAGCATATGCAAGTCCATACAGGTCGTGTACCTCAGAAGCAATTTAAATGTGACCTGTGCAATAATAAGCGCTACATGTCATTGGATAGATTGAATAATCATAAAGTTGTGTGTACGGGGGAAAAGGTCTTAAAATATTGTGACATGTGTACTAAAGTGTTTGACAATTCAAGGTCATTAAATAGCCACAAGAAAGTACATGCAAGAGAATTGAAATGTGAAAATTGTGGTGAACAACTTCGTTCTTTAGAGCAATTTAATAATCATCAGCTGGTATGTCTCGGTAACACAACAGAAGTTGCAGTCAGTGCGTCTACTAGTGGTGGAACATCTGTGAACCGTTGCTGCACCCAACCAGGTCTGTGTGAACATGACAAACCAGCTTATTTAAACATCCCTAGCTATGCAGCTGGTAGAGTGTTGGATGCAACACTATCTTCATTGAAATCTGAAATGAACTGACAGCACATTCAGCACTACTATACAGTATGTATATAATATATTCATATGTTATATAATTTGATTTTATATTAATTACCAAATAGTTGTATGAATTATGGTTATAATTTTTCACAATCAAAAATTACACAAGACTGATGCAAATATCCCGCCTCACAACTTGCTTTATTATTACCATTAAAATAAAATTGTAGATTGTAAGTAAAATAATTTAACTACTGATAACTATTTACTATGTATATCCATAAATGGTTTTAAATATATAATAACACTTTAAATGTGTGTTATAACTGCTATTATCTAATATTTTTTGCCTTATGGATGTGCATAGGACTAGTATACATTACACCTTTTAATTTAATAACTTAATAGATACCACCAATATTCCATAAAAGCAGCTTTACTATTTAAAATCAAAACATTATTTACATTGAGTAATATATAAAGTACTTGTTTCCATACTGTTAATGCCTCGACTGATCTAGACTACTATTAGTGTGCAGTATTACATTTAACATTTTTATTTTATTTTTTCTATATTTTAAATTTAATAATCAATATTTTTTATAATATTTTCAAATAATTTTAAGATACCTATGTTTAAAATATAGACATAGTAAATAGTTGTAGCAGTAACTATTTTCTAATGCTGTATCATATTTGTTTGTCTATAGACACATAATATATATATAATATTTATATAATATACTTGTCTTATAACATATTCAATTATATTTCTAAAAGGCAATTACTGAAATATGGGACACTCAAAAAATACAGTATAATAAAAAATGCAAAAGAAGTGCAATCACCAAGGCTAAGCCACATGCTTTTTATGGACATATTATATTAAATAAGGGACATTAATGTATAATTTTTATGAAATGTTATAAACAAAAAATAATTTCATTTTATAAAGACAAGAATAAAATTTAATGAACAACCATTATAGGAGCTAGAACTGATTATAATTATTGGACTCTAATCATTATTGACTAATACATAGTAATATACTTCATCAAAGAAATGTCATTCTAATTTAAAAAATGTAAACAGTCTTAACAAAATCTAAATTTCAAAAAGTTGTAAGTTTTGTCATAAAGCAAAGTACTGCATGATATATTACAAGAACTATGCTATTCTGATATACAAAATTAATCACCAGATTGATGATACTTATGCAGTGTTATTTGAAAAATACATTTCTATGATGATTTTTTATAAAAATTTGTTGAAGCCTAATTTACAAAGTCAAAATTATTTATAAGAATAAAATTCTTATTGACTTCATATTTTGGTTGTTCAATGTCCCATAAATTTAGTAAAGAATCTATATAAGAATTTCATGTTAAGCGCATTATAGCCTATTTAAGTTTTATGTTATTCATTATAACTATTATTATATAAACACTTTTACATTGTTATAATTTACTAAAAGAAAAACAAGACTTCATTTACGAGGCTCGTTTATTTGTTACTAATTTAAATTTTGTTTAAAACATAGACTTGTTTATTATTTAATATATATATTTTTAAGAATTGTTCATTGGTACAAATAATTATAAAATTACAGAATTTCATATTGTATATTAAAAGGATTGAATTCATAAAAAGCCATAAACCATTATAATTATCCATTTACACTCTAAAGACATAAGCCTACATATATATAATTATATATTTATTGTAGTATGTTGTGCTTACATTATTTTAATATGTTTTGCCCATATGAAGTAAGTACCTGATGTGTAAAGAAAATAAGAGTTTAAAAATGAGAAGGGGAGGTAATCAAGTAACTCCTAAAACCCAACTAATAATACTGAAGAAGCAACATACAAGATAACAATGACAAAATTCAAGTTAACAAGGGGTTAATGCTCTCGAATATTTAAGGGTTCCTATTTTTTAATTTCCTGATAACTGTTTAAAATAAATCATATTGGACATATATGACCTAAATCATCACCAAAAATAATTATGGCTTTTTATGTATATTCTTGAAATGATTGGTTTCTAAAAATTTATTATGTTGTTACACATAATTATGCGATATTTAATATCCAAGGTATACTTTAACTCTCCTTTAGTGACATATTTTAAATAAGTATATATAATGTCTTTAAAGCTTAAATGAAATAGGTACAAATAATGCAAAATTATTAATGTTAAAGTGGGTTAAGTTAATGTCATAAGTTTTATAATAGTAAATCAAAAGGTCTTACGCAAAAGGCTCTATTGCTTGCTTTCAATTATAATGATTATGATTAAAAAAATGACCTATAACTTAACATACAAACAAACCTATTGACTTGAAAATGGCCTAAAGATTTATTTTAATGCACTTAGTTTTAAGAAAAAATGTGTTCATATGAATTTAGTTGTACCTAGATTAATCTTAGTTTTATTTATTGCTAGCCGGGTACCGTTAAATACACATAAGTAGATGACAACAATAATATGCAACTTGACTGTTTAAGCATTTAAAAAATAAGTACAGTACATAGCTTTGTAACAAACTAATGGAGTTTATAAGTACTACTTGTTTTGTACAAGTTCAAGAATAAAAGGTGCAATTTCGAATATCCTGACTACATATAATACAGCTCTGCACGATGAAAGTGTTTTCAAACAAAAATGCTGTCATTTTCTTTGGTTTTGGTTGCGGAGATCGAAATTGCAATGTTAAGGCCTATGCACACCCGGCGAATGGCCAAGGATTTCGTAAGGTTATTTATATTTTATAGTATTTTAAATTGATTAAGATCGAGATTCATTGCCACAACATTAAAAAAATAATACTTTAGTAATATTGTTATAATTTTATAAGCTCTGTTAGCATATAAAAAACACGACCAAAACACTTCTCACTTATAATATAAAAAAGAATCGCAAAATATGATGGTAAGTAAATCAACAATGCCTGAACCAATTTGGCTAATTCCTTTTTTTTAAAGTTCGTTGAAGACCAAAGGTTTTTACGGCGAGAATAAATAGAATAAACGGCAGATCAAATCCGGTTAAATCCTATGTCATTGTATACAGGTGTGCGTACTGCGTTAGATTTTTTAGATGACTGATTTCCGTTGCCGTAGATGTTTATTACTTGAGTTTCCACATACTATAATACTGTTCCGTTCGTTGTAATATGTTTCATAAGAATACTATTTTTTACCTTAGATCTTTGAAATCCATATATAAGCTAAAGTACATTTCTCCTCATATGTTATATAAGTTTATAAGTGTAGTTAAAAAATAACATGTTATCTCTACTCGTAGATAAACAGGAACCCGGCTCGCAATTTTAGACAGTGCAATTCCTGCTTAATCAATAGGGTTATAATCCACCGATAATTAATTGTTGCTTTCATAATATTATAGTATCTCTCTATCGGCCAACTACTCATACGCAAATTAAGTTTAAGCACGCCTTAAGACTTGTAATTTTGACAGAATAGTATGGCGAAATGTCAAATCGGACCGGTTTAAGTTGTACTTAAATTTAAGTTGCGTTTCAGTATTCCGGCATATAATATGGATACATTTAGGGAGCAATTTAAAAACACAACCGCTACTGTTACCTTACGAGTAAGCTTAATTCTTTACAGTGGTCGTGCTGTGTCTTATATACACTGGTATATAAAGTACAGTATACCTACCATACAATAGACATATTGTAAAACAACGATATAAAACAGTCTTATTATTTTTATTTTTGTATCAATAAAAGATTTTTAAATAGAATTATTTTTTTGTAAAATACCCCTTTTAAAATTGATTTTAAACTTGAAACTTTTCAAAGCGTTTTCTAGCGGACTTTTACAATGACCTAAACAAGCTGTTCGAACTTCTGAAACTACCTACTTCATTATAATCATATTTAAATCGACTTCAAAAGAAGTAGGAGGTTTCTCTCTTTAATATCAGTTCGACAACAATCCAGTAGTTTATAAAAAAAAACGTTACTTTTTCAGCAAAATTTTGGTAACACAGCTGACAGCACTTCCATTTCAACAAGAATAGAATAGAAAAGTTTTCAATAATGGAATATGCATATAAATAAAAAAAAGGTTTATTCTTTAACTTATTTTAATAGCAAAGTTTTGTCATAAAAAGTATTTTTGTTAAATTTTAAATAACTACTCTTCCTCTTTTTACTGAAGCCTTCACTACCTTCGCTTTCTTTTCTTTTTTCTTCTTTAAGATGTTCTCCTTACGTTTTTTCTGCCTCTCTTCTTTTTTGTCATCAACTGTTTTTATTCTATTTTCCCACTGCTTTTTACTAGCCTTCTTTTTCTGCTCCTATAATTTAAAAGTAGGACCATTAATAATATTTATTTATCTTGAAACATAATTACAATTGAAGTGAGCACCCAACTACTGAACTAGCATAAATATTGTGTCTCAGCTGTATCTAGAACCAATGAATTTTTTAGGCCTAGAACTTACTAGACTTAAGTTACACTAAAAGGAATACAGATATTGTATACTAGTATAGGAAAACAATTCCTATTAAAATTTAGAATTTAATGTTTTTGGATATAAAAAAATTACCGAACTACATGCACATTGTGATTTAGAATCTGTCGAAACCATCATTTTTATTGCAACCAACACTTAGATTTCAACTGTGCCTATTCTCTTTATCCAGATATAAGTTGTAAACATTCACATCTACCATTATATATATCCATGGGTTTACAAAGTTTGTTATGGTGGTATATGGGAAAAGGCAGAATTTTAGGTCATATTGTCAGCAGCTGTTATAACATTGCATAGAGTAACAAAGAGGTTTACATAAAAAATTAGACATACCTATAAAGTGTATTACACACACCTGTTAATTATTATATAAAAATGAATCGCAAAATGTGTTGGTAAGTGCATAACTCAATAACAGCTGAACCGATTTACATAATTCTTTTTTTAGAATATTTGTGGATGAACAAGGATGGTTTTTAAGCAAAAAAATGGTAGGTGCAGGGTATAAAATTTTGGGTAGGATAGGTACAGCGGGAACTAAGTTGCTTTAGGGCAGCTAGTTTATCAAAAAGTTAGGAGATAAGGCTTCATTGTTAAAATTCATACATTTTATGTCTATTGTGTATTTTCCATAAGGGCTCTTTCCTGCACCCATGATAATAATAGTTAACTAAAAAACCTCTGCAGCATTCCACATTTTCAAATAAAAGGTAATGATGATAAAAAAAACTGCATACTGATAAGCTTAACTAAATTTACTATTCTGTATAGGTCGCGTCACGAATGTTTAGCGCTGGACGAGAATTGCTGGGCATCGGTAGAATCGCGCTCGTAATTGACGTATTGGTGCGAAAAAGATAACACGACTGGGGAACCAATCAACGCTTGCTCACCCGACGATCACGCGCCCCGCGCGTCGTGCCGATCCCTCGATACCTTCGATTCGAGATTCGTGACGCGACATAAACTTAAACTTAGTTATAAAATAATACTTACTAATCTTTTGATTGATTTCTTAAGTAATATTGGATCATCCTTAACCTTCTGGCCTTCAGCTTTTTGTAAAATATTTTTCCAGGCAATCTTCTCTTTTAAATCTTTAGCCTTATGGTTGTCTTTTTCTGATAATTCTTGCACTTTATGTTCCTGTTGCTTTAATTCATCAAGTATTTTCTTTGGATCCTTGTGCCCCTTTATTTGTTTCTCTGAAATAGAGCAGTTTTATTAATTACTACCTGAACCACTATGTGGGGCATAATATTAATAATCCTTTTGTAACTTAGATATATAAAATGCTGTTGTTGACTTTTTTGTAAATGTAAAATCTTAAATTATGAATTATCACAAACAATTATATTTTCTAACTTAGGTGTTTTTAAGCAGGATATTATACCTTTAAACTAAATAAAATAAACAGTATAATTTTACCACAAAGTGTGTTATCCTATCCATTAGAAATAAGCAGGGGTGCAATATTTGATATATGTCAGAATAGATGCAAATTCTTAAAAATACATAAGGAATACAGTTATTATGAATAGACTGAACTTACATTATTTTAATAGAATAATAAAATATTGAATGTAGCAAGAAAATTTAACTTACACTAATGCAATTCATTCAGATTTGGTCATTTGGTAATGAACAGTAATATATATGATTCCACTTACCCTTTTGGCCCAAATTAGCAAAATCAAACTTTGAGAATACTAATTTCCCTTCAGTATTAAATATAGGTTTAGATGGGTTAGAATTTGATTTTGGTATATCTCCTTGCTTTTCAATTTTTACAGATGTGTCTTTGATTTTATTTTTATTCAATTTTATTCGTTCTTGTTTCTTAATTTTTTTATTTAATTTACTATTTAAACTCTTCTTCATCAATTTGTTCTTTAAATTTATTTTTTGTTGTGACTTCACTTTTTCTAATTTTTCTTGAAGCTCAGCAATACTATGAGCTCTCTTTGACACTTCTTTGATACCATTTTCTTGATTACTATTAATCATCTCAAAATCCTTTCCAGATTCATCATTGGCTGTAAGTTAAGAGTTCAGTATTAATTTATTCATATATAAAAGACAGCAAATACTGTATATATAATAAACATACCATTTTCTTGATTAGGAGCAGCGTAAAATGCAAATATACTTTTAATAAAATTAACTTCTTTTAGGATATCTTGTTTAAGTTGTTTAATTTTAATAGGCTTCTTTTGAACTGCCATAATTTCAACGTCTTAATTAATTGTACCTTTTTGTCTTATACAATAAAATATCTGGTCATTAAAGTACAATACGTGTTATAAAATACATATACCTAGGTTATGTTTATAATTTATATAAAAATAAAAAGGCATGGTATTACGATTTTGACATTGACAAATCACAGCATCGATAAGTGACAACTTACGTTTTTTCGTTCTTATATTATGACAATAGCGTCTCGCTTTTTGCCAATGGCAATGTAATAAGAGGCAACGTAGTCAAGATAAAAGTCGATATGAGTTAAGTAAAATCGTCATCAAGTCGTCTTTAGTCGAGTCAGTCAGTCATTTCGTTCTGCCCTTCGTAATGTGATAGTGAACTTTACGAAGAACCTCGACGAATCTTGGAGCAATCGGAACGGCGCTACTATGCGCTCTCAAATGAATTCTTCATTTCTTAGACTCTTATTAGCTAGTTTACTGCATGATTCACTATCACAATCAAACATTAAATCACTTTATGCACCAAAAAAGGAATATTAAATCGAGATTACAAATAGACGCCGCAAGATTCCCGCCAAAACTCCCAACTTACGTTTCAATAACCTAGTCCTTCTGACAGATAGCATTTCCTTTTTTTTAACATAATGACCTGGTTACAAAGACTTTTAGGTCATATCTTATTTATTATTTTTACACTTCATTTCATAAATTTTAGTGGAGTCAATCAGTCGTTTCTTTCTGCCCTTCGTAAAGTGATAGTGAACTTTACGAAGAACCTCCACGAATCTTGGAGCAATCGAAACGGCGCTACTATGCGCTCTCAAATGAATTCTTCATTTCCTGGACACTTATTAGCTAATTTACTGCATGATTTCCTATCACAATCAAACATTAAATCACTTTATGCACCAAAAAACGAATATTCAATGATTGATTGATTGATTGGGAAGTCGGATACGTCCCTAATCCCTATTGCTATGCGCTTTCGACTTCCGACTTTGAAATTTTTAACCAATAAGCTCTCGAAACAAAATAAAAATTAAATGCCATATCACATAATTTAAACAAGTAGAAGATTTTTGCTAGAGCAAGTCAGTTTTAAAAAACAAGAATGTAAAAAACAGAAATCACTATAGAGTCGGAGTTTTGGCAGGAATCTTGCGGCGTCTATTTGTAATCTCGATTAAATATTCGTTTTTTGGTGCATAAAGTGATTTAATGTTTGATTGTGATAGTGATTCATGCAGTAAATTAGCTAATAAGTGTCCAGGAAATGAAGAATTTATTCGAGAGCGCATAGTAGCGCCGTTCCGATTGCTCCAAGATTCGTCTAGGTTCTTCGTAAAGCTCACTATCACTTTACGAAGGGCAGAACGAAACGACTGACAGACTCGACTAAAGACGACTTGATGACGATTTTACTTGACTCATATCGACTTTTATCTTGACCACGTTGCTTCTTATTACATTGACATTGCCAAAAAGCTAGACGCTAATACCATAATATATAAAAAAAATCACTATACTCAAACGTCAGTCCAATCGGTACCTACCTACCTACCTTAAGGCTTAACTTATGTCTTAAGAAGTGTTAGTATAAACATTAACCTTCAAATTTTCAAAACTGTGTTTAATTAATTAAAAACTAAGTTCTTTTTTTCTTTTGAAATAATTAGTTTATTTAATTTTTGAAATCCTTTTTAAATAAAATGGCACAACAGGAAATTTCTTGCGGGTTAGAATATTCTTTAACACCAGATTTGCAAGAATGTGTAACTGAAGCTCTTCACGCCAATTATTCCTTTATCGTTACACCAATCGTTC
This sequence comes from Eurema hecabe, assembly GCA_026213755.1. Taxonomy (NCBI): domain Eukaryota; kingdom Metazoa; phylum Arthropoda; class Insecta; order Lepidoptera; family Pieridae; genus Terias; species Terias hecabe. Next base: position 5,285,208 of record JADANM010001663.1, on the reverse strand, counting down.
ATCCACGGTTTCGCCGATCATTTCAAGGCAATAAGACTGCAGTTGGAGGTTTTACTCGGTCGGATATGATATTATCACCACAAGATTGGACGAATCGAATAGTTGCCAGGACATCGCCATATATTAATGTAGATGCCCGGTCTTCACTTGTTCAACAACTCCATGAAAAATATTTTAATGAAGAACTTCTGTACTGTCGGGGCTTAGGGGTCCCTGCTATTATGATTAATTTAAATTCAGAAGACAATATTAACTTAGTTAGAATTCTGCAAACTTATCAAGAAACAAGGTAGGTTCTTGGCTCTTCTAAGATATCTTCAGAGACTTACAAAGAGTGTATTTGTATGAAAACCTTTACAATATGAATAACATAAAATTACATACTTGTTCCTATTTTTTTCTAAGTAATTTCCTATTGAATTTACAATTCTAGGTGAATTAATATGATACTTAATTTAAAATATGGTAAATTTCCATTGTAGCCATCATCCTACACTTATTTGGGCCTGCATACCAATGTTATGCGAGAGAACACTTAGAAATAGTGAATATAATGAAGATTTTGATAATGATGAGCCATACAATAGAACTTGGTATTGTTGGTCAAAATTCCATGAAAATATGAATTGGGATAAGAAGGTAGGAGTTGTGTTAGAAGTATCGGCGGACTTGCCATCCAATGGAGTAGTGAAACGTTGGCTTGGGGAACCTGTTAAAGCAATAATCTTACCAACACATATTTTTCACAATAATAAAAAAGGGTATATATTTTCTTATTTTCTATTTAAAATCATATTGATTCACAGTTAATTAATGTAAGAAATAATTACAGTTATCCAGTGTTATCAAGAGCTCATCAACAATTTGTTATCAGTATGGTGGAAAGAGATGCACAAGTTATTATAAAAGGTGCAAGACGATCTAATATAGATCATTATCTGCAATATATGAACAGACTTTGGCAAAGAAGGTCCAATGTAGCTGACGATCCTATGTTGTGTTATGCTCGAGGGTATGTGCTTTTTGATATAACAAAAAAATACAAGTCCTATAATAAGTCCCAATTAAATGTTATTTTCCATTTTAGGTGGGAGGATTATCTCCAAACACCATTGCAACCTTTGGCAGATAACTTGGACACTCATACATACAATGTCTTTGAAAAAGATCCAGTTAAATATGATCAGTATCAAAAAGCTATAGTTTTAGCACTTACAGATTTAAAAAATCGACAAGAGACAGAGGTAATCTTTACAGCTCCTGTCATTATACTCCAATAATTAATTTATGAAAATTATAAGTTACATTATTTAATTTGATTTTCAGGAACCCTTAAATAACAATACAACAAGCAAAAATGTTGAGTGCGGCCAAGGAGATGCTGGAAATATAACAGTTAAAAAACCTTTTACTGTAATGGTTTTAGGTGCAGGCCGTGGGCCTCTAGTGCGAGCTACATTGAATGCTGCTGACATAACTAAAACAAAAGTTAAGGTAATATTATAAGGAAACATTTTGAAATAACAATTAATATGAAAATATGTATTTTTAGTATTTATATTACTTGTAGGTAATAGCTGTCGAAAAAAACCCATGTGCAGTAGTAGTTTTGACAGCACAAGTCCGAGAAATATGGAATGATCATGATGTAACAGTGATTCCTGGAGATATGAGATACATGAGTATATCACCAAAGGCAGACATAATAGTCTCAGAACTTTTAGGTATTATACAAAAGTCTGTATTTTACTAATTGTAAATTATAATGAAATACTAATCATAATTTATGTTTAAGGCTCATGGGCAGATAATGAGCTCTCACCTGAATGCTTAGATGGAGCAGCTAGTCTTTTAAAACCAAATGGTATATCAATACCATGTGCATATACATCCTATGTGGCTCCAATTTCTTCAGCAAGGTTATGGGCAGCTGCAAAAATTGCTTGCACTGGAGATTCCCAGAAATTCGATAAAAACTTAGAGACCCTGTGGGTAGTATACATGCAAAATAAAAATGATATTGCTGAAACTAAGGTAAGTTTTATGATAAAATTTCTCTAAAATATAAATGTGGATGGGCCTACATGAATATTAAATTTAGTGTTTATCTCTATGCAGCCAGTGTTTACATTTAATCATCCAGCCCAAGGTATAAGAGATAATGAAGGAGAAATAGTACAAGATTATAGAGGTCATCCCTTGACTGATAATAGCCGTAAAACAACAGTTACCTGGGAGGCTACTCAAGACAATATGATGCATGGATTTGGAGGTTATTTCGATTGTTTACTGTATGGAAATGAAATGATCAGTATTGTGCCATCTACTCATAGTCAGGGAATGATATCATGGTTCCCAGTATTTATTCCAATAAAGGTAATCAATTGTTGTATTTGAAGAATATTTATGTAAAATTTTCTCATTACAATTGTAAAGTATGTACTTTTTATAAAATAATATATTATATTAATAAATTTCAGACACCTTTAAGAATACAGAAAGGAGATATTATCAAAGCAACATTTTGGCGTTGTGTGGATTCAAGAAGAGTGTGGTATGAATGGATTGTTGATGTAAATGGTTATGTAACACCATTGCATAATTCTAATGGGCATAGTTCAGAAATGCTATTATGATCAATTATTATTACTATTATTAAATAAAACAAACATGTTAAAAGAATAGTTGTTTTTTTAAATTTTACCAAAATTCTTTAAAAGATAATACAATACTGCCTATCATTATGCCTCTTGCAACCTTGATATATTCATTTCTTTATGGAAATCATTTATGTCCTGATCCCATCTTTTTTCAAAATAAATACCTATAATACAAAAAAAAATGAAATAATTATAATTTAATGCCATTTCAAAATTACCTGACACCTGATATGAATTCAGAATTACCTTGCAAGAATTTTGCATTGTTTCCTATTTTTATAGCCCAAGGCAGATAGTATTTCAAGTATAATTGTCTATGTTTTGGTTTAAGGCGCCCTGCACCCCATATACCTCCACCAATACACATGGGCAACTTTGTTTGAATACCTTCTACCCATTTTACTGTTACCTGCAATTGAAATAATTCACTATGTATCTATTCATGTTGATTATAACATTACTTTGAACTTACTTCACCCAACATTGTGGTTTTCATAAATAATGAAGCATGTACTAAATCATGAACTTCTCTGTACCGTTGTATCACATAAGCCATTTCTGGATCTTCGATAAACTGAACAGGTAGCCTAGAGTCCGCTGTAATTTTATTATCACGCATAAAGTCTGCATATACACGTCCTACTGTACTTTCTGGCATTTGTGATAAGGTTTCAAAACAAACCGTTCTGGAATTAATGCGTGGCATATCACGTAATATCTCTGCCCCCTCTGATGTTTCAAGCATTTTTTGTCGCATATATGTTATAGCATGATCACCAGTGACTTCTCCTAAGCATGCTATCATGTCACCTCTATGGGGATTAAGAAGTGAAACAGCGGCGCTGCCCACACTCAAAAGCGTTTTTTGAAAGAGCGTATGAGGAATATAATTATTTTGAAGCTCTTTCACAAAATTGAATTGAGTAGAAGAACTGCATCTCCTCACACATATTTTAAACCGCAGTATCATATTTAATTTATATTGTAAGAGACAATGGTTATAAAATTTATCTTTTCATGAATAAAATAATGAGCCTCTTTTAATAATTTAGGGCTTTGAGTACTTAATATATTTTTTAATTTAAACTTATTAGCAGAGTATATAAACACTTCGTTTTAAACAATATACAATATCCATACATTTATTACTTTTCACAAACGTCACCTATCATTACCCAACGTCATACGTAAACCAGAGATTAGAGAAGAGAATATCAATAATAATATTTTTCTTTTCTTTCTTTCTTATATTATGGCATTTGCGTCTAGCTTTTTGCCAATGTCAATGTAATAAGAGGCAACGTGGTCAAGATAAAAGTCGATATGAGTCAAGTAAAATCGTCATCAAGTCGTCTTTAGTCGAGTCAGTCACTAGTCAGTCGTTTCGTTCTGCCCTTCGTAAAGTAATAGTGAATTTTACGAAGAACCTCGACGAATCTTGGAGCAATCGGAACGGCGCTACTATGCGCTCTCAAATGAATTCTTCATTTCTTGGACACTTATTAGCTAGTTTACTGCATCATTCACTATCACAATCAAACATTAAATCACTTTATGCACCAAAAAAGTAATCCAAAAAATAATAAGACTATGAACCCATAAGAAATGAATACTCCAATGACCGGTTACAAAATAAAAGTAAAATCGAAATAAATGTATAAAATTAAAAAAAAAGTGACAATTTCAGCTTCAAAATACCTGCGCTATTTATGTTTAAAAAAACCAAAGACATCGAAATTCAGTGACACTTGTCACTTGATAAACTTGTCATTGTCGATTGTATAATGTATTTGTATTGTTTTGTGTTATGTGTACAAAATAAAAAACAGTGGGATCACCAATCAAGATGGATTTAGTGCAGGAAAATAATCCACTTGAAACATACTCAAGTACAAGCAAAACTATTCCCATTACATTTAAAAACTATCCGGGGAGACCAATTAACAGCAAAATTATCAAGTTTAGTCAACAACCTAAATCAGTCGTAGCCACGATTTTAGAAAAACAGAAATGTTTAGATTCATACACAAATAAGTCAGGGCCCTGTTCCAATAAAGCAACTGGTCAATATAATCAAGAACTGAAGTGGGTATATATAGTTGCCTAAAAGTAAACATTATTTGTCTTGCTTAATAATATACTTTTCTATTGTTTTAGATTAGAGAAATCATCTAAAATAAATGCCGACAAAGGATTAAAGATATTCTCCTGCACATATGAAAATTGTAGATATGCAACTAAAATATCGTCTAATCTAACAAAGCATAAAAGGACACACACAAATGATAAGTTATATTTATGTGATAAATGTGCATTTAGTACAAAGTTTTCAAATTCTCTGAATGTACATAAGCGTCTTCATTCTAATGAAAAAACAATATTTTGTCAATATTGTCAATATAGGTGTAACAGTACTTCCAATTTAAAGAAACATCAAAATCATAAACACTCGGACAAGAGATGAACAGATATCTTTAAATTTTGCATATATATTATATAATCTTAATTGTTCCTACCAGACTATGGCACAGCCAAAATAAGTGTCTATATTATGCTGGCAGTCAATGTTTGTCTATGGTACCACCTTAGTATTCAACTACTGAACTGATTATAGTAAATAATTTTTTAATACATATTCACATTAAGGGCTAGATTTAGGTTACATAGGCTATATAACTTATGATGAAAGATCAACCATAGATTAAAAGAATATATAGTTTTAAAATATCACATACTGTTTGGTTTTACTTTATGACACCTATATAGCTATCAAAAAGAAATATAAGGGAATGATTAAGGTAAATGAAAGAAAGTGTTATATCGTAATATTTAATCTAATAACCTAAACCTTTAAGTGTATAGAAACTGGTATATGTAAATATATAACCCAAAAAGGTTGTCTTACTATAACATGATATACATAACATTTTGAGTTTTTAGTGGCGAGGCTATAAAAATTAACAGTAGTAATACTAAGTTGGTATTTCTTACTTTGTATATTGTGTCAGTGACAATGTTCAGTAAAGTCTACGACAACTGACTCACGCCAACCAAAGAAAAAGTAACCAGTAGCAGAACCAAGTACAACAGCAGCGCATAGCCAAGTATTATATGTCATAAATACCAACATCAACATATAACTTACAAGAACTTGAATACCATGTAACACAGTTTGCCAGGCATGTGCAGTGCTCATCATTGTCGGTCTAAAACAAAGGTAGCAGTGTAAAAATCCATATATTTGTATGTAACATAATAATTTTCTATTATAAATGAAAAAAAACTTACATATTTCTGTCTAGTACATGTGGAACAGGTCTGAAATAAAATAATTTATTAAAGATGTTTTTGCTGTGTGAAATTAATAATTTTAATAAAAAGACAAAATTTGTATGAATATAAAATAAAGTTTTTAAACAAAATAATAATCAAATAACTTGCAATCTGCTTATCCATACTTAAATATTATACATTAGCTAACTTACTGTATAACTTGAGGATCATCAGGAGCACAAATATTTGCCACACCTTTATCTGGTGGTGAAACAGCACAGTATTGAAGTCCAGTATATGTTTTCCATAATAAATGCTTTCTATAATATTTAAGCCTAAAATAATACACTAGTTAATTTTTTTTATAAATGTAATTTAAAAATATTGTCAGGTTTCACATAACTTATTAGAATATGGTTCTAAAGATTATTATGTTGTTTCAGAAGATGGGATTGGTATTTATTAAGAATATTTTATTATGAATAATAACATTTTAATAATCCTAATTTTATCATGTCTATCTTTTTTCAATCTCAACCTTAAGGAGTTTGAAAGATTCAATTTTGTAAGAACATTATAGAAAATGTTATTGTGTCAAAGTGTAATAAGTGACAAAACTGTATCAATATGGATTTATTAGATTCAGCACCATAAAAAATTAAAAGATAACCTACCCTTCATATAGTAATGCAACAAGGAAAATTGCCAGAAATGATCCAATAAATTCACTAGCATCCGTAACTTTCCACCATGAAAAGAGAATTGTTTCCAAGTAACCACCATGGAACTGTATAATATCGAGAAATATATATTAAGGGACTGGGCTATAAAAAGAACTTTGATTTTGTTCAAGATACAATATTAATATAGAGTCTTTATTGTCATAGAGCTTTATGTTTTGTAAATATAAAGTTATTCAAAAAAAATCCACACCTTTATTATATTAACACAATATAAAAGTAATCAAAAAATAATAATTTGAAGTGAAATAATATTTTCACAAATTTCATCATACCGTCATACTGTGACCCATGTCATGGGCCATATTATGGTGTCCATTATGATGTTCATGAGCTCTTGCATCAGCTCCACCATGCATCATATTTGAATCATAACTTCCATTTAACACCCTCTGGAACAACAAATGTTCTCAATCGTAAATAAGAAGAATTATTTATAATAAGTTTAAGGTAATTAAATTAATATTAAAAACCTTACTGAAATGTCCTGTACAATATTTGTCACATTTGTTTCAAATTCACTATGTTCCATGTTTTTAGTCCCTTCATCAGAGTGGCTGCCATGATCCATACCATGACTTAAATGATGCATATGATAAGGGTCCATTGGAGTTTTTTACTATAAAACAAATAATTTTTTTAGACAGAGAAACAGTAACATACTGCCAAAAAATCTCGCAGGACTACAGGGTACTTGCCAAACAATAAGTATTAACTTTTTGTGTTTACATAACATCTAAAGGCTTATGCATAATATTTACACTTATTGTTACTTCACATATATGTACCTATACAGTTTATAAGTACTACAAGTTAACTTGTGCATAATATTTATGAAAAAAATTAAGATATATAATAGCACATACACATTCATAAGTTATACAAGGGCAAACCTCTATAATTATTTTCTACAAGATAACTTATCCTCTTTATGAAAAAAATATATATCACTTTTAAGTATATAATTCTCTTATTCTTTAATGCAAACGTTTACCTTCACTACATGTCACGTACTAAATACTTTCACTTTCAAATCAGACCATTGAAATGTAGTCTATAGCATTGTCTTACGTATGTCTATGCTATTCTTTACAGTTGGCGAATTAGTTTTTTTACATAATGGCTAAGTGAATTACTTACACAATATGTTATTAAATTAAATTCGGAAGTTCACAAGACCTTAGTACAAGTAGTAAAAGACATGTGCAACCATTAAAATAAAAAGTAAAAAGTTAATGCAATTGCAATAATAAACTGATTAATGTAACCACTAACCAGTTTTAATCTATCAAAAATCGACTAATTTGACAATTGACATCTGTTTCTGCTGTCAAAAATTATATTCTGATATAAGTCATACGATTGAAGACTGCCTAGTTTCCCAAATATAGTATAAAAGCGCATTATGCGGTATAATATAATGCTTAACGTAGAATGTTTCAACTGCAGCAACGCTTTGCACACTCGAGAATTCTCAAAATCGAAGCACTTAAATGTGCAATGACATGAAATGATGAAATTAACAAATATTTTTTTCTCTAAGTTGACATTAATCTAAATGTTTTGTTAATTAATTATTTATATTTTATTGTTGAAAAACTTTTTCCATTGCGTTTTAGGTTTTTGTCAATAATGAAAGTTAATTCAAACTTTGGTAGAAAAATTAATATGATATGCTTTAATTTTTTAAAATATATTTATTAGGTATGTTAATAAGTATAAATTAACCGAAAAAAAGTATTCCGCCCAGTAGCGGCAGGCGGCAGTACAAATACATAGTTTTTTATCAACACTGAACTTAGCGTACTGTGTTGGTGTATTTGAAAACTAATTCAAGTTTTAATTAGTTTCAGCATAATTCAGCATTGTGTACTGAATGCCGAAGAATTATACGATATAAAACTTAACGCTGAATTTTTCAACGTCAGCAATGCTTCGCATAATCAAGATCAAAAGTTAGTAGTTCAAGTAGTGATTTTGGCTTGATGCGTTGCAGTGACAAAATTTTTTTTCTTTCAGTTGGCATTGATCGAATTGTCGCACTCGGCTTTGAAATTAAAAAAACTAAGATTATGTCCACCTTAATTTTGAAACCAGCTCAGATGGGTTCATGGCATGGGATATTCATAACTCCTTCCTAAATCTGCCGTTGCTGAGGTTCCAGGAGTATCCAATGAGGTTTTCCTTACTTAAAAAGATTAAGCTAGTAAATAGCAACGAATATCATACAGAAATACTCTTAAGAGTGTATTCAATGTAATACAAAATATTATGTGCACGACATATTTCGGTAATTAAATTAGGATTAAGTTAAGATAAAGATAATTAAGAATTATTTTATTAATTTTAATTTTGTTAATGGTAATGAAATATATGGCATCATTAGGCTTATCTGTAGTTTGAAATGCGCGGAGCGCTACTCTATCGACTCTGACGGCAATGGCCTATGATAGCAAGAAAATTGAATTTTACAAAGTATGTTCCATTGAATCGTACTTTTTCTATGCAATTCTACGTCATCAGCCACAAAAAACTGAAAAAATGTATTCCCTATATATTTTGTAGTAAGATTATCGTAATATTTATGTTCACAGTTCTAAAAAGTGATGAATGAAATTTAGACATGATTAAAGACGCTCATCACTTGGTTCGCGTTTGGCGGCCATGTCTGAAGCTCGGTTGTTCTCTAACGAGTTCGTGTTGTGCTATTCATGGTTTTAATAAAGGACTGTGTTTGTTGTTAGTTTCATATAATGAAATTATAAGCATATTTAAGGATTATGAACTTCATTATAAGTGAAGTGTTTGGTAAAATCGAGCAAATCATTAGGAAAAGCTATTGCAGGAGTTACTCCAACATCGTATTTTTAGTTCATCCGCCATATTGGCATTAAATATATCTTCGTAAGTCTTTTTTCTTAATTATAAGCTTTCTTTCGACGTTATTCAACGTATTATTTTGCAATTTATGAAGTATTTAAATAGGTGTCTACATATGTGTTAAAGTGTCGTTTGCATGTATCCAATATAAAAGAAAAATTGATAAATTGTTCGTGGCCTCTTTTAGGTAACTTCTAGGAATAATTTTGCAAAATAAATTGAGAAATGGAATGCTTGAAATTATTCAAAATATTTAGTTTGTTTATATTTATGAAGCCAATTTGATTTTCAATTCGTTTGTGTTTATGTTAGCAGATTCGTTTAAGTCGATAAATTAGTGTTAGTTTTATATTTCAAGGTTCAGTTCCTTCTATGTTTTAAAGATGTTAACTCTTGATTTAATCGAAATACATTTGTTTGTAATATTCATTCTTAACTTTTATTGAATCTACAATCCCTTTTATCCTTAATCGATAGTGCTTCATTTCACATTTGTAAGAACTTAGAAATTTCTAGAAGCATAAACGCATGCTACATTCGCTTCGGCGCCAAATTTCACAAGGTGCTTTTTAATACTTGATGTAGGTCACCAGTTCTATAAAGTTTTGCTTAATGCTTTCTTTTCCAAAATGCATAGGAAGTAACTCAATTATTTGATATTTTTTATTTACATTTAATCACCCATTTACATATTCAGTTTATGATTAGGCACCCAACATTTCAACTAGGTATTCAGAATTACACATGTTTCCTAGACATAAAATATAAAGGTGTACTTGAAATGTATTACTTCTAAAAATATAAATCAACAAAGTACCTACCAATTGGGAGATGTTTTTTTGTGTGGATTTACATTGTAAAAAAATTTTAGGCCCTTAAAAATAGCTTTCTTTTGTGATTTTTGGAATAAAAGTATACTTAATTCAAATTTCATTTTTTTTAAATACTTATTGTTTATTACGATAATGACAAAAGTCTCATTTCAAAAGTTGAGTGCTCTGATCACCTTTATGCTGAACAAAGATTGGGCTCGAATTATATACCATATGATATAAATGAATTGTATATGGCTGATATTAATGACCATCTTATGCGATTGATATTGACACAAGATCTTAACCACAAATTAAGTTTTCTTTTATTTATGATAATTAAGAATGTTCCATAATAATTGAATAAAGTAATAATATGTAGCCAGAAAAAGGTCAGTTTATTTGACATATTCAGGATGAAGTATTAAATTAAGAATGATCTAAACAAGAAAACTGTAGGGTTAAATATCTTGTCACATTATGACTAATTCAAGATAAATTTCATAACTACAAGAATCATAATTTGGATTAACTTAAAATCTAGTTTTAGAAATTACTGTCTAGTGAATTTAAACACATCTGGAGACAAATTATTAACGAGATAATGTCAGGCCATATGTTATTGTAATCATGTGTAAGAACCCAAAAGGTACAAAGACTTGATCTACAAAGTTTATTTACACTAAAATTTTAAGAACAGCTGATTTTGATGCATTTATCTAACTCTGTAGAAATATTCAAATATGTATGCAATCATTTAATTAGTTATCAATTTTTGTTTGTAATTTTTTCTGTGCAATAATTTGATATGCAATAACTTCATGCATTTTTGTATAAACAATTTTTTACATGTAAAATTCAACATATTCCGACATAGCCTTATTCTTCTCTACTTATTATTATTTTTATATTGTGCTAAAAATATTTTTCATTTTTTTAGGATCCAGGTGAAAAAGTTGATAAAAGACCTATCAACAAAGCCTTGATCTTCAGCTGGAATTAAAGGTATGCAAGTTGTAAATTAAACATAAATATCATCTATTAAATGCTTTTCTTTTTATATTTTTCATGGAACGTTTGTACTTTTAGGTGAATAATATTTAAATGTATAATAAAAGATACAGTTAGGTGCAAAAGCACCACTTGTTATTATGATAGAAAGGTTTAATGTAAAAAGAGGGTATAGCTGATGCCTCTTAGCCAGAAGTTGGATGAACCTCTTGTTACGATTGAGGTGAGTTTTAACTTTATATCAATGTTTAAATTTTTGTTAAATATACTCTATAGTTTTGACATTTCTTTGGCAGGTAGATTGCTGACTCCAGCACAATGCAGCAAGCAGTTGATCCCCTTGCTACTACCAGCTCTGTAAGTAGTAAAAGTTTTGTTATCAAAAATATACTATTTGCATAAATGCCTGGAATTAATTTCAGTGATTATATGCCTTACCATTTAAATCTTTATTTTTTTTTGTATTATAACTGCATTATCATACACAACATTTTGAAAATGTATGCCCAGTCTTTCTACCAACATTCCATAGAAAATTTATGTTTTTGAGGAACTTCTTTTCAGTATTAATATTATAGTAATGATTGTTTTGACTACCAAGCTAAATAGACAACATGATAATTTTATCATTTAATGCAACAACTACACTTTGATCAAACCTATGTATAATTAACTTTTCAAATCATATTCTAGATTTTATTGACTCTGACTTAGGAACACAATCTTTGATTCACTTCCACTGTTTCGATCTTACAGTCGGCGGCGGAACCCGTCAATGGGACGTCGTCAGAAGAACCACCTCGTCGACAAGGAAGAATCACCAACCAGCTACAGTTCCTTCAGAAGAATGTTATTAAGGCTGTATGGAAACATAAATTTGCATGGCCATTTCACCAACCTGTAGATGCAAAAAAATTAAACCTTCCAGTGAGTCTCTTTTTTATTATTAAGTGATAAAATATAGAAATATTAGCAACATCAGAACCAAATGTATTTTTACCAATTATGTAACTTTTTTAGGATTACCATAAAATTATCAAAAAACCTATGGACTTGGGGACTATTAAAAAGCGCTTGGAATCCAATTATTACTACTCTGCTCAAGAATGTATTCAGGATTTCAACACAATGTTCACAAACTGCTATGTCTACAATAAACCTGGTGAAGATGTGGTTGTTATGGCGCAAACTCTAGAAAAATTGTTCCTAAATCGGGTATGTTTATACTTGTAGTATGTCTCGCTCTGTTTTTACTTTTCTAAAAAGATGTTTTACATTTTTAATATTTAATTGTATTTATTGTAGATAGCGCAAATGGATAAGGAAGAAAAAGAAATCGAAGTGCCATCTAACAGTGGGAAAGGAACAATAAAGAAGAGGTCAGGGGGATCGACGGGAGGAGTGACAGCGAGTAGTGTGTCGACGCCGTCGGTCGGAGCGCGGAGCACGCCCGTCAAGGCCATGCCCACAACGCCGCTTCCGGCCTTCGTCGGCTCCACCAACACCACCACTACGCCCACACTCTCAGCCCCTTCCACGCCGCCAGCTACACATGCAGGTCTTCCTCAACAGGTGTGTAGCATCAATTATAATTAATATAGTTGCATTGCTTGCATGGTATAGTTTAGTCACAATTACAATATACAATATATTTACAATATTTTTATCAATAAACAGGTTGCGACACAACCCTCTAACTTTCATGTGACGCCTACAGCAGCACCACCCGTTGCAGCTTTGCCTGCTGTAGCGTTATCTCAAACTCAACCAGCAAAGGTAAATTATGTATAAAATACATATTTTATATGTACATTCTATATTTATATAACTCTTACAACTAATCCACTGAATTTATTGATGCTGTAATACAATATCATATTTGAACATTAGAATGCAATGCATTATAGGATTTTATGAGAAACTATTTTGCCCAACATGCCAACTATGCTACTAGTAACCTAATTAGAGTTATGCCCTTTGGAGAATTTTGTATATTATATTTTAGTGGTTAATATATTTTGTTTAATTAAGGTCAAGAAAGGCGTTAAAAGAAAAGCTGATACTACAACGCCTATGGGAAGTTCCTTTGAAGGTGGATATACCACACCAACCATCGAACAACAGGGAGGTCCAAAACCAGCTAAAATATCTACGAGACGAGAGAGTGGAAGACAAAAAAAGGTAATTTCAATAACTTTGTTTCATAGTTCATATTTTAATATAAAAAAATGTTCATAGGTATTTTAATATAAGATAAGGCTCTCAATTTGGTGTACACACTTTTACAGACGGGTAGAGTTGGAGAGGATGGCTTTAAAATGGGCGGTTTATCACCAGGAGTTGGAGGCGCTAGTGCGTCACATCACACTGGTTTGACGCCGCAATTAGCTAAAAGCAAAGAAAAATTATCAGATGCCCTTAAGAGTTGTAATGAAATTTTGAAAGAACTCTTCTCTAAAAAGCATTCTGTAAGTTGTTTATTGTATGTTAAATATTTTGTAATGGTATTGAAAAATTACCATATCACAATTTCTTTTTGTTTTAACAGGGTTACGCTTGGCCTTTTTACAAACCTGTTGATGCTGTTTTGTTAGGTCTTCATGATTACTTTGATATTATAAAAAAACCAATGGACTTAGGAACCGTTAAAAATAAAATGGATAATAGGGCATACAAAACAGCAGCGGAATTTGCTGCGGATGTTCGTTTAATATTTACAAATTGTTATAAATATAACCCTCCCGATCACGATGTTGTGGCCATGGCGCGGAAATTGCAAGATGTCTTTGAAATGAGGTAATTTTTGACGCCTTTTTGAACTAAAAATATCATTAAACATATTTTGAATTAGTAAACATATTAAAATATTTTTTTTCAGATATGCAAAAATCCCAGATGAACCAATACATGCAGGTGTACCTCACATGGATAAAGGTAGCTCAGCTTCTAGTTCAGAATCAGGTTCCGAGTCGGATTCGGAATCTGATGATTCAGAAGAAGAAAGAAATAATAAAGTCAAGTTATTGGAAAAAGAACTATTCGCCCTTCAAGAAAAAATGAGAAAATTAGTGGAAGAGTCGAACACTAAGAAAAAAGCGAAAAAGAAAATGAAAGAAAAGCAAAAGAAACAAATCACTAATAGCGCTGTGCCTAAAACGAACGCCGTGCCTCCCTACACAAAAGTGAATAATATTGGCGACAACATGAGTGGTCTCGGTAAGTTTACATATTCTAATATAAGAAAGAAAGCGAACCTCGTCCATTCTGGAAAGCTATAGAGCCTGAAAAGGCAATGAATATAATCTCCGCGACAAGAAGTATCCCGGCCAGAATCCAGTATATCGTATTATTTTTCAGCGACAAGCGGCATGCGCGGCAAAACGGGTAGCAAGCGCGGCGGTGGCGGAGGCGGAGGAGGCGGCGGCGGCAAGGCGGGGTCGCGCGGCGCGCCGCCCGCCAAGAAGAAGGGCTCCACGCCGCTCGCCGCGCCCGCCGCGCGCCCGCCCTCGCGCAACGACTCCGACGAGGAGGACCTCGCCAAGCCCATGTCCTACGACGAGAAACGACAACTGTCGCTCGACATCAACAAGCTGCCAGGTTCGGACCGCACCTTCAATGAGATAGAGATCGCGTCGTTATTGCGCTACACTTACTATATTTCTTTGACAGTATTTTTAGATCACACTCCTTTGCTTGTAATAAATGACCTTTTAAAGCATATTCCCCAATGAGTGCGGTGGAGATTTAAAGTCAAAGCACACGGGAAAAAAATATAGAAATAACTTTCTGAACTGGTGTTTGTCTTGTACTAATATTTAGAATTAAAAGATTTAAGAGTTGCCTAGTTGTATAAATATATATTTGACTTTGATTGACATCTATGGTAAACATTATTTTATTTCTTTTGCAGGGGATAAACTGGGAAGGGTCGTGCATATTATTCAAAGTCGGGAACCTTCGCTAAGGGACTCGAATCCGGACGAAATTGAAATAGATTTCGAAACGCTTAAACCGTCCACCCTCAGAGAATTAGAGAATTATGTCGCCTCATGTCTTCGAAAGAAAACACGTAAGAAGAACGCTGATTATATATAAATAGTCTTATCAATTTAAGAGATAGCCATTGACTATGGATTTATTTCAGATCGAAAAGTTTCCGGTAAGTCTAAAGATGAACAAATGGCCGAGAAGAAACAAGAACTGGAGAAGAGATTACAGGATGTTTCTGGTCAGTTAGGAACAAACAAGAAACAGCAGCCTAAGAAAGGTTTGTTTTAATTGATTAAATTAAAATCTGAATTTATTTTGTTTCGCTGATCTCAAGATACTTCCTAGTATTATTAAAAACGCGAAAGCTTGTATGCTTGTATGTATGCTTCTTGCTAAATTAACATATAGGATACATTTTATTTCGGTTGAAATTAACTAATAATTATTACTCGAGCTTTGTCTCGAGATTATACTAGATTTTTATGTGCATGATTATGACTGTTTGCACGCAGTACTGTATAGCATTGTACTTTTCAGATATTACTTTATTTTACGAAATTTAAATTAGCATTAGTCACTTATTATTTCAACGGCTACCTACCAGTAAAACAGTAACCCAACAAAATCGAACTACAATTTTATTAATGTGTATAGTAATAATCCCTTAAAATATTGTTGTTGTATATTATAAAATATTTCGTAAGAGCAGTAATGTTATGTTTTTGTGCAGATGGGTGCAAGGACGGGCTCGGCGGAGGGATGTCGTCGTCATCCAGCTCGTCGGACTCGTCCAACTCGTCGTCCAGCACCGACACCAGCTCGTCGGACAGCAGCGACAGTGAAGCAGGTTAGACTGAGCGCTGGACGGTACCCGCCGTGCCCTGTGCCCTCTGTGCCCTCTGTGCCCTCTGTAGCTCCTCCTCGATGTACATTACGACTTAGCTAGATACTAGGATCTATTTGCATTTAAGACTTAACGCGCGGGGCCGCGTCGTAGCGGGAGCGCCCGAGATCTATTAAGTAGCTTTAGGTTATTGGCAATTTTACATTAGAAGTGTAAAAACTGAATTTTAACTGCAGTATTTAAGAATGTGACTGATTGTGGGTGGTACTTTTGTTTCTTTATATATGGGATGCGATAATGCAATTTTTATGTTATTCTAGTCTGAAAATATAAGTGACAGCATGAATGTTATGAGAATGGATTCAAGTTCGATTTATTGTGATTCAGATCATCTTACACTCAGAATTTGGTTGTAGTTAAATAGGACTGATTGCATAGATAGTAGGATATACCTATCTGCCACAGGATATTTATAATTTTTTAAGCTTATGTTTTATTTATTGATTTTCTATTTATTTCACTAAACTATGTTTCAATCGACAGATTTTATTTCAAAACAAATGTACAGAAGTACTCCCCGTGTATACAAACATTTTTAACTTTTTATAATATCATCATACATGTCTTGACATTTTATATTTGTTTAATTTCCATCTATTTTTAAATATCGTGATAAAATATTTTTCCTTTGAGTATGTGTTCGATGTTATGGTTTTATTATTTTAATACAATGGAAACAGTGATGACTTACTGTGATACACGTAAAAAAGGTATACTAAAAACATGATCAAGTATTAAAATCCATCAAATACGAGATTCCGGTAGAGGCGCGAACGTATCGGTAGTTAGTAAGGAGGGGAAGCCAGCTTTGGTGTGCGCTGACACTCGTAACTCTGGTGCCGGTAAGGTAAATTATTCATTTGGTTTGCTTCTATAAACCAATAGGAAATACCTTTTCACAATAATATTTTTAACTATATCATGTCCTCAATGCGGTGTTGTTTCATTTGCATCTTACGACTGTCGGTATCGTTTTAACGTATTGGAACTTCAGATCTCACGGTAACTAATCGCTTAGAGTGTGAGTGAGGGCGGGAGCGCGGCGGCGGCGGCGCGAGGAGCCCGGCGGTGTAAGGAGTGTACGGCGAGTGTACGGCATGCAAACATTGTGTAAGGACGGTCCCTAGCTGGCAAGCGATGTGTCGCCCCGAGGATAGTACTGTGACATGCTGTAGTTAAAAATTTTACTCATTGAAAAGGTATCGTTTATTGGTCGACGCCCGATTGTACGCTTGCTCCCGATTTGAATATGTGAAACAATAACGACAATGAGAGATACTAAAGCTGGCCTCCTTCCTTTCACAAATGTTTGCAAACAATATGATACATTGTATTTTTGTGGTATTACGTTTTGTATTTTATTACATTTATATTATGCGGCCTAAGACAGAATCTTATTAGTACTGTTACACGACAGCTGAATAATTGTTTTGAAAAACAGCTTTGTTTTTTTTTATTTCAAAATAATGTAGAAGGAGGAAGTATATTGGTGCAATACAGGCTAAATCTAATATATAACGAACAGGTGCTTACAAATAAAACACAAGTGATGATAACTTTGACAGGAACAAGCACTTGTGTAAACCAGTCTCGTAATGGCGACATAGCTTCATATCTAGTTTGCTTATAATTTAAAATGAATGTTCTGTATTAGCAGCTGAAATTCTATAAAACTGTCTTAGTAGAATTACTTTGATATAGAAGAGGGATTCAATCCTCTAAATTGTTGTCACTACATTGATAATTTTATTTATTTAGTATAAAATTATTTAAAGAGTATATAGGATTTAATTAAAATGGAGACAAAGTAATAGTAATTTGTTTGTTTTTATACATATTTTTACCTACATTTACTTTTCTCTGTTCAGTGTTAGGAAGAACTATTACCATATAAGTGTCTTTAGTATAGGATTATGAATACAATTCTTTAAAAGTAAAGACGGGCAATGTATGTGTTTATAAATGGTATGTGTTTATGACATATTGTAAATTACACCTGCTTTTATCAGCGATCAGTGTTTTAAAAGTCAACAAGCTTTTACAGAGTAATACCATTTGTTAACAGAATGCTATTTTATTGTAATTATATGAACGCAAATTGCTTTGAAAATATTTCAATTATTTTAGAATATATGTTAGACTTTGGCGATTGTACATTCCTGTTAAATAAAATATAAGAATTTTAACATTATGAAACTGTTTTAGCGCACTTAAAGTAAACATGTTTTGTCCAAGTACAATTATAATTGAAATCTTTTTATAAGTTAGTGATAGTTCAGAACTATAAAAAGGCAGAGATGAACGACGCTTACTTAGTTTATTTCACATAATATACTCGTACTGCTATAGCTTGTACCGCATAGAATAGATTAAAGAAACATATTTTATTGTTTGTAATTTATTCACCTCTGCCTAAGTATATTTATTTTAAAAGATTTGAACAGCACAGAATTGATATAAATTGGCTTAAAATGACGTCTAGATAGGTATTCAAATATTAGGTGGAACCATATTTGGTACAATTAATGCAAGTGTCGTTTGTATTGAGGTAGCATTTAAAAACTGAAAAGTGTAATAGTTACACAATGTGTAACAAGTTTTGTATAAGTTTTATTCAATCAATTATCATGACTTGTAATGTTTAGGTTTAATAGTAATAAAAAGTTTGTATATAATTCAACATAATATAATAAAAAATAAGTAAAAACCTAAACTGATATGTACATAGTTTTACTTTTATGTTCCCTGAGACCTGAAGTTTCAATATACTAAGATCTAAACGATAAGTTCGTCGTTATTGAGTTTACTATAAAAGCACCACAGTGTCAGAACACCAAAGCAAGCGCTTCCAAACAGTGAGATTAAAACTGTAAGTATCGATATTATTTGATGACGATGCTTATATTTTAACTCAGTTTTAATTTAACAACTTATTTCAGGCACAAATCCGGGAAAACAATCAAAGAAGAAACTAAAAAAGCAACCTCATCAGCTTCCGCCATTACCTGTAATTATACATTGTTTTATTTAAATCTTTTTTTGTTTGATTATAGTATTGACGGAATGTGTTTTTCAGAAAACCTTAACACCGGTGGTGGCTCCTGTGACGGTTCCACCAGTTGTACCGCCAGTCGTCGCTGAGATGCTCCCAGCACAAAGTTTTTCTGATGTCAAAGAAACCCCGGAAGTAACGCCGTCACCAGTAGTCGAACCCAAGAATCCGCCCGTAGCATCGGCTCCTTTAACCACACCCGTTCCTGCGACTGTACATCCTCCGATCAGTAATTTACCAGACTCATCCAATGTACCTATAATGCGCGACACTGACAACCTGAAGTCTCTCAAAATGGAACCCCGTAATGGCCTGGACAAAGTTGATACATCACATTATATAGATCCCATAGAACGCTCGTTGGCGAATCTAGAACGCAGTTTGCAGGCCGATGTTCCGATGGACGTTAGCGTCAGTGCTTCAGAGTCGTCGATGCGTCTTGACGATTTTAATTTGTCTAAACCTTCTATTATGCCTGATCCATCACATCACAATTTAATGGCACAACTTGGTGGTTTAACTGATATGACTCATGTATCGGAGCCCATCAAAAATGAAATGTATCTCCCACCAGCGCATAATGGCTTTGTAGAAAAGAATCAACATGAACGCGAAATATTGAGGCCTGACTTGAATCCTAGTATAACTTGCATGTCCTCGGCTCCACCTGTCTCGTCAATATTCGATCCCATATATACTGCGCCACATTCGCATTCTATTACCGCGCAGGCTCACCTCAATTTGCCTAATGTTCCAAGCATGGTTGTTCCGAGCATTAAAAAAGAAGAAGTAAAACCACTTTTGACGCCTAAGCCTATCGAGGATCTTATGAGGGTGCCTAATATACCTACAAATAATATGTCAGATAGAGTTAAATATGAAATGGAAAAGAAAATGGAAGACTCAAAAAATTCAAACTTTGTTCAAGCATTTAAAGTAAAACAAGAACAAAATTTGAAAAACGCAAGTTCTTGGTCATCGTTGGCCCAAGCTGGAAGCCCACAAAATGTTCCCGCTGTAGGCACAAACAATCAAATCAAACAGAAACCTGTTATGGATAGTTTTCAGGTAAGTCTATTTTTTTTTTATAATATTGTAGTCCTTTATGCCAAAATATTTGAACGTTCCATAATCTTTTTCTCTTCATTTACTTTTCAAGGCTTTCAAAAAACAAGCACGAGAGAAAATAGATCGACAAAGAGCACTCATTGAACAACAAGAATTGAGAAAGAAGGAACAGGCCGAGAGAGAGCGACAACGTCAAGAGACGGAGAGACGACATCCAATTGATGATGATAAAATAAGGTTTGTTTTTTACACCGTCTTTATTACGTTTGAATTTCTATACAGTAAAGTCACTTATGCTGGACACTTTAATGAAAACACTGTGTTTATATGAAAATAATTAAATATTTATTAAATGAAACAATCACATCTTTTTTATATGAATGCAGTGTATCTCAGAGAATTATCTTAACTAATAAACTTTTAATTATTAATAATTATTTTTTTCATGTTGTTTTAAGTACTAATAGATAACATCACAAAAAAATAAAATCACCATAAGTAGACAGTTAAATGCACTAATAGTTGACATAATATAAATAATGCAGTAAGAGTTTTAAGGGCATCAGTGTGTTTGATATACTTTTTAACCGACTTCAAAAAAGGAGGAGGTTCTCAATTCGCGCTGACTCCAGATTCTACCCATTCATCTTCGGTAGTTGAGCTATTATAGTCATTCTTTTTAAGTTTGCTTTTTATATTTTTACTTTTTTTTAATAACTTATCAGTCTTAAGTTTTTGTGCTTTTTCAGTCTCTTCTTTCTTTTTTTTCCTTTCCTCAGCTCTTCTTTTTTTCTCTGCCTCTAATGCAGTCTTTTTCTTCTCTTTGTTTTTATGGTATCTTTGCCATTCAAAAGATGATACAACAGATGGGACATTTTCTTTCCTTTTTCCTTTTGAGTTTAGGTACTGGTACTGACTTCTTGAAACCAATTCTTTAACTGTGATGGTTTGACTGAAGCTCTGGATAGAGTTAAACTTTGAGGCTGTCTAGATATAAGATCTGGGTGCCGTTTTAAGAAACTGCTGTACCATCTTTTTCCAGGCCTTCCATCTTTGAAAGGAGTTTCTAAATTGAAATCATCAACAATTTTTTTCACACTGTCTTTTAAATTCTCTTTGCCTATTGGGAAACCTTGTTTCACCATTGCTTTAGCCCACTTTACGAGCAAAGCTTCAGTATCATCCGATATATAGCATGTTCTTCCCATTTTTCGTTTCATTGGTGTTTTACCTTTTACTTTATTCAGCATAGTTACCCTAGGGACCCCAAATTTTTTTGCTACAGTTGACGTCGGAATTCCTCGTCTGCATTCTTGAACAGCGGCTTCCATATCAGCCTCAGAGTATCGAAACATCTGTCCTTTTATTGGCGGCATAATTATTAGTCTGGAACAATAGAACCAATAATTGACATCATGTATACCCCAATAATAGTGTCTATGTCTAGTATGTCATGTCTACCTTCAGATAGAGTTGTCCAAAATTGTTGATATCTTTATAGTAATCTTTTCATTGGGAATAGAGTTCAAAATCGTACCCAACTTAATACAAGAGTTCAATATCTTGAAACACCAGTAGTAGACACGCCTGTCATCTATTAGATAATTCATTATTTTTGGAACTAATAGTAGACATATCATAATTTGTCAGAAAAATACTAGCAAACACAAGAAAAGCACGTTTATCACTATCCCAACTTATCATTGATACGTTGACAAATGAGTAAAAATTATTTGCTAAATAAATATCAATCGAAAACTCACCTTCAAATTTCGGCGTCGTTAACCTAAAAAACAAAAAAACACGGAACGCGCTCGTTTACATGACTGACAACGACTGACGCCATTTTGAAATTTCGGTTAGAAACCGTTGGGGAGTTTTTAAAAACAATTCATAGATGGTGCTAGGTGTCCTATGGTATTGTAATGAGAGTCATTTTACTGAAATTGTTTTAATACAAGAACATGTTTTCGTAGATGTCATCCTTTAGGTCACTGTCTAGCATTAGTGATTTTATCTTACTGTTTGTTTTTATTTCCTACAGACAATATTGACAATCTGATAATGGGTAGTTGGTTTTATATACTTTCCGATTTCAAAAATTTCCTCAATAATAAATTCTTGCTCTTGTAATACAAGTGCAGGTTCAAATGTGAGAAGATGAGCATTGTTCTAACGCGTAATATTGTTATAATTGTTGCAGGGCGGTTGCGAACGCGCGAAAGGAGAGCGCGGAGGTGGCGTCGCCGAGCGTGTCGCCGGTGGCGCGCGGCTCGCCGCCGGCCGCCGCCGCCGCCGTGC
>JADANM010001663.1:5227465-5259490 GCA_026213755.1 Eurema hecabe | reverse complement strand
GTACTTAAATCTCGCGACAAGCTTTTAAAACATATAAATTGTGTCAAATATGTTGAATTTGAAATGTTATAAGTTGACAGTAAAGTTATAGTGTAAAAGTTTATTTTTTTCTTTTTAGCGCATTTAAATAAAAGCTTGTTTTTAAAGATTTTTTTACCTTAATTTATTAGATATTAAATTACCAAAAAGAAACATTTATAGTAACCGTCAAAAATGTTTAGCGGTTGACGAGAATAGCTGCGCATCGGTAGAATCGCGCTCGTTGGTGCGAGAAAGACAACACGACTGAGACAACTAATCAACGGTCGCGCACCCGACGATCACGCGCCGTATCGCTACCTCGATACCTTATTTTTGACTTCTGCACAGGTTTCGTTCACCGCTAAAGGTAATTGACGTTTACTATACTTACGTAATGATAATAATCTTATTATCTTTATATATTTTTTGGCATCTCATCTTAACACTTCATTAAAATCGGTTCAGTGATTTACAAGCTAGTCTAGTTAGTCAGGGTTAATAGTTAATACTGTAAAAAATTAAATTTCTACATAAAAGTAATTATATATAGAGGCTTAGAAGAAGAAAGTATTAAAACAGCATACAATCGATTAGAAGAGTTCTAATGTTTGTTTATATCCAATCGATCAGGAGAGCCAGTTTGTTAATGACCGTCTTATTATTAGGTATCAACTGAAATATTTCGCGGAACCAGTACTTTGGGAAAACAGTTAGGAACTTTAAATGAAAACAGTATTTAGCTCTAAGGTAGGTAAAAGGTTATTATAGAAAGCTTAAATGATTATTGAATTAACTATGAGTCACTTAAACCATGTCTAACTGTGGCCTGAAATTTTAATTTCATTAAACGTTCTACAAGTCTACAACTTATTCCAATTGGGTATAGTATTGCGGAGGGCGTTCCTGTTACCTTGTTACAACTCATGTAGTTCAATACAAATTCAGCCACTGATGGTTTCTCGATGTGTGTAATAAAGTAAAAAAGTGAAGATAGCGACTACGACCAACTAAATCAAGATGATCAGAAAAAATCTGAATTCTGTTAATTCTTGACTAATTAAAATAAATGTAATTATGAAGTTTTTTGTTTCTATTCATATTCTTTAACATAAATTATTTTTTCTTAAGGAACTCTGTGTTGTTCTTACTAAGCTTAAAATATATGTTTGCAGTTTTTAATTTTCAAAAAGCCAGATTAAATAAAACACAATATCGGTTGGAATAATAATATATCACATTCCTCACATACTGTACACGTACACTACACAAGCACTTATATATTAACATTTATGTATAAATAAATTCATGTGGACTACGCGGCGTCCCACTCGATGAGGTAGGCGGGGGGGCGGCCGGGCGCGGAGCGGCGAGCGAGAACTTGGAACGTCTGACCGACGCGGAAGTAGGACTGCACGCGGGACTTGAGGGCCGACAGTTGGTTGGCGTCGTCGCCGCCCTTGTGCGGGCTCAGCTGCAGGCTGGCCACGCTGCTGCCGGCCGAGCCCGCGCCGGTGCTTCGCCGAGCGTTCTCGTAGTAGTTCTTCTCCTGCCGCTGTCTCAGTCTTCGTCCGTTGAGCACGGTCGCGTTGTGAGCGGTCGGCTCGGCGCTCTCGGTCGCCGCGGCAGTCTTTGATATATTATCGTCTGGCAGTGGACATGACTTATTCAGCTGAAAGATTAAGTTTAGTACAATTATTCTGTTATTTCTATTTCATATAATCATTTATTAATACTAAATGTTTATATGGACTAAAAGAATTACTTAAAAATGACTCTCTTATAATTGACTGCCAATATTTCATATTATATTGATAAAAATTACCTGTTGCTGTAAATGCTTTTTAGGGCGTCTATATTTTCTCCGTTTGACTTCTCCATTAGGGCCTATAACAATATCTTTTTCACTAAGTTTCCGTTTCAACGGCCTTATCATGGGCCCAAATAAAGGATTCAATTGATTGGGCAGTGAAAACCTTGAGTTATAATGATTCAATCTACCATTGTGCCTATTATACACATTCATGTTTGATGCAAACGGTGTCTTGGACGAATAAGAATTTTGCATCAAAAATGGATTATTTTTTCCTTGAAAGTCCTTCAATGGCGGTATAATAGCGTCTAATGTGCCTCTACTCGAAGTCTCATCCCCCGATGACTCCATTTCATGGAGAAGATTACTACTATACGGT
Source organism: Eurema hecabe (assembly GCA_026213755.1). NCBI lineage: Eukaryota > Metazoa > Arthropoda > Insecta > Lepidoptera > Pieridae > Terias > Terias hecabe. The sequence goes on along the minus strand of JADANM010001663.1, from coordinate 5,257,280 downwards.
GGTATACGATCCATATGCTGGAGAGACATGATTTTGGAATGTTCAATGATATTCTTGGTCGATAGCTTGGACACCTCGAGGTTCATTGTCGCTATCCTAGTTGAATGAGAGTTATTATTAACAATACAAGTTTCATTTTTATCATCATCATTAATGTCATCACTGATATCTTTGGACATTTTATCTAATTTAATAGGACACGGAGCTAACGACGTGTCGAGAGCTGGCAGTGGTTCTTCACAGGTGGATTTCGCTTCATTCGATTCAGACTCAATAATTTCTGATATTTTTTCTAAATTATCATCTTTGGCGTCAGATTTTGTTTCTGTTGAGGTGCAAATAGGGGGGGAGGGTTGATCGTCACGTTCGCAAGTTTTTACAGATTCATAGGAACTAGTGGAGTCGTTTTCGGAATTTGAGTTGAGATTTTCGTGAAACCGTTTACCCATCATTAAATTTAACCAATGCGCATCAACAGGTACAATCATGTGTTGATTTTTATAGGAACTCTTTTCATTGTTACTACTTGAAGGTAGGGAACTGAAACAAGCAAAACCAATAATAGTTATATTGCACGATTTTATGTAATAATTCACAGAATCATTATTAAGAATCTTACCAATCATCTAGAGACGTAAGGGGTTGCGGCGAGGGCGGTCGGGGTAAAAACCTTAGTTTTGGAGCATACTCGTGCACCATTTCATCAGTAAGAGGTACACCTTTCTTAACCTGATAAGAATTAATACTTTTATTATGTAAACCTATTTTGATGATGCTTATTTGTTTGACTAACATAAAAAATAGGTAGATTATTCTGAACATAATATTATACGAATTGATTATTGATTTTTAAACAATTTATCAACATGCTCATTTACCATTGCATCGTCGTCTCAAGGCGGACGAATAAAAACAAGATTTTTTTTCTAAACAAAGCCAGAAGACAATATACTTGTTCTAGCGCAGAGAGCTGCAAGGGCGGCGGCGGCGGGCGGCGCAGGCGCAGGCCCCAGATGGTGGCGCGCTTCTTCATCTCGCGCCCGCACTTGAACCGCTTGCGCGATGATGTCAGCGCCGTGAGGATCTTCTCGCGCCGCTCAGTCACTGGTGTTCGCCACATCTAACATAGTTTAAACGTGTACAAAAGTTGCACAAGATGAAACTATTTGTTTCCTCATATATTAAAGAGCAATGAGTATAATAAAAAATGAGATGTTATCTACAATTGAGACGGGGATCCTCACGTTTTAGTTATTATTTTTTAAAACTTTATTCATATTATAAACGTGATTACTCTCACACTTCAACCAATTAAATAATTTTGCAAAAATTGCTCGAATTAGCTTGAAAAATAAGAAAAACTATGCCTACATCAAATAAAATATAGATAGTCTATACTAATATTATAAATGCGAAAGTAACTCTGTCTGTCTGTCTTTCCATAACGCTAAAACTACTGAACCGATTAGAACGAAATTTGGTACAAATATAGTGCAAGCATAAGCATAATAAGAAGGACATAGGCTCCTTTTTTTTAAATCAACCCCCAAAAGGTTGCGCGAGGAGTTGAAACTTTTTATAATTTTACGCTTTCACGGCCAAACCGCTGAACCGATTGTAATGAAATTTGGTACACAGATGGTTTAGAGCTAAGGCTCTATTTTTTTTATCTCAGGATAAAACATGGGCTACTTTATAACTGGAAAAAAGGGTTAGAAGGTGGGAAGGGAGGGTCAAAGTTTATATGAAAATCCACGCGGACGGAGTCGCGGGCAACAGCTTGTTTAATATAAAATGTTCTGCCACCTTCTATCGCATAGCACTCGCGTAGCAGTATGTGTGTGTTTGTTTGAAAGTGGAGTCATGTTACCTTCTCGGGCAGCTGCAGCGCGTGCCAGTTGTCCATGATGTAGGGCATGATGACGGTGTCGAGGTCGAAGTAGTTGGGCGCGTTGTAAGCGGTGAGGTTGTAGAGCGCGAGGTGCGCCAGGTCCAGCCAGCACAGCTCCAGCCGCCGCAGGAACTCCTCGCCGCCGTTGCAGTTGGCGCACGCGAATATGTACAGTCTGCAAATTAGTCATCTTATAGATACGAGCTTTACAATGTTCATTATATGTATAAAGATTTGATGTATGGATATATATCGGTAATTAATATATTCCTCAATTTCTACTTTAAAGTTACTTTGCCATCTGCTAAAATTCTATTGGAGGTTCTTCTTTTCAGTGGTTGCTTAGAAGAAAAAACTAGGACATCTGTCTAGAATAAGATTGTTTAAATATATACAGTATGTTAAAGTTATAGAATAAAAAAAAAGGTTTTGTCTGTCAGTTATACTTTCTTATGTAAATTCTAAACTACTAGCCTGAGCGAAATTAAAAATTTAATGCAGGTACTACTTCTTTTTTATAATTAACTAGCTGTTGCCCGCGACTCCGTCCACGTTTACTTTCATAAAAAATGTATTCCCCTGGAAACTGGATAAAAAGTATCCTATGTCCTTTTCCTGGTTCTAAACTACATCCTCACCAATTTTCAGCCAAATCAGGTGAACCGTTATCGAGTTATTAATGGTGTAACTAACACGACTTTCTTTTATATATATAGATACATAAAATATACAATTGGACCAATTTCAAATTAATTTTAAATAGGCAAAGGAAAACGATTTTTGTATAAAAAATTTTCTTTAACTAGGAAAAATTAAACCTTAAATTTTAAATGTACCAAAAAAATATATATATAGAATATTAATATTTACTCACTTATCGCCAGCATACAGTGGATATTGTAAACTAGTTACACATCTTTGGTGAAACCATCGTGAACACCGACAGCATAATAACATCTGAAAATCATAAAAACCACAACAGTTAATGTTTTATTGATGCATTAAAGAATTAGAATTTGAGATTATACAATTTTTTACCTGTGCTAACCAATCACTTTTTTCAACACAATAACAATGCCCTTCGCTCAGATCTTTTCCTGTGTCTGAAGCAGCCGATGATGTTGTAGATGCAGTCTAAAAAGAAATAATATATTTGTACCAAATAAAATGAGCAACTAATTTTAAATCAAAGAATGTTCAATAATCACTTGACAAAACCCTTAATTTAATGAACTTACATCACAAGGGGGGATTAGCTCTTGTTGCTGGCGTCGCTGCTGGCCACCCTTAAACCTAAACAAGTCTGATCGCTTCAATGCTCTATTTTCTGCAGCTGCTACCCGATACCTCTGGTCCACACACCGCTTGCAGTGCCATGATGCTCCTGAATATTTTATTACAATCAACATTACAATATTTTATAACATATTTACCAATTTACCAATTAAACTAGTTTCTTCCATTAGGGTTATTGTGTTGAGCATATATTTTACTATTAAACTAGCGGCTTCGCTCCGATATATTATACATATAATAAACACGTAATTTATATGTATACGCTCACCACTAATCCAAGCCTCCACAGGTGGCGTATGGCATTTGGCGTGGTATCCCCTCCCGCACATGTCGCAGGCGATGATGGCGTTGGCGGTGGTGGGGCTGGAGGCCGGTCCCTCCCGGCGCTTGCACACCACGCACATGATGCGACCGTCGTCCGCGGGCGGCGCGCTGAGCAGCTTGAGCGTGGACACCGGCGCCCACGCGTGCGTGCCGTCCCCGAACTTGACGAGACACCGCGCCACGCCAGTCCCCACTTCACAGGAATCATTGTCGTTGCTTGTGCTCAGCTCTACTATAGTTCCTACAAACACATTAAATATTATATATTATTAAGAAAAATAAATTTCATTTATGAATACAATTGGGAAGAAATGGGTTATGAAACCGCTATTTACACATTGAGTCTGAATGTATGTTACTGTACTTCTCTTTGTTTTATTCCCATACAAGTAAGAAATAATAAATAAATGGTATTTTAATATGCAACTAGACTTACAATTAATATTTTTCTATAATTTTTTTTTTATCATCAGAAGCTCAACAATAATTTCAATACTTTTTTTGTATTGAACTATTACCTATTTTTTTATTATTTCAACCTTTAAATTTTTATAGTAAGATGCTTATTTGATAAGTCATAAGGCATTCGCCTGCTAGTTTGCTATAAAAAATAACAATACAAAATAATTTAATTTGATTATATCATACCCAAGTAATATCTGCCATCTTTATTAGGTACAAGTACATCGTCGCCACAGTGAAATGGGTTAGCATTGCTCTTTTCTGTGTTTGTGGTAGAGTCTGGCATTGCATCCTGTGTTTCTTCCTCTTTTTTCTCATTCTTTTTATCTGGACTTGGCGTTATTGTTTTGTCAAAGTCGCTCAGCAGGGCATCGATGAGGGATAACTGTGTTGAAACCTCTATAAAAAATAGTATTCTTTATGCAAACATCTCTTATGTAATGCATATATGGGTTCATTTTCTTTTCATATTATTTTCAAATGTTGATATAAGTCAATTAAACCACTGGGGTATTTAGTTTCAAAAAAACTTCTACTTGAAATTTACATTTGTCAAAAAATGATATACTGGGGATTTTGAGATTTAATTACAAATTATTTGGTTTTCAGATTAATTTCCTGATACTATAATTATGTTACTTGCCAAAATTGTAACCTTTATATTACAAGATCTCTTTATAATTTTTGATTCTTTAAGCAGAGTTAAAATATTTTTTTTTGCTGATAAAATCAAATGATTTTTCACAACTCCATAAACCTAGTTATATACTAAACCTTGATGTGTTTCCATAATAAAAGGTCTAACATGTACATACAACAAAGTGATATTAAACTTGGCCTAACTATAAATTTGTAATAATTAAAGAATACTAATTATATGCGATAACTATTAAACTAAGTAAAGGTTAAATAGATTCATATGCGGATTAGGATGTTTAGGTCATAACATTTCTTTAGATTATGACCATATAATGAAATTTATTAATAACTGTTTCTTTATAAGAAATAAATAAAAATATATACTTAAAGATATTAGATTTTTACTGTTATACTTACATTTTATCATTATGTTTTCCATGGAATGCCAAAATAAAGACATAGTAGTATTTTTAGGTTTAATAATAATACTATAGTATAAAAACCATATAATATAAATTATTGAATGGTTGCAGAGATATATTATCCTAGTATTATTGTAAAAGGTTTATCTCATTCAGTACTCTAATGTTAACATTGCTTAGACAGATTATATTCAGGTAAAATGATTCAATTTTAATTTGTTTTTACTATATTTTGATACCATTTATATAACGTTGAACATATCAAGTTAAAACAATTGTTACAAAATAGATCTTTCAGTTAATATTCATACTACAGAGAGAGTAATGTACAATGTAATCATTAAGTTTCAGGAATGTGTATAGAAATAAAGATAATGTAATGTAATGGACTGTATAAGAGTTATGTAGCCATGAAATTAATTGTAATCCAATACCGGGATTTGAGAAAGTTGATAAATTCTATTGAAGATCCTAAACTGCTTTCGTTGAGCTATTAAAAAACTGTTGATATATTTAATCCGATGATGAATACTAACATGAAACACTTACCAGCATTTATGTCCATTTCCAGACTTTAGAATATAGAAGAGGTAGAATAAGTTTACGCTTAATGTTATTTTATTTTTATTTAAAATGAACAAACACTACAAGCATTCGCGCTGTTGCGGCCATTATGATAGTTGAACGTAGAGTAGATTTCCCGCGGTTCGACAATGATTTTATTACAAATAATGAATGAATACATATGTAATTTTGAACACTTTACATTTCCAAAACATTATACAAGCTTATTTTAGTTAACTATTAAAAATACACATTAAAGGAGTAATTTCTATTAAAATTCCCAAATATAATTCGTCGGACTATTTCAGATATGTGAAAACATAGAGTAGAGAATTTTAACAGATGATATATTCGTAAGCCATAAAATATAGAGCGAACTAACAATCTTACAGATAAAATTAATTTAAAAAAATGGACAGGTAAACAATAATCTGTCCTATTTCCTAACGATAAATGTATTTATTAATCTTTATTACTCTTTGTCGTTTTGTTGATTGGTGTTTGAATAATAATAAATAAATAACTTTAACATGACGAAAAATACAATATATAAAATTGAAACCCTATAAAATTTTATTATTCGTTGTATGTATATTTTGCAGAGCGTGACGTCGTTGTAGTTGTAGTTGTAGTGATTGTTTGCTTAATGATGGCTCTTTCTTAGGTTCTTAATTACTAAAACTTCAGAGTATCATAATAACGGCGTATAATCTTCCTCAATACAAATAATCCAATATCACAATTTTCACAATGCTGACGTTTTTGACGACCTCTTGGCGCAGTGGTAACACAACTGTTTTCTGCGCGAAGGGTCGTGGGTTCGATCCCCACACCGGAAAAATATATTTGTAATTTACATTTGTATTTTTCTGGAGTCCGGGTGTTGCTATGTATTGCATGTATGTACATATTTACAAAAGAAAAGTATGTATATGTAATTTATTCCGTCATCTAGTTGCCATAACAAAAGCTTCGGCTTAGTTTGGAACTAGATGGCGCTGTGTATAAATGTCCTGGAAATATTTGTTTTGTTTTTTTTATAGCAACTGACACAATTCTTTTTCTTTCTTTCTTTTATATTATGGCATTAGCGTCTAGTTTTTGGCCAATGTCAATGTAATAAGAGGCAACGTGGTCAAGATAAAAGTTGATATGAGCCAAGTAAAATCGTCATCAAGTCGTCTTTAGTCGAGTCAGTCAGTCGTTTGGTTCTGCCCTTCGTAAAGTGATAGTGAACTTTACGAAGAACCTCGACGAATCTTGGAGCAATCAAAACGGCGCTACTATGCGCTCTCAAATGAATTCTTCATTTCCTGGACACTTATCAGCTAATTCACTGCATGATTTACTATCACAATCAAACATTAAATCACTTTATGCACCAAAAAAGGAATATTCAATCGAGATTACATATAGACGCCGCACGATTCCCGCCAAAAACCTGTATGATTGTGATAGTGCATCATGCAGTAAACTAGCTAATAAGTGTCCAAGAAATGAAGAATTCATTTGAGAGCGCTTAGTGTTAGTAGCGCCGTTCCGATTGCTCCAAGATTCGGCGAGGGTTTTTTGTAAAGCTCACTATCACTTTACAAAAGACAAAGAAAAATATAACTGAAGACGTGGCTGTATGGGCTTTGTCCCTTTGCCTTCCCACTAAATGAGAGAATTATACTAAAAAAAAAGCGATCCTTTGCCATTTCATCATAAATAGAATAGAATAGACTAAATAGTAATCACTTGACAGTTGACACTTATCACTTTATTCACTAGCCAGTAGCCACTAATCTGTAATCAGTAAAGAGTGAACTATAAACAGTAAAAAGTGATAAAAGATAATTTTCTTCGCATTTACGACTTACTATGCGACCTTGTAATTATGATTTATAAATTGTAAAGAAATATCCACTATGCTTTAGGCAATATTAAACAAAAAACACTATAAAAATAGTATTTAAAGTAAGTTAGATGTCAATACCGAACATATTTTTTCTTGTTTTTTGTTGTGTGTTATTGTTAAGATTAAGTTTTGTTGCCAGGAATCATCCAAGAACAATAGTTGCAATGGGAAATTCTGGTTTAAAACAACACTATGAAACTGCATCAAAGACAGGGGTCTTACAAATATCCAATCATCGACTGAAAGAAGTTCCAGAAGAAGTACTTAACTTATCTGAACATTTAAGAAATTTGGATCTATCTAAGAATAAAATTAGTAGTATATCTGATGATATAAGTAAGTTGAAAAATTTGAAACAACTTAATTTGAATACAAATTCAATTCAAATTGTACCTAATTCATTGTCTAATCTGAAAAAGTTGGAAATGCTTAATGTATCAAATAATGCTATTACAAGCTTACCTGAATCATTCTCACTTTTGATGAATTTGAAACAAGTATATTTAAGTCATAATAAGTTGAAGCAGTTTCCAGTTCAATTGTTTGGCTTAAAAAATCTAGAAGTAGTTGATGTTTCAAACAACAAAATATCGGAAATTCCTAGTGGTATGGTTAACTTTTACGCTGCTGAATTAAATTTAAGTCAAAATGAGATTTCTACACTAACTAGTGATTTGCATCAAGCACCGAGGCTGAAAATATTAAGATTAGAAGAAAATTGTTTAGGTCTTGATGCTGTACAACCATCTTTACTAAGAGATTCAAAAATCCATACTTTGAATTTAGATGGAAATCTTTTTGAAATCAAACAACTGGCATTAATGGAAGGCTACAATGAGTATACTGAAAGATACACAGCTATGAAAAAGAAAATGTTTTGATATTTTGAAAAATTTATATCAGAATTGCACAAAACTCACTTTCATTAAATTTATTAATAAATTACCACTAATCACTAAAATAAATTTAGTTGCAAGCATAAAATTTTCAATGCTTCACATTTTGTAAAATTTATATGAGATGTTAAATATTAATGTTGTATATATACAATTATTTAAATAAATGCTGATATGATAGAAGTAGTATTTTAGTAAGTAGTATTTTTTATAAGAATAAATTTATAAAAGTTTGCTACAATTTTCAATGAAGAGATTGATAGTTTTGATCTTGATGGATGAAGAAAGATTCAATATACTGTCTAATTGCTGGAGACCTAGTGAACCCTGGGAGTAACGGTTGTCCTGTAAGGCTAGAAATTTGTATACATATATATAAATTATGATTTATATCATGCTTAAGGCAATAGCCACGACCTGTCAGGCCTCAACCCTGCACGTCATCAGCCTGTTTATTTTTCAAACTGTCAAAAAATTTAATGAAAAAAATTGAAAAACTTGTTTCTGTAAGTTGCAAAATTTAATAGGCTGAAGTTTATTTATTGTAGATCTTAAAAAAAATTTACAGGCAATTATGATGTGCAGAAGTACATGACAAGCGAGTTCAAAAGAGCACAGTTGATGAAGAACTTTAAATATTATATAATTAAGAATAAACTTTATCCTGTATGGTTAAACTTTTTATGACTTCTTAAGTGAACGCTTCAGAATGTATATGTGCTCAGCCAGGCGGTTTTAAACAGCACATGACCTTGCCAGGCGATGGTAAAGCTGTTAAGGGCGAGTAAGAAATGTTATGTGATAACGCTTTATCACGAAAATGGCAATACTTATGGAAAAATGTGTAGATACATTTTTTGTAGAGAATCGGATGATCCACAATTTTTGGCCGAACTATTTTTGCTGTTATTAAAACTCACCGTTTAACTGGAAAACGCGAGAAACCCTTTTTGCAAAGTTTCTCCATCAATAAAAATTTTTGCACAAGGGGGATTGATGGGGACTTTTCACAATTTGTTTATAATAGTATTCAGAACATTCATACCAATTTTAAGCTCCAATTTAACTATGTACTAAACTTTATTACAATCAGTTCAGTAGTTTTGGCATGAAAGCGAGACAGAGACACTTTCACATTTATATTATTATTAGTATGGATAAGTCTCCTTCAATGTTAAGTTTATCATTAATCACAATAACACGACAATAATCACAGCTTTAATTGATTCTTAAATATTTTTTAGTAATCTATGTTTGTAGATAAATTAATATGTATGTTTTTGTTTATTCCATTGTTTCTTTGAATCCTTAGCAAAATAAAATGGAATCTGCCGATATGATAAAATGATAAAATTTTTGTTGAAATTGTTAATTGGAGACAATCAATGTTAAGTTTTTTGTTTCTTTTCTGGAGAACTAGCTAACTTTGGAAAGTTATACTCTATACTATTTTAAAAGATAAAACAACCTAAATATTTTATATTTGCATGATATCTATTACTGATTTATATATTTTTTCATATTCGCTTATTAAAAGCCCCAACATAGAGCATTATATATGATCATAAAATTTATAAAATTATTAATTAAATTACTTTAAGGTCACAGCTATAATAACAGATAAATATTAAATATTAAATCGCTTGGCAAGGTCATGTGCTGTTTAAAACCGCCTGGCATTGTATATTTTCATTCATAAACGTTTTCTTACGAACCCATAAAATTTTTAACTATAAAGGACAAAGTTTATTTTACTTCATCAACTGTGCTCTTTTGAACTCGCCTGTCATGTACTTCTCATCGAAATCGCCTTTCATTTTTTTTAAGATCTACAATAAATAAACTTCAACCTATAAAATTTTAAAACTGACTGAAACAAGTTTTAAAATTAATTTTTTTTGACAGTTTGAAAAATAAAGGGGCTGATGACGTGCAGGGTTGACGCCTGCCAGGTCATGGCTATTGCCTTTAGTATTCTATAAATCATAAGAACAAATTTCTAGCCTTACAGGACAAACCCAGGGTTCACTAGCTCTTTGACTATAAGCAAATGAATTGAACTTTCAAACTTTATGTACATTAGTTTTGATCTTGAGGCTTATTAAGAGATGAAGATGATTAGAGATTTATTAAGAGATGATAAGAGATGGGATTTTAAAATATTTTATACGCCTGTAGAAAGACATTGGCAATTAGCAAAAGTTATTATAACAAGTGTAATTAAAAAGCTGCAGGCGTAAATAATATGTATTATGTTTGTCACAATTCATATATAAATGTCATGGTGAAAATAATTTTATTTAACGATAAGGTAACAAATCATAAAAAAAACACAAATTCTGCATTTTATTACGTTAGTTTTGACTTGAAAAGGTTTTGGCTATATGTACCTGCTTTTCTCATTATATTGTACATTATAACTACAATTTATCTTTTTTTATTTAGAGGTCTCGTCACAAAACTGCGGTACTGTTTGCTACTTAAACACTCATCTAACTTAAAGAATCGTAAATCACAAAATTATTCGCATTAATGAGCCATTTATGGTGTGGTTCTGATAGACAAGGGACAGATTTTTGACTAAAATCTGGCTATGTTCGGACGTACTATTTGTTATTATTATTTGTTAATATTAATTAAGTATAATTTTGTATAAAGGATTATTACTCACCATAATCATAATTTCGATATATTTTTTCAAAAATTTGTTTAAAAAAACAATTCAGTCCAATGAACATAACATACCGATATCGATAACTTATTAATCAGGGTGATGACTGATGATTTTAGTATTAAGTAATAATGTCTTAAGTTATTGTTTTGTGGGTAAAATAGTTGTTCCCCTTTCAAAGTACCTAAATTTATCATAAGGGTCTTAGATTGAATGCGATTTACTAAGAGCCACAGGTCATTTGCGTCAGGGCAACAGTGTAAACACCAAAAACTCGGTCAACCATCGTAACTTACGCAGTATTTATTAGCTACTGGGGACATTACATTTAATTAAATATACTTTGTTAATAACTACCTACTAATTTTTTTTTTGCTATCATATAAAAACACAAATGTATGTGTATATACTTGTGACGTAAATTAGAGGTATTTAAGTACGATTATGACGTACAGTGGCACTGGTCACATAGTAGTGGTCAAGTAAAAATAGGTATATTTGTAGAAAAAATTATGTTCAATAAGGGTTCCACAACGACATCATTCATAAGGTAGGTAGGATTAACTTTCAGGACACGATTGAAATCCATACTTTTTTATGCGATACTCGCAGAGCAACTGATGAGCGAGAAATGGTGTCAATTTTAATGTAATCTTTAATTTCTATTCCTAATTAGAATACTTGTGGCGTAAAGTTGCTTAAACCAAAACCATTTTCTCATTTCAATTCATTTCTAACATTTCTGAAGAAATGTGCCTTACGATAAAAAGTATGTAATATAAATGAATAAAAGTAATAGGTATCAAACTACCCTCGCAGTTATTTTTGTTGCGTATATTTGTTTTAACTATGCTTTTTTATATTAATCGTATGCAGTTAGAGCAAGTATAATAACTAATACATAAAGTAGTATCTACATATGTACTTACAATATGCTGATTGCTAACTGCTGAGTGCTGAATGCTGACGCTTGATGACGCGCCCAGCGCGAGGTGTTAGCTCACAGTTCTACGGCCCTATTTGCCTGTTTACGAATTATACGATTCAGTAATCAGTCGTTGCCGCGCTGTACTGCCCGTTGGTATACATAATATCATTTACATATTTACAATTATATTATCACCGAATAGTGCTTTATTAGAGTACGTGCCGTATTAATGTTAGTCGCTTAATTGAAAACCATTCGCGGACTAAGTGAAAATTATAAATAAAAATTCTGGTAAGTTTTAATGTGACTGTTTACTTTTTTTTTAAGTGCTTAAAGTTCTCATACCAAATATTTTTCAATATTTTATGACCATTTTTTATTTATTTACATATTATTTATAACGATTGTGAATATAAAAAGTTTACTTTAGTATATAGTATAAAGTAAATTTTTCATACATTTGTTTGCAACATATTAATTGACTATTGTGTTATGTATTCCATACATTTGTGTTTTTATTTTTTTATATTATCTTAAGTAAATGATATTGTCCTGATGAAGTATTAAACCAGTACCTCGATGAACTTGATTAATATTTGGTTCTATGTTAAAAAGGTATACTTACAGATAAACGTTATTTAATCGGTAAACAGGTTTTTTATGATTCCACGGGGTGTCTTACGATATGGGCAGGTTTTATTTATTACAGATCTGACATAATTTACAAATGTTTTCCATTAACTTGAAAAACCTTTTTTTTAAGTCCCTGAAGACAATATCTATGCATACCTATCTAATTAAATTGACCGTCATTTAATTAAGATAAATCTTATACATATCTTGGCGGTTACTTAACTTTCGGATCACATAACTGTTTGACCCGTCTAAATTTAGTATGTGTTTCGTACAATAAAATATTATCTAACGAAGGTGGACTGAATATAGCGCATACGTCGTAGGGTACATTAATAAAATATGTATGTAGGTATATTATTATATAAGCCGATCGTTTTATTAAAGAGGTTATCAACGGGGTATCACCAATGCTCGGTAGATATAAATCGATGAATTAATTTCTACAAATCAACAACTATCACCGATATAACGTCATATTTGTTTAGGCGTGTGGGTGAAACCTTTTTTAAACAACTTTCTCTCCTCTTGTACTAAGGTACAGTAAGGTTTTGTATTCTCATGTTTTCATAAATTTCATAAATGACAATTTTTTTTTATATGGTACTTATATTTAATAAGTATACAGCTTCGTTGTTTAATTATCGATAGGTATTAAATTTCCATTATTAATATTCATACAGTAAAGTTTTTTTAAATGGACACTACTAACATAAAATAAAGCATTTTTCAGTGTACATAATATATCTATACTAATATTATAAAGAAGTAAAGTTTGTGTGTTTGTTAAATTGTATGGGGTAAACTCGGGATCTACTGAACCGATATTAAAAATTCTTTCACCAATAGAAAGCCACATTATTGTTGAGTATATGACCATATATAAAAACCGAAAGATCGAAAAGGATGATTAACATTTTGCTTAACGAAGTGGGCACGGGTCAGCTACTATAAATATTTACTTAGGTACTTTAAATGCCTATTTTGCCTCAATTGATTAAAAGTTTGGTAATTTGAGATTTCTACTACTATGCCTATATATGATTTATACTAACTAGTGTCTATTGCGTTCGCTCAAAATGAAAGCTGACCAAGCACATAATCGGACACATTTAAGAGTACATTGAACTTAACTTTAACCTAGATAGAAGACTTTTATATGTGGCGTATGAGCTACTAATTGCAAAATAGAAAAATAAATAACTAGAGATATATTAAATAATTATAAACCTTATAGTATTATCAGTATATTGCACGATAAATATGGAGCATTTAAATTGTGAAAAGCGTTTGTTGTTTTTTTGGTAACAAACGATGCTTCATAAAACCTATACTGACATAAAAATATTTATGTACCTACTTATGCTATTATAGGAAATATAGGTAAAAATGGCTTTAAAACTAAGACCTTTAGATATTAATAAATGTTTTTTCCTTGAGCAAAGAAAATATAGATATAAGAAATAAGTACATCCGAATATTAAATATTACAATAACAACTATAATCGTACTATAGTCACTAGATAAATGTAAACCCTTTTTTTTTTTTTTTATTTTTTTTTATAGTGGGGAAATCCTCATAGGATACCCATGGACCTCGGGGAAGGACCATGGGTTATGTCGGACTTCTACCGACCAAAACCCCACTGTTAATCGCTCCGCCGCAGTGAGTGGGGATCCCGGGCACCTTTGCAGACTCTTCCGCGAAGATAAATGTAAACCCTTGAGATTTAAAAATAAATAATAAAAAAAGCCAAAAAATCTTTTGATTAATTTTTATACACTTGGCTTAAACACAATCCAATTTCAATGTTCAACTTTTTTTCTTATAACGGTAACGTTTTATATTTTCAATAATATTCGTTAGAATTCGTCGTTGTGTTCTTTTTATAGGATAACTGCGAAAGTATATTTGCATATTTTTCGTATACTTAAATAAATGAAACAAAATCTATATAACCTTCTTTTGTTGAAGGTTTATTGTTCTGTGCCATTGATTATATCATAAACTGAATGATTAGTTCGCCGAGAAATCAGCTGAAGCGTCAAAAATAAGTTTGTGTCTGTTATAAAATTTCTTCGATTGCTAAATATGTGGATGTCTTCTAAAAACTAACATATTAATGTGGCAGTTACGAGACAAACGAAAGTAAAAAGGATTTCAAATACCAATAAAAGGGTAAGGTTGTGAACAACTTAACATGAGACTACCTACTAATATAATTTAATATGAACGTACAATAGGTTTGTTTTCTTTTGTATTTTTTAAACACTGATGAGGTAACCAACTCTGTAATTAGGTACCTATATTATACAAAAATAGTATTAAGATTTAATGTTCATGTTACGATGTAGCTATCGAAAGGAGTGCTTAAGTTATACAATACTCCTATCTTTAAGAAAATATTAAAATGAAAAAAGAATAAGAACTGAAAATGTTTTCTTAGTAAGTACTTTTGTTATTTCGATAACTACCGTTTTTGATCAAAATATAGTAAAATAATAGAAACAGGTAGTCACACGAAATAAGTCGGTTTAAATGACAGTTTATCTGTTTTTATAACTTGAAATAAATCGGTTGAAAATACTAGGAAGTAACAACGCATTAAAAGGAGTTATTAATAGGCGAGTTTTGGTGTTTTTTTTTAAAGTATGCACTTTATTTAAGTTCTATATTAATAAACCTATTAATAACTTTATATTTTGTTATCAGATACATAAATGTGACAACTAACTAGAAAAATGACCGCCTTCGATGTTGTGCTCGGCTGCGTGATGGCCCTTCTCCTGATTCTGTTTTCCATCAGTTCAATTGCTAGATACTACATAAAGGTATGGAATAGAATAAGGAACGAATGTGCAGTTAGACTTGTTTTGTTTTGATTACTCGCAATATTATTGTTTTGTTGTTTCAGTTTACATTATTTGCAGTGCTATCGCTTATTTTCGCAACGGCACCCCTTCCGCTCATGTTGTTTAGACCTTTCGACCCCAAGAATGCTCTGTAAGTGATAGAGTCATGTTACATACAATTATTTAGATTAAAGCAATAACAACGTAATCTAAACTTGATTATATAATTGTCGTCGATAAACTAAGAATTACTTGTTTTTTTTAATCAATATATAATAATGTGAGGTGTAACACCGTATGCAACTTTATAGATAAGATTTTATGAAAATTTATTCATAAATTCACTTACAATATAGACCTGCCGACATTATTATTAATTTATTTCATATAAATCCATAGGTTATAATCCATAGGTATATTCTTACCTAGAAGTAACCTAATATTATAATTATCCTGCTTTTATCTTGTTTCGGAACTATTTAATCATATAAGAATTACATAACATTACAGTATGACATTTTTGCACAAATTTTATTTGAATATTATCTGACATCATTACGGAAAGCCGTATAATGAAATTCTGCCGCGTGGCGTACTTTGCCCATTGGTCTGTACCATTGGAACTGTAATAACGCATCATAATTACAACGTTATGTAACTTATATATTATTAGTCTTAGGGTATTAGGTAGATTCTTTACAAATAACTATTTTATCGTAGGATTCCAGCGGCACTTTTACGAATTTCCGCTCGACTACTAGGCATCAGATGGACAGTTCGAGGAGTCGAGAATGTTGATGACTCTAGAGGTGCTGTCGTGATACTGAACCATCAGAGTAGTTTGGATTTATATGGTAAGTATATCGCTATATATTTAGGCCTAATTAATGCTATACGTTTTTAAAATTAAGTATTAGTTCTGTGGCATTAAGTCGTATTTTCGGGTCCTTTTTTGTTTTTTACTAAATGTATTGTTCTCTGAAGCTTATAATTCATATCTTTAATTGATAATTCTTAGATAGTATGACGCTTTGCTTTAGTAACTTAACATGGTCAGTGAAACCTTACTTTATAGTCACGCGGCCACGAATTTGGATTCTGTGTAGAAAGTTCACGTAGTTTTCTCCCTAAAAAAATCCTGTCTATGAGCGCTAAAACTCTGGTCTAGTGCATTATTTCCCAAATTTTAAGACTTGGGAATGTCCCCAAGCGATGTTCTTACAGCTTAGTCAAAGTCAAAGTCAAAGTCAAAGTCAAAAGTATCTTTATTCAATTAGGCTACATAAAGTAACACTTTTGAATCGTCATGGTATTACAAAACATTTACCACCGGTTCGGAAGGCAGTTTCTACGGTCTACCATTGTATAAACAAAAACTAGAGACATGTATTTAAATATTGATAAACATTGTGTTTGATTACAACATTATCATTAAAAATTCGATGTGGATGCTAAGAAATGTAGACACTACACACATACGTGGCATGAATAATGAATGTAATAACAAATTTATCTAATCAGGAGTTAGCACATCGGATGAACCCCTCTAACTATGTTACCTATTCACACGAGACTTAAACCCTTTTGGAGTATTTCTATTTTACATCGATTGGACATTTTATGTTTTTTTTGACATTGTCGCTATCATACAATAATATGATAACGATTAATTGTAAAGATGAGACTTGATGAGATATTGGCTTAAGACATATATAGCTCGTTTATTTATATACATTATAGGGCTTATGATTTTTGGTATGATAATTTTTAAGTATCGGTTCCAGTGTTGGCGGTACTATGGCCGCTAATGGCGCGGTGCACGGTGGTGTCCAAGCGCTCGCTGCAGTACCTGGTGCCGTTCGGTACCGCGGCCTGGCTCTGGGGCACGGTGTTTATTGATCGAGCCTCAGCCCAATCAGCGCGATCTGTCCTCAACAAGCAGACCGAAGCTGTTCGGGATCACAAGGTTTGCTTACTTATATAACGCTAATTAACTGAAGCCAAATTTATTGGCGATTTCAAAATAATTTTGATTATCTTTATTCTGTATGTACCTAACGTTTACGTCACATGTAAATATCAAATCATTATAGAACAGACTTCCTATTAGTTATTATTCCTATTATAATGTTATCATTTCAAACGGGACTTAATTTGTACAGGAAAATGTTTGAAGTAGGTAACTTAACCTTAACCTTTCGTTCTATGTGACTAGCGTCAAAAGGAATGAAAATATAGGTACGTAGATGTACATGTCGCAATAGTTATCCTTTAACCGCTCTGCGTGATGGTCGAATCGGTTTGATAGACTTGAAAATTAAAGATAATGGTCGCGTGCAGTTTATAAGTATTCAATGGGTCGACATGTATTTTATCTTGTATACCTATTCTTGTGTTGTAATACAGATTAATGTGCACTAATTTGTGGGATTTCCATTCCATTTTGATTACGCTATTCAGAGCAACACAATTGTAACTATTCATGTTTTTTCTAAATATAGATTTACCACAAACGTTGATTAGATAAGATTCAATTTAATAAGGTGAACGAAAGAACCATGGCGCAGTTGCTTATATTTTCTTTCAAAGAAGTGTGTCATTCATATTAGTCAATATTATGCCAACGCGTTGTGAAAAATCTAAAAAGAAAAACGTTGAAGTATATACTTATTGTGAAAAACTTGAATCATTTTAATTTAATTTAATCTTTGACATAAAAAACACATACCACGTTTAAATATGAAAAATTACGCGGCTCTTTTTATTTTTTTTTTACTTTTAAAAATTAAAAGTTTAAGTACACGTGAGTTGGACTTTAGCTATTTGGACATTTACCATGCAATTAGTACAGCAAACATCCCATTGTTTACGTTTACCACGGTACTCTTAAGTGTTCATCAGCTGTTGTTATCATATCGTCATTTTAACGATATGTGTCATAAAAACAAGTCGCTCTAGTGTATCATGTAATGGCGATAAGGTCTAAAGGTCCTTTGACTAAAATTTACGTTATACTACAAATCCTAGACAGTCCGTGAGAATTGATGTTTTTTGTCCACGTCCACGTTTGCGTTGAGCAAATATATATCAGGATGTAGCTTAAATATAGCAATATTTAAGCTACTTCTATTTGTAGTATTTGTATGAAGGACAGCTAAACATCCTTAAAATCCTTTGCATTTATTATTGTAATCATAAGATATATTTAATAGGTATGTGGTTATATTATGGAATAGGTACGTAAAGAAAGTGTGGAGTAAAATCTAGTTTACCTTGTTGAGAAACTTGCTTCTTTGTTTTAAAAATATATTAAAAAATATTCTCCAAGTCTATGTAAAAGAATTGTCTAGCGACTAGCATCTATTACTAGGTAGGTAGGTGCACAACGGTGCATCCATAAATGTAATGTCTTTATGATATTTCTAGAGATGATGTCACTTAAAAATGCACACTTCTTTAAATACCAACAATGATTACCTAAGGATTCAATGTGTTGTGCGTTGTAGAACTTATAACGGGTGTTTTTCCTTTGATATAAAATATCGATTCATCAAAAAGTAATGGATGTATAAGTTACATTGATTGAGCTGTAAAAAATGCTATAGCATCATATTATAGTATCTTTATAATGGATAGAATTTCGAATAATATTACTAATCGTTGATAAGATATTATATATCAAGAAAAAAATTTGCACCTTATCGTTTTATATCTTGACCTGTATATTTTTGGCTTTTTAACACGCGTTATTTTAAATAAACGGGTCACATAACATTATTTAATTGTAATACGTTCTTATTCTAAAGTGAACGAACGGCTTTGAAAATTGAGAAAGCTTTTTGTCTCAACCAGTACAAAACATTGCTGTTGACTGTTAATAAAAAAAAACTTCCTTAATCATGTTGTGTGAGATAAAGAAAAGGTAATATCAAATCATCGTAATTAAACGATATCGTATGACGTTTTAACGCTTACCTGTTACGGTAATTTCATATTACACGATTTGAATTCAGGATAAAATTTACTTCACATTTTTAAATTCGAGGTCACTATTTATTTTAAAAATATATATTTGATGTATTTAGCCTTGAAATGTGATGCAGTTTTGCAGTAATAGTACTTAGGTACATGTTTCCATAACTACGTGCTGGATAATCATTTAAACGTTGTTATCGATCACTGTTAGTGGGTGCTATGCTATATCAATATATGGCCTGATGGCCAGCATAGAAAATTATATAGGATTTGTTTGATAACTTAAATTTACAAAACAGTGAACAATACAACACGTTGGTTGATAACCTACGTTAATTAAAAGCAAAAGTGGAAACGTTTGGTATGAGCATGCTAACATAAATGTTAATTAAATTGACCTTACGCCCATGCTATATTACGAAATACTGTTTCTAAATAGACTGTAATGTTAATAATACATAAGAAAGTATTATTTTGACCATAGACTATGATGCCTTATAGGTAAAAACCATTCTTAATCTCATTCTTTCTTTGGATAACTCGTGATTCAAGTCCCTTCACTAATACAAATATCATAACTTATCACTCGTTTACTCGTGTTCCATCCTGACCTGAAACCCCAGGCGTCTGATTAAGTTAGTCGTATTTGATTGCTAAGATGTGGCATTTACAAATCCAAGCTGATTTTAATCTGCTCTCAAAGATAAAAATTGAAAGGTTAAGTGCGATCTAGTGGCGGATCCAGCTTTGGCGCCAGGTGGTCAAGTAAAATCCTTGTCCTAGATCCAGCTCAGGGGGGTCAAGACCCCCATGACCCATGTCATTGGTGCGATCTCTGTTTCACTAAAATTAACCGTGCTCATATGAGTAACAATTCACTTAGTTAATTTCATTTTTCAGAGGAAATTATTGTTATTCCCGGAAGGTACAAGACATTCAAGTGATAAATTGTTGCCGTTTAGGAAGGGAGCTTTCCACGTCGCCATGGACGCTGGAGCGCCCATACAGCCAGTAGTCGTATCGAAGTACCACCACATTGACGCTCAAAGACACAGATTTGGATCAGGTAAGTAACACATTCGTTAAATGATAAACATGTTTTAACATGTTGTTTCTGTTGTTATACATGTGGTTCATAAAACTATGTAGTGCATTTTAACTGGACATATTTATTCATAATTTATAATATGCGCTGACTTGTTTAATTATAAATTAAAATATTAATACGGAAGTACATTTGAATGTACCTTAGTCGTAACTTCGTAAGTGATCTACAAGTATTTATTATAGAGTTAAAACTTATGGATATAGATTGAAACTAACTCCTCGGACTTACAAAAAAAATCAATTGATCTTTTTTATCATTCGATGTATATTAGAAAGCCGTTATTACGTAATTTTACAAGCATATGTCTGGATTATGCGCGAAAAAATAGAAACCTTATTATTATAGCGTCAAATTACTTATATCACCAGCATCTACCTTTATCTGTACTTTACCCTCGTAAAAATTGCTTTCTAATTAAACGTGGATAAATTAGAAATCACTGATAACGAAAACGTAGATATGTAGGCATATAAAGATAGTGATTGATTTAAAATAAATCGGCTAAGAATTAGGCTAATCGCTAACCTTAGTAAATACTTAGGTGTGTACTGATAAGCTTGTTATTTTGGATTTGTTATCTATCGTTATACTGAGAATTACATGGAAGGTCCTTTTTCATTTCACCGATTTGGATAAGTTAATATGAAGTATAATACGAAAACAACGATTTTTATGAGGGAAAGTAGTATACCATTTATAAGCCTCAGCTAATGCAAACAGTTCGGTTGAAAAACAAAACCATATTTGTTAGATCGTTTTTAAAAAGGCTTAGATTTTTGCATTATTTAAAATCTAACGAAAAACCCAGTAACAATACAACTTGCTTGGTTTTTAATATATCTGAATCTGAGCGTCGCTGTTAGGAAAGTTCTCATTAAAATAATTTTAATAGAAGAAACGTACGAGGAATCTAAAATTTCCTCTATAAACTCGAATTAGGTTATCAATAGCTCATCCAATAAAGATAATATTGCAATAATGTACTATACTGATACCTAGAATTTGTTGCCATATTTATTATGTATAACACAATAAATATAAATCTAGTTATTATTATTAATTTTTTCCTCTTACTGGAATCACCCTAAGATCTTGGATAATGTAACTAAAAAAGTTGTTATTCTCATTTTCAGGTCATATAATTATAACGATACTTCCCCTGATTGAAACAGAGGGAGTGAACAAGGAGGACATTTCTTCCATCATAGAGACGGCGCAGAGCAAAATGCAGGCAGAGTTCACACAAACGTCGGCGGAGACGCTTCCATTGTTACATAAAAAAGATGTTTAAAGAGGTAACTAAAAATACTATTAAGGTACATGCACATAACTTCCAAATGAAATATTATTTTTGTAATCTGTATTGCAACAAAAGTTAAAAAAATACGTGTAGAGTTACTAAATACATTTCGTAAGAAATCTACAAAAATTATAAATTTTAAAATGCCCTCAAATATTTTTAAAACAAAGTGACGCCATCATTCTTTAATGTGGGACATGAAACGACTTCAGGTCAAGTCGTTAAAAATATTTAAAATTATAAGTGCATATACCCAATTAGTTTATGACAACTTATTTATTAGTTATAAATAATTTCTTGAATGGGTAAGAGAAACATCATATCATTATATTTTACTTATTACATAAACATATTTACAATGCCAAGAGGATTGTTTATCGAAAATTTATATTTGCAAAAATATTGACTGCAATGATTCTATTTGTACCTACTAATTCAAAGAACCTTATCTTTGTTTCAGGTAGTATAAATTAAAGTTAAACGGGGCTGTGATAATTTCAAATATTCGTGGAGATAATTATATTTTATTATTAACACATAATATGTATAAATTTATTATACAAAGATTAAATTATTAACTTATACGTGTTTTTATATTAAAAATACCACATTTCATTAATACAAGTTTATTTGCTTAAAATAGGATATACAAAAATAGTTAAAATTGCTATTAAGAGCTGCCTATAGTGATTGGTATATAATTATCACAAAAGATGACAAGCATTTAATTGTAATGAAACTAAAGCAACCACGATCAAAGAATAGTAGTTGCATTTCTGAAGAAATAGTTGAACAGTTTGTTGTATTTTTTATATTAAAAAGAACTATGTATCTACTTTATATACAGCATTTGAGTACAATCGTAACATCCAATTTTCATACTCGGGGACTCGAATACTTCTTAGAGCTATGTTACTTCATAGTAATTCATATTAAATATGCCAATATTGATAATTAATGGATATAAAGCAGCATATGGTCGATGTCGAGTCAATTTTATGTTTCCAAGTTATAAACTAAAACTTAAAGAACGAATTGATGAAACCATATTATGATTTGTAACATAACAACCATTGTACAATAAATGTACGTGTAAATGCAAAGAAAGGTTATTTATGTTGTTATTTACAACTCAAATCAATTTTCAAATAGTTATTATAAATATGAATATTTAAAGAGTATTGGCGGTGTCATTTTAGCCTCTTTTTTATAACGATATACTTACAATTATGGATTTAAAATTAGTTTTAGTTATATCTTAAATTGAATAAAGACAATATTTTATAAAATTACATCATGTCCAAAAATATGCACATTAACACTACCCAGAGATATATTTATAATTTTTTACAACCGAAAAAGAAATTAAAAGGATTATAGGATATATTATTTATAGCAGACAAATGTTTTAGTATTTATATATATACAACGTGTAACAAAAATGCGTGGTAATATTAAAGGATCGCAAAGAATACCAAATTTTAAACGAATGTATTAAAAATTCATTATATTTGAACTATTTCTTTTCAAGATATTGATTTTTTATTTCTATTGACTAGCATATCGATATTTAAATTTATCGACGCTACGACATCACTTTAGAGCTATCAGCTGTTACGTGTCAATGACCGCATGACCCTATTGACAATGAATTTGATTGAAAAAGTTACTATTGTCTCTGTCATTAGAATTCGAAAGTGATGTAACACTTTTGTTTTGATTTTCATATTATCGATTTTATTGATGAAATAATGAAATAAAAAATCTCAAATATGTTTATTTTAATGAGGGGACTTGTATATAGACTATCTCTGAGCATCTGAACTTCACGCAAAAATATTACCACACATTTCTGTTACACGTTGTATATATATTATTATAAACATGTATACATATAATACAAATAGTACAGTAGTACAAATACAGTACAAAAAGTATAATATAACAAAGGGTCGCTTAAAAGTATATGCTTTTATTATATATAAAATTATGTTTACATAAATATTACATAATGCGGAATGCGCTGATGATAATTATTCAGACTTAGCATCTATAATTTTTTCGGCTGAATGTTGAAACGTAGTTCAAATAATTTACTTTGTTTTTGTGACAGATTCATATTACTAACTGTCAAAGTAAAATGGTGAGAAGATACTAGATAAATTTGATAAGAGAGTTCATTTTATAAGAGCCTATTGGCCGGCTAGTATTAGTCAGTCAGTAGTTTCTTCATTTGCCTCAGTGTATGGTCATATCCTTTCTTTCAATCAAATCAGCCATATAGATTGTAAACTTTATATATATTTCCACAACTGAACGACTATAAACTAACAAAATGGTATGGCAACATTAAATTGTTTCAAAATAACTGGTAACTTTTATCATGGCCATTTTAATAAGTATATTAAAACGATTTTATATATGACGATATACGTTACGAAAGAAACGTTTGTAAATTTTACTGTATAATATTCAAAAGTGCATTTTGGTAAAAAAACCTGTTAGTTATACCAGAACCATACACATCAAGTGTGACACACAAATGTACCATATACCTCCTGTACATGTCAGGAATGGTGAATCTTCTTGATTGCTCAAAGCCATTACAAAAAAATAGAAAACTGCTCTAATTTTTATAACATATACCCACATGTTATCATATAAATAACCGTAGATCAGGCTTTCTAGCACAAGCAAATAATACATTATTTACTCATCTCTCTTCTTTAACAATATAAATCAATGCCAAGAATAGAGAAAGCAACGTCACTCAACAATTGCATAAGTTTGAAGGTAAAACATAAATGTATGTAATCAAGTGGAAATAAATTAACCGATGACAGCACACTTGTTTAGTATTCTTCGGGTAGCACCGAAAGTTGTTAAATGTCGTTGAAATCGTACCTTTTTTGTATTCATTTCGCCATCTTGTTGACGCAGTTGTTTTTGTTACTTCTATTCCGCTCATGTAATTTACTTGAATTAAATTTTCGAAACTTAAAGTTCTAAGAAGCTTTCAAATTGACTGAAGACAACATTTTGATATAACAAATTCTTTTCTACTCATCGAATTGATTAGGAGAGAAATATTATTTTTACTTCTAATAATAATTTCTCATTAATTTGTTTGGTAACTTTGATTTGATTAAACGAAAATTAACATTTTCAATGATATTCTTATGATATATCTATAGATATTTTAGCAATTAAATGGTATTTCAATATCCTAATGGGTTTATAAAAATAATAAAGTTTATAAAAAACATATTTGTCTAAGTAAATCAACGAGAATTTTTTTTGAAAATTATCACACGCTCGTAATAAATTCTTGAAGATAGGAACAAAAAAATAATACTACTTTATGATGAATATACTGGAATGATAAGTTTTGGTTTGGTCCGAAAAATCTTGTTCTGAGCTATGGAATTAATATTCTATAAGGAGTTGCCATTGGTCTCTTTAATTTGAGGGCAATATTCCAAAACGCTTTTTAAACAATCTAAGACCCTAATTTAAAGACGAAATCGATTAAATATGTATACACTTAAAACTAGTAAAATACAATAGGTAAATGGCAATAAAAATGACTACAGAAATATGACTGTTTCAATTTCATTAGATTAAAACTTAAAAGCAATATTGCACACAGTAAATACTTGTTGCATTAATATAGTAATGATAATATTATAGGTGTTACAGCAATATTATTTAAACATTTAAGAAATGTATGAATATAAACTTCAGTCTTTATAGTTCCTCTTAAAGTAAAATTTATTTAGTACAACTGTAGTTTTTAAAATTAAAATTTGTGGGGTACATTGTTTTTTATTGTATTTTATGGTGGACAGATATAATATTGCTGCATTAAGATAACCTTAAAACTAAAAGACAACACATATATTCGAAAAACTTAATTGTCAAGACTAATTTAAAAAAAAATTAATTGTCAAGCTACCATAGTTCAGTTCTGACCAGCCAGTGGGTAGTTCTGTGGTAAGGCACTGAGAACTTCTTTTGACAATTCCTTATAAGAGATTTCCATTATATTCTGGACTTTGGTAATGAGCTCAGGTACATCTTCTATCTTCAAACCTTTTGTAGGTATTGGCTCCAAACATTGAATTATGGCATGTCCTGAAAATTATACAAATATTTTTTTCATAATTCATTGATGACTTTTCAACGTCATGGTTTTGAAAAATTTATACTAAGTAACTTAGCTATACAATTTTTATAAAACAGAGATTATCAAGAAAAATATCATTGTTACATATCACAACAATACCTTTGTTAAATATGTATTTCTTCCTGTTTATAAAATAGTATGGAGATATAACCACTGGTATAATAGGTACTTGTGATGCAACTGCTATATTGAATGCACCTTTTTTGAAAGGCAACAATTTGCTAGAATCTTTGTTTCTTGTACCTTCCGGAAATATCCATATTTTTGTCTGTAATTTATACCGAATTGATTATTAACATGTGCTAGTTACAGTAGTATCTTCCACTCATTATGTTAGCTAATAGTGGTTCAATTGAGGTCTGATTTAAATATTCATGTTGTTTAGCAATATACATTGTATTCCTTATTTGATGTCAATAACTTCAGTTCAAAGAGTTATCTTGGTTACACTTTATTGTAAACAATGTCAAGATAGATCGGTCATTTTATAGGTACTACTAGCTGTTGCTCGCGACTTCGCCCCCGTCGGATCTATTTCTATTATTATGTTATAGTGAGTCAATCTTAGAAGATAGACTATACTGCCGCGGACTTTTTTTTAGATCATTTAAAGAGGAATAATTCTGTCATAAATATTATTTTTGTATCTTGAACCGTTTTCGCAGCGCACGCAAAGGTGAATAATTTTCCCCGTTTTTTCTATATTTTCCATTATATCTTCACTCCTATTAGTCGCAGTGTGATGCTATGTAGCCTAAAGCCTTCCTCGATAAATGGTCAATTCAATAAAAAAAGGATTTTGCAATTCCAACCAGTAGATCCTGAGATTAGCGAGTGCCAACAAACAAACAAACTCTTCAGCTTTATATATTAGTATAGATAAAAAGTAAAAGATATATAATATGCTATATTTGTTCAACTATCAGAAAAATCATTACGACAAGAAATAATTTGGGTTTTGATTAAATTGGGTTACTGCTTGTATATTATAAATGAATCAAATATCATCTAAATTAAATTTTTTTGATATAAAAATATATCCATAAATATACTGACCTTATTTTTTATCATGACATCAGATGTTATCTTAAGTTGTTTGTATGCATCTTTGGTGCTATTTCTATCAATGAAGACCACTCCCGCAAGATAGGCAGCCAGACCAAAGGGCCATATATAAAATAATTCTTTCCTCGCAATAGCTGCCACTTTTCCAGCCACATCCCATATATTGAATAGACCTGTACATATATTTTTTGTATTCTACAAATATACTATAAAGTGTAAGACTTTCTACATTCGTAAATATTTTTTATTCAATATCTAGAAGAAATATTATTTTTTTTACAAAATCATATCTAGTATCTACCTAAAATGTCAATAGAGCTTTGATGATTTGATATCACAACAGCTCCTCGATCTTCTGCCAATACTTTTCCATTTCTAAGGTGCCATTTAACTTCTATTAATTTAGTTACATTTTTAATCAATTGAGCTCCACATCTGAAAAATTAAATTTACATTATAATAATTCATATGTATAGACATGTAATTCAATAATAAATTGATTAATAGCATTAGTAAGCTATAGTATATAATGCTGGTCCATTGTATAATACTTAAGTAATCAATTTCAATTATGTTATCCAAGACACTAAACCAAGTATGTAAAATTAAAATGTATACTTACAGGGAATTCTTAACATTTTTAGGCCGGAATACAAAAAATGGTAATGTCAGTATTGCTATAAAAATTGTCCAAATATAGAACACCAAAAATTTTGATTGGAATTTTACATAATTAGGTGTTTCAGAAAAAAGTTGTTTCAAAATGTATGTAGCTAGAATGATGATAAACATATAAATTATTTTATCCCACATTTTTCCTCTTTTTTAGTCTTGATTATGTCAACATACACAAATTTCGAAAATAGGACTACATTAAATACTTAAGTATCACAGATTTTTAAATTATTTGTCAGCTATTTATAAACCAAAACACTAATCACAAGCACTGTTTGTCTTTTTTATAAAATAAAATAAAATATCCATTTCTTTTAGCAATATCATGAACTTTTTGTTTTAGGTACTTTTCTACACTTATACTAAAGGAATAGATAAGTCTTTAATCTATTTTTTGTTCTTAAATAGTAATATTATTATATTACAAAATACTTAATTTAATTAAACACCGGACAATACCGCTTGACGGCTTGTAACTTGCGAAGTTGCGAGTTGCGATAAAAAATCAGGAAACAGTTAACTTTACAGATTATAAAATGAAGCATGCAAGTGTTGCCAAATACTAGCAATACATTTTTATTATTGGACGAACTATTCTTATCCTATTTTAACTAAATGTTACATGTTTTGTTATTTTCATATCATAGAAAAAGATATGAAGTAAAGGTATCATATTATACCGTTACATGATATTGGATAAGACTGAATAATTTTAAACCACCCTTAAATTTATTCGTGTGGTTTAAAATTTAACAATAATTAGATTCTGAAATTTAAAATAAACATTTCCTTTTTTCAAAATCTTTTCCCGTTATTCAATTTTGTTATGTTTGTTATGTATGTAACTATCTAGCTCATCGTGACATCGTGACAAATATTCTACCCGAAACCCGAATATACCGTATATCTATTTTTAATTAAAAACCGTCCTCGTACATCCAGGTATAGGTCGCGTCACGGATGTTTAGCGCTGGACGACAATAGCTGCGCATCGGTAGAATTGCGCTCGTAATTGACGTATTGGTGCGACAAAGACAACACGACTGGGGAACCAATCAACGCTCGCGAATCCGACGATAACGCGCGCGCCGTGCCGTCCCCTCGATACCTTATTTTTGACTTAAGCGTAGGTTTCGTTCAGCGCAATACATCCGTGACGCGACCTATACCTGGATGTACGAGGACGGTTTTTAATAAAAAAGTTATACCCATAGGGTATATTCGGGTTTCGGGTAGGATAGGAACGACGTGCTGGGTGAACGATGTCACGATAAGCTAGATAGTTTTACTTATATATTCTAAAAAAAGAATTATGTAAAGCGGTTCAGCTGTTATCGAGTTGTGCCCTTATCAAAACATCTTGAGATTCGTTTTTATATTATATGATAATTATTTTTACGTTTAGATTTGTCAAATTGGCAGTTAAAGTAGGTACCTTATTAGTCAACGAGAAAGCTATTTTTACACCTCAATATGTAATTATTTCTTTTCAAATGATTACAACTGATTTCCATATCTAAATATGTATAATTCAAAGGTGACTGACATAGTGATCTATCAACGCACAGTCCAAACCACTGGACAGATCGGACTGAAATTTGCAGTGCAGGTAGATGTTATGACGTAGGCTTCCGCTAAGAAAGGAATTCCCGAAATTCCCACGGGAACGGGAATTAGCGGGAAGAAACTTTTGTATGAAAAATCTAAACCGCTTAAGTTAGAAGCTTGAAATTTGGCATGTAGGTACCTTATTAAACTCAAAGGTTATTAGCAACAGGATATTGCAAAATTCCCACGGAAACGGGACAAAATATTTGTAGGAAAACATCTAGAAAAAAAGGATTATAAGGGAGGAAAGGGAGGGTCACAGTTTATATGAAAGTCAACGCGAACGGAGTCGCGGGCAACAGCTAGTACATACATATAAACATATAATCAGCTTTAAATATTTGAGTGTTATTCTTAAAATTACAAGCAATAAGTGGGAAGCGTTTTTTTTTCTTATATTTTTATTTAAATACTAGCTG
>JADANM010001663.1:5188724-5227365 GCA_026213755.1 Eurema hecabe | reverse complement strand
TTAAATGTAACAAACTGAAAACTAAAAAAAAAACTTCATCTCATCATTCAAATTCATCTTAAAAAAGAAAATCCTCAATATAATATGCTTTTCTTTCGGCTTGGGTTAACACCCGGGGAATAGTTTTTACATACATAGGTATAATGTGTTAAGATATAATTTACGTAACCTGTGGGTAAATATTAAGTATCTACATTGATTTGAGAGTAGAATGTTCTATGTTATTTACTTACATATACAGGGTGTTTAAAAAGATGTCCGAGCTTGAAGGGGACACTTGTTTCGTAACACACTGTATATGCAAGTATGATATTAATAATAAATCGAAGGAGGTCGAGATAGATACATATTTCATGCTGGAAGAGATGCTTATACTTAAATAAAAAAAGCAATAATCAGTTTGTATATAATATTTATTAAAATAATATGTAATCTATCCTTCCAGTGTATGCGGATATTCAGACGGTAGAGAGCTAACAATTTCATTGGCGAGTTTTTTGTAGGCTTCTTCCATTATGTCATGGACCTTTTCTGTCAGTCTTGACACGTCATCAATTGTCATTCCTTCCGTTGATATGGGATCAAGGCATTGGATAACAACGTGACCTGAAAGTAGAAAAGGTGCTTAATTTGATTGCAGGGCTGTTAAAAGTGGACTGAACTAAATCTTGTTTGTATTTGTTTAATGCATATTTTTCAGGTTCTAAAAACTAGAATCTTCTACAAAATAGAAATTTTGTAGAAGATTCAACATTAGTTGTATAACTACCCTATGTATACTTAGATCTTTAAAATACCGCATCGAGATTTATATAAGACTCTTTTAACTAAAACACTTATTGAACAGATAATTTTATGATACTATATGCATACCTACCTAAGTATATACCTACGTGCTAAGCTGAGAGACGGGAGAGTTGCTACTTATATACTAATATTAATAAAATTAAGGTATAGTATTAAAAGTGCAGAAGAAAGCCTCTTAAACTTACCTCTATTAAACAGACATTTTTTCTTATTTATAAAATAGTATGGAGAAAACACGACAGGTATAACAGGCTTTTGTGCAGCTATTGCCATAGAGAAGGCGCCTTTTTTAAACGGTAGCAATTTTGTGTAGTCCTTATTTCGTGTTCCTTCCGGAAATAACCATATTTTTGTCTGAAATTATGATCAATTTATTAAAATTATTATTATCCATATACTGATATAATGATAATACTCCATTAAACCATAAGTATACTATTTACTTATATAGTTAATATATTTAAAAATACGCAAGGTATTGATTTTAATGCTTATTTTAAAATAATTAAGAATATTATGTTCAAATATAGAACACAAGTTCGATCTTTAAATTTATTGATGTAAAAATATGGTATTCAATATAAATGCCCTTTATTATTGCCTTTTTGCTCATAATTTCCGCAGTTTCTTTTAATTGCTTATATGCACCCTTTGCATCTCTCCTGTCAATGAACACGACTCCAGCCAGGTACGCCGCTAAGCCGAACGGCCAAACGTAAAATACTTCTTTCTTTGCAATAACTGTCATCTTATCCACTACATCCCATATGTTAAATAATCCTGAAAATGTTGAAAAATAAAACCTACTTTATTGGAAATACCTTAATCCTTACAATTAACAAAATTAATTATTATCGTTGAAGATATATGAGAATTTGAGGATGGATAGAACTTAAAATTATTTTAGCACTCAAACAAAAGTTATAGTTACTCTTATATAAAGAGAAATAGCAATATTAAGAAAAAACCTGTATTTCTTTTTTTTCTACTCTTAAAAAAAGTAGACAGATTTTGTAAGACTGAAGCGGAAGACAGAAGCGGAAACGCCTGATTCAACTTTCATCAACATAATATTTCGTAGGTAAAATAGTTTTCAAAACGAACCTAATGAACTGAGGTCTTAAGATCCTTTCAATCCCACAAACCTCTAAGTAATACATTGTAATTACCTAATATATCGAGAGATGACTGATGATTCGAGACAATAATGGCGCCACGCTCTTCAGCTAAAATTTCACGGTTGCGTAGTTCCCATTTGAGATCATAAAGTTTCGTCACGTACTTCAAAATACCAGCACCTGCTCTAAATTTTAAAGTTAATGATCTCCTTTTCAATTACCGTAAAGTTGGAAGAAATTTAAAGCAAGAGGCTGGTTTTCCTCGTTTGTGGTGTTAACGAGTTATCATTATTACCAATTCCTTTGTATCTATAATATTTTATTAATATGATGAATACACAGATTTTTTTCAAAATGTTTTTGTAAAGATTTATGAGAAATAAATAAATATATAAAGATTTAACGTTACCTGACCAGGTTTTTCGTTCGTTGCAATCAAGAAAAATATGAATTGGATTATGCGAAATAATCGATTCGGCGTGATGCATCAAAAGATAAAAAAATGTCTTATATCTCATGGTTTATGTTACAATAAC
Source organism: Eurema hecabe (assembly GCA_026213755.1). NCBI lineage: Eukaryota > Metazoa > Arthropoda > Insecta > Lepidoptera > Pieridae > Terias > Terias hecabe. Next base: position 5,224,904 of record JADANM010001663.1, on the reverse strand, counting down.
CATGCGCAAATAAACAGCCGCGTGTAAGAAATAATCTTGTGAATATAATCATACCTTAAAACCACCGCGTTGCAATACTCGTATTTATTCAGTTTTTTGAGCCAGACATCATCATCAAAGAATTACTTTGTTTTTATTTTAAGATCAACATATTATTGACTTAAGAAATATAATTTATAATATGTAAATTACGCTCTGGTTCTCAATAAGACGGTTATTTTATATACCTAAGTAGTAAGTTGTTAAATAAATAAATAAAATTAAATAATTAGGGTATGTATCTAGTTAATCTTGGCTTAAACGGCTTAGTCTGTAATTCAGAAGCGTGCGCAAACATGCGTATTTTCATAAATTAGATATACCACTTCCTATTACTAAACATTATTAATCTTTACACTTATCTAAAGCAGTATTATCGTTTGAGAAGGTTAATTTACTTATAATTAAATGATAACAATCGACATGTAGCTCATGTTTTAAAGTAAAACTAAAATAACAAATATTTATAATTTTCAGGATCCGACAGCATTAAGTACCAATATAATTTGAAAACGAAAAAGGACTTTTGACATTGAGGCGGCGCAGTGTGATCTGCCTAAAACAACGAATAATTAGAAACATTTTTTTTTCACTGGCTTCTGAGATATAGGTACGATCTACAACATTCCTGCTTACGTTTGTTCATCTTATGTTGTGAACATTTCACTTTCTTTGATTGCTAGTACTCAAAATGAAAAAAACAGAGCCAACATTTCTTGACTTTCTTTACTGTTAAATTGCATTATAATATAAATAATAATAATGTTATCACGTTGAGTGTTTGCATTTTTGATAACAATGTTATGAGGCGTGGTGTTCATATAACAAAGAGCATTATTTAGAATCTAATGTAGCCAAAGTTCAATTTAAATTCAATCCAGCGTATAAAATAATACACAACAAGTAACACATTTTGTGAAACATACATTATAATAGAGAGAAATAAAAAATATTATTAATTTTCGTACTTTATAAAAATATTATGAATTATAAGTATTTTTAAAGGGCTTTAAAATGACTATCTACACATGTATGTAATATCTTATCGGTATAATGTCAAAATAAAGGGCTTATCTTATATTTCACGGGCAATAATTGTCACGACTTTTGATGGTTAATTTAAAAAATATATTATTATAGTAAATACTTACTTTGCATTCCTTACATTTTTGGGGTCCAATAAAAAGTATGGCCAAATGACACAGGCTAAAAGACTTCCTGACAGATAAAATATTAAATAGTACGAGTAGAATTGAATTTTGTTCGGTGCACTAAAGAATATTTTTTTAAATAAGTACATGAAACTAACAAAGACTAGTATGTGCCACATGTCCCACATTTTTGTTAAAAAGTAAAAATTAAAACTAAAAACTTAAATTGACTATTGGCTTGCAACCTATTCACAGAATATTTGCGTATATACTAACGTTGTTTTCCTATCTCGTGTTATTATAAATTACTGGAATTCCGCGGTCGTATTTCATAAAACTTTAAAACGAGATATCAATATATGCATATCTAAGAATATTTTATATGTTTAGTTAATTTTATATATAAATGTAGTTATTTAAGGTATACTTTCAGAAAAAAAAAGGTGATGCGACTCCAAAGTACAAAAGCAAAGTGGTTTTAATGGTAATTTCAGCCCCGTATAAATAAATGACCATGAAAAGTTACAACCAAATGTTAGTAAAGTTCATAAACGAATAAAAATAGAGAGACCTTACGCAATACCCTACACAATATTATTTCTTGATATCTTTTAAAAAAAATCACTTTTCTTTAGGTCTTTGTATTATTAATTCTAATTGAATCATTTATAAGTCTAGAAATTCAATTTACGTTCGAAATGCACTAATACATCTGTGGGATCTAAAACATTGAATACGGTTCGCCAGAGGTATCCGCAGGTGTGCCAAATTGCCCGCCAAGATAGTGGACACAGCAAAAACTATTTCCATTTCCATTTATTTCGTTCAGATTTACGCCTGTTAAACAATTTGTTCATGAATTTTCTCTAGCGTTCTCTAGTATAAAAAGAACTTAAAGTTATCAACTAACCAATCAATTTGTCGTGCTCATTTTTTCGTTTGTACTTTTGCTTGCCTTAAGTTTAGTTCCGACTCTTGGTCTAAAGAAAGATATAAAGCTGTACTAATATAGAATGATATACCTCTTTCGCGTGCAATGGGGTTGTGTTTTCATTTTATCACGTATCTTTAATATGTTGATACTTAATAACTCTATGAACTGAATGCTAGAACTAACGTTAAAAACAACGTGATAACTTCTTATTAGTGGTTTTGAATTAAATAAGATATATAACATTCATAAATCTGGAAAAATAAATGTAATTATAAGTAAGCATCCTTAAAACATCAGCAAAGCTACAGAACCAAACATTTAATGAGGACGGCACAGACTTGTCCAGTGTTTTCCTTAATTACGGAACCAAAAACATTATTAATAAACGATATTTGACCCGATCGGTAGCGACCAAGTCCGATTCGCTTATAATATTATCATAGAATGATAAAATTTATCTACTCGTAGTGGAACACATTTTTTGTAATTTATAAAAAACTAGAACTATTCATGTTGATAAATAATAATACTTCTACAATTGTTACCAACTACGTCTTTCTTGATAATTACTTCAGTTATTAAATAATCAATATTAGTGAAATATGTATTGTCTATTTTCCTGTTTTCCAACATGAAATCCAATTTGAAGCTATCAATTTTCTGTAATTAAATATGCTTACAAAAATATATCGAAACCTAATATATTGTTTAATATTGAATTAATAAAATATATTTAATAAATAAAATAGGTTTAAATTAAATAAGTTTTCAGTAAATTTTATATAATTAGCAGACGATAGACCACACCCGCCTATAGGCAATCGCAGAGCCAAGAACTTGAGGACTGCGTTGCCGGCCCTTAAAATAAGGGGAAAAGGAAAGGACCAAGTGCAGAATAATAAACAATAAAATTGATTCCTTAGGTGATGGCTGATGGTACACTTGTTTAATAAGCGTAGGTTTTCTCGTAGCCCATCCAATATGGTCTAAGGACACTCAACCTGGCTCCTTTACCTACAGTTGCGTAAAATTACGTTAATCGCATTTATAATTCTTAAAAGATAATTAAACTACTTTTTATAATAAAAGTTATTAAATTCGGATTATATAGTTTTACATTGCAGGCGCACCAAACTAGTTATATTACTGGTTAAACACCCATAAATAGAGCTAATGTTAATTGAAATCAGTATTTATAGTAACCGAATATCGCCATTAGCATATTTTAATTAATAGGAAAGGTAATTACACGTGAAACTACTTTCTGCCTTGCGCGCGTTAATGATTAGTTTAAAGTGTTCATCTAGCCACTACGCGTTATTTTCCAACATGTTCAAAACAGTTATATTTTTCAACGTTATATATTTAATATTTTGCGATGAACTGCGCAGCAGAAATGAAATGTCCACGTTCGTGTATCCTATGCTTTATCGAGATTATGTTTATAAGAACTTAACTAAAAATGGAAGAGATATTTTCTTTGCTATGGAAATACGTGCGTTCATTCATATATTTAATTTTTTTAATACATATATTATTGTATCAGTCATTGTGTAATCTTATGAAATATTATTTTTCTACGGTTTTGAGATTACGGTGATTAGATAAATGATCCCTGTCATCATAACTCGACAGACGCTCGAGTTATGATGACACGGTAAATACTCAATTATTATGAGTACAATAATAAACACGTATCAGGTATATTTTTAATTTTTCAGATCCCTCCTGTAGAGAAAAGGGCGGTGAATGTATGAAACGAGGTAAATGTATAGAAAAGAAAATGCTATATATATCAAGAGTTTGCTACAGACGCGATTGGGTTTGTTGTTACGATGATACCATACGACATCCTGAAATAGCCACAACAAAGCATGAAGTTAACAAAAACAACTAAAGGCGCCATTAAAATTTCTTAAACGTCTATCTTTAATAAAAAATAAGTTTAAAGTATTTGTATGTCGTTGTCAAATAATTATATGGCGGTGATTTAAGACGAGAAATAATAAATTCCTTTATTATGTTGAAATCTTATCGTAGGTTAATCCTAGTAGTGCTCGTAATAAACGAGTAACTCTTCTCAGCTAGAAGTTCTTTGTGCATTGTTTCAAAGTTTGTGGACTTTCTGTGAGTTCCGGCGGGTCTTTCATAGTCGATCCTTTTGTATCTACGGTCCGCAAGAAATGTTTCGTAAAATGTCCTAAAAACTCACATAGTGTACATAACGTTTTAGGTAAAGGAAAAAGTGCTGTTTTTTTCATCTTAATGTTTCATCTTAAAACTGGTATCATTTACTGAATATACTGTACATAAAATATAATTAGCATTCGTTGGGGTCACAAAAGTTTGTTTAATATGATATCTTTAAAATTACAAAATAAATTTATTGGACTCAATAATGTTGCACGTTGTAGGAAAGGATAATAATTTAATTTGCAAGCACATGCCACGCAGATTGCGTGTAGGTATTGCTATCGAGGAATTATTATACAAGTGTTTTCGAAGCTCTACATTGTGTGTGAGAGCCGTTTTCATATTTATTTCGGTTTTTACTGAAACCTCTTTTAAGCTTATTAAACTGAATACCGTAATAATTCAATCGAATAATCTCAATCCCAATTCTCATTGGTTTTTTTACTTTTAATACATTTTCGCAACACTTGCTTGTACCTATTAAAATGTATGACGTTATCGTCTGAGTTTATTTGATCGTCGAGAAATTTACGCAAACAAACATGCTGTTACAAAATCAGGTAGCAAGTTACAGAGTCTTTATCAAGCATTGCTGTTAAATAGCTTGGCATGAAGTTATCTCCGCGGGGACTAACTTGACATCGTTGTTACTGAGTTTGTTCCTGCATTTGTACCAGAGGCATAATAACAGAGACGTGCTGTAAATGTTTAGAATAATGTCGCGTTCCTGCGTCGTGATGTTGTTTTGAGTAGAAGACGTGCTAATGGAATAAATGTGAGTTTTTAATATGAGCTTCATGACCTTATGCTTGATTAGCGAACCACATATATTTATATTTACATGTATATGTACATAGTTCGCTAATCAATGTTGCGAAATGATGCGATTTACGTAGGATACTAGGATATAAACTAAAGTTTGGAAACAGCAAATTTATAAGGGTTAACATATGTATATCAATTAAGTAAATATAGGGATTTGGGAAAAGATTGAGATGCGGTATCTCAATATAAGCTAAGACAAATATGAATGTTTGCCATCAATATTGCGAGAACTGGGTAAATAAAGGCACGTCAAGTGGCTCTAATTGAAATTACGTAGAGCGAAAGTGTGACATTATTATATGTAGTGATAATCTTTGTTAAGACTTGATATATCGACCTGTAATTTTATTTCATTTCAAGGCAAGACTCTATTTTACTCAACAAGATATCTTAATAATTTATTTTTATTTTAAATTCTTTATTTTATTCTACTTAGTGTATAAAAGTAGTTAAATTTTAATTTATGAGTTTATGACGTTGAAGGGTAATTTAAAAAACTTTTCATTTATATAATTATACACTTTTCCTTATAATTTAATTGGTAATTTTTCCAATGCATAACGACTTGGGGGTTTTCAAGAAGAGAACTTACATCTTTTTAAAAGCCCAGCAACCCAATATCGAGCTGACAAACTTCTCTAGTGTTTATGGGCGGTGATGACCACTTTCCGGGTGTCTTATATTACAAAAAAAGCAAACAATATTTCCCGGGTAAATCTGCAAGGAAAGTATACTAAAAAAACAAAATGTATTGAAATCTTGAATAAATAATATAGAAAATAAGAGTTTAACATAAAAATGAATGAATGGGTTTTTAAAATATGTGTTTTACCGCATGTGCCCACTATCCCACACATAAATTACATTTCGGTTGCACGTTCGCTACCGCTCGTTACCTAACTACGGCTATTATTCTGGATTTTAATGCTAATATATGATGATTTAAACAATTTAACTACGACTACATTAGCTACTATATATTTTAAGAAAATAATAAAAAAATATGTGTTGGCGAGAATATATACAATTATTAATGGCCAAGTTCTTCGGGCTTTTGTCTTCATTTGCTGAACCCTTTCCTGTTTTTGTCAGTTGAATCAAATCTCAACGATAAAGTCTAAACTCTAAAACGAACTTGTTATATTTAACATTTAAGGATTTCTACATTTTATTATAAATAATTGATAAATTTTTGCCATGTTTGTTTGTCGAAATTACCTTATCCAATTTAAATGCTTGTACCGTTGTAGATCTACACCATCCCTAAGTTTTGAATATTTTCAGACCAATGTATCGATGCCGAAAGTAAATAAATATATTCGGTAAGTTATTATTTAATATTTAAATCGGTCGCATTTTTGCTGAACACATGTTTCAAAAGTGTACAAGTAAAAAGCGTTCGTGGCATTTTAGTGTCGTACCCGTACCTACGCTCTCGCCGCATTACTTGAAATATTTTACATGCTTCGAGTGGACATAAAATAACAGAGACAGGATATGTATGTGCCAACTTATTTATAAGGTAAATTAAAAAGGTTGCCAATATATAGCTAAGACTATTCTTTCCCGATATTATTCATTTAAATATAGTTTTTTCTCTCTGGTAAAGTAAAGATGTAATGATTTTATCCAACTTGTAAAAAAAACGTATAAAATCCATAGTTATTTTTAATTTGAAATAATAACGAAAGCCTTAAGATGAGACTACCATATACGATACAAAATAAATATTTCGATATTGGTTCACAATTAACAATTCATATTTTATTGAACAGAAAGATGTCACAATTCTACGAACGCGTATAAAGGACTGAAAGTGAATATGAAAATTTAACAACATACGGTCGTCGTATGGATTCAGTGGAACCATAAATATTCAACGGATTCAGACCCAACAATCCATGTTAGGTATCGCTGCAATAATTCCTTGTATTTTATTGCAAGAACTTCCAACCTCAAACCGGAAGATTACTTACCGCTGTAAACGTAAAGTTAAATTAACCAAATTAATATTCTAAATGATAAAAATATCTTTAAAAATCAAGATAGGCAAAATAGAGACATCTATCTATATGTAAGACAATTATATTATTATAAAGAAATATTGTTTCAATTGATTAGAATAACTCAAATTCGGTTATTACTGATTCGTAGTAAAAAAGAATGTGTCTCTCTCCATCACTTGACATTGCACGGCTAATCACTTGTAGAAGTGTTCAATTTGTTGAAATTTGTTTAGGTCGACTGTTCGAAGCAGATAAAAGCGTCCAACTCATTCTTGTGTGGTGTTACCTCTCGGTTTATTTAGCGGCTTACCTCGGCGCGGTGCTCCGAATTGTTGTCTGTTTTTCTTTCATTTCTAGCCCCTGAATGTTGTTTGATACCCGATGGAATAAATAAATGAAACGTTGACAGTGCTTCAGTTTTTTTAAGCAATTGCAATTGTTTTGCTTGAACGAATAATACTGTTCGAAACAATAATAACATGATTATATAAGCATTGTAAAGTATTCAATAAGTTCATTAATTAATAGTAGTTCCAATAGTCACTATTCAAATAAGTGTAAGGACTATTACCCTAATTGGGTTCCTATTTTAAGTAATTGATTTTCATATAAAATCAATTACAAAGTTACTACTGGTTTCATTTCATCATGCTTGCTAGTCTTAAAATTTAAAATAAAATGGAAAGTAAAGGATTTCTTAAGACAGTAAAAAAATAAGCTGGGAAGGGAAAATGGAGCTCGGGCGCTCACACTAACCGAACGACATCTCTAACGAGATTACATTCATTGACGTTAGTTTTATGTGGGAAAGTGGTACCACCCTAACGTAAGCCGGCCCTGTAACTGTTAGCCAATCTTATATTGTATAAAGATATACGTAGAATCCATATTGTTTGCGTGTATTTCCATATTTATACTTAAAGCTAGATAGTACCTATTTACTAAAAGCGTTATAAATTGTTTCACTCAGTTTATATGATTAATTTCAAAATGTTTTGGCAGTTTATCAAGACAGATGCGGTCCGATCTGTTTACTGCTTGTATATTATCGTTAAAACCGTCGTAAAATTTCGATTTCAGCCGGTATTGACTTTATGTTAAGTCGCTTTTAGCATTATTGACCTATAATTTTAAAGTATTTAAATTTTATAGACAAATAAATGCATTGTTAAAGTCCAATTTATGAGACGGTTTAGATGTTAGTGTACATAATAACCAAATGTAAATCCTATTTCATTTTTTTCATATATTACATAAATAAAGTGGCTCTATCTTAAATTGAATCTAATGTAAGTTTTATTGTATCCGTTTTATCTCAATGGCATGTTCCTTATAAAAATACAGTGAAAATATAATATTTAATAAACGCTTAGGATATTAGGTCAATTGTTATTAGTCAAGTATCCTTAAGTTACGAAGAGATTTATTATGAACGATGTTACCAGAAAGGGGCTTCATTTTCTTTAGACTGCGTGTGTGTGTGTGTGTGGAGTGTGAGACGACAAATATTTTCTATACATTACTTAAAGATATATAATATTTGGCAAATAATTTGTAAATGTGTGTTGTAAGGTCTGTGAAGACATTTCATAATTTTAACCAACATTTATTATGCAAAAAGTGGAAGTATTACAGTTTGTAGAAATCTATTACAATACTAAAATCTGTGAGTACTTCTAAATACGCGGCCTTTGGTTTCACTCACTTACCCCTAATCAGTTACTTACGCATTATTTTATATCACCCCTTAACATTCCTTAACAGCTGTCTAGCGACAAATCTATCTTGCTCCCTAGCGAGAAAAAAAAAACAAGTTTTTTTTTAATTTTTTATTAGTATATTTTGTATACATTAAATCTATTCCGTTTTAGTTGTTTATCTCATGTTTTAAATTGTACATAAGCTGTCTTCATTGTAAGTAAACATTTTAATGAGGTCCCGCTACCTTTATGGGGAGTGCGAAATAAGTGAGATGTCTTTTTTTCCGCAGGTGGCAAATGTCTCTGGAGTCTTTATGAAAATTGTCTTTACGCATCAAGTACCTTCAATAATAGACACGCTCATTCTTTCAACGCTGGCGGCTTTCATGAATAAATATGAGTCTGCGAGTTTTTCTTAAACCTGGATATAAGAATAACTTGATAAAGGATAAAGGGGATATATCTATTGCGTATTCATGTATGGATTATTCAGTACACAATATCTCGTAATGGGGTTATAGGTTGATGATACAACGCCTTATTGAATCTGGGCTCGAGTGCTTGAGAAACGGTTTTATAATCGCGCCGTTGTTATGACGAGGGAAGGGAACATTGAAAATTGGAATATAACTACCAAACAAACTTATAAGTGTTTTATAGTCACAGTTTATTTGGTAGTTATATTACAATTTCCAATTTTCCCTTCCCTCGTCATACATGTATATTATAAATAAAATTATTTATACATTGATATAGTGGAAGCTTGCTGGTGTTTTAACAAGTTCCATATTTGATTTCTATACAATTTTAAGGTCGCATTGCAGCCTTACAATTTAATTTTAATACAAAAGTAGACTTTTTTCTAATAAAGTGATTTTATAAATATTTTATTTGACTTTACAGAATTTAATTGTGAGTAAATACGTTCAAAATGATGGTTTACATTTGTGTACAACGAAGAGGTACCACTTGATATCAATTACATAGAAGCTTTTAAAGTAGACGTAAAAACAGACTGAGAAAAAGGTTGTTAACTAGATCGAAGAAAAAGGTTTACCGGATCTACAAAAGTTCGAATTAAAAATCCAAATTTGATTGTACCGAGTCTACGAAAAAGGGAATATTGCGAAATCACTTGAAAAAGTTTAGTATTTGTTCAGTAGTTACGAGGCCTGAATTCGGAAAGATGTGTTCACATATCGTTTGTTAGAAGCTTGACCTAAATAAACAGGGGTGAAAAACTCGTGTCTGTCATTGTAGGGAATGTCGGTAAATAGAATTTCGTTGAAATTTTAGACTATATATGTGAGGCAGGCGCAGGCTGTGGTCGCATACCTTTGTCGTGTAAAATAAATTTTCCGAGCTGTTTTTTTTACAACAACCGACATTTCTAATTTCAGATCTACAGATTAAAATATTATTAGTTTATAAACGTTGTTTAGTTATCTCTAATGCAATTGTGACAAGATCCCAGTCAATACTCTGTAATCGTAAACTTGTAAATGTGTTAGTTTCAACGATATAGTATAACGTGAAATATTTTTTTATATCCCGAAAATGATTGCTTCCCCCGAAACTTTCGGTAAACATGTCTCGGCCGGGGGCCGTTACTCATAACATATTACATCTCTGTTCTTTCGACACAACGATGAACAAACAAAATCGTTATTGGAACCACCTGAGTTTATTTGGATTGCGTTTATAAGAACGGTATAAATTGTTCAACTTCTACGTCAAGCAGTTATTGCTTGGCTGACCTACTTCTGACTTATATCTTCCCTACCTTGTGACAGAATGTTTTATCTTGTACATTATTAGCAAAATGTATTAGCCTTAATATGTATCAACCAAAACAAAATCAGAATAATTAATAAACGTTAGCAACAAGTTTCACTAAAAATTTGTTCGTAATAGACAAATTTTGAATATAACATAAATTGCATAGGCCTACCAAGTCGAGTCTAATTAAGCTCGCTGTGATATACAATTATCTAATTCAATGAATATGAAAAGCTCTCGTTTAAGTAAAGCTATAATGTGTAGCTGTACCTTAATATAGACCTACTCGATATATAAACCAAGATAAGTGCCATATCAGAATTTACGTACAGGAACTCTTCAATTTAATCACAAATTCTCACAATTTTCAATACCCAAATAAATATCAGTATTTTTAATTCTAATCCGGAAACGTTTAAGATAAGAAATAATACATTTTATCAAATATTATGATAATTATATACTATAATATATATTTACGATACGATGTGACATTTTTTTTAATCGAAATATAAATCCTGTTTTTCTCAACCTCGTTGAAAAAAGTTTTATTTTAAGCTGAAAACATCATACAATATACATCAAAACCTTGTCTTATAAATTCACGCAAGACTGAAGTTTTCTCATTTGTTAGTCAGATTTCACTTTAAACTGAATTATTGCTGGGCACTCGTCGTTTTTAACCTCCCAAATGAATATGACACTAGTAAACTCTGAAACGAGGTTACATATTATGATAAATACTTTTGTTATATTTTGTTCTGTATAATACCGCAGCTTAAATACAGGTGTACTTAACATCTATTATATGCATAATAGTAAGACTTTAAGAAAATCATCTTTATCTTGGAGAAGATATATCAATATGTATTTCTGAGGGATATATTTAATTTATTTCGCCCATTTGAAATATTTTAAAATTAATATGCTACTGAAGAAAATAATTTATGTAATTAGATGACAATGCAATGCTCAATTTTCATTTTAATTAATAACCGATATAAAACAGAGGTTTTGTTTAACAATAATTAAATATGTGTGATGTTTTTAATGACAAATAATTTTATATACATATTTGTCTGACATTTTATTAAATGTCTATAATTAATTAATAGAAATAATAGTTAATCCGCGCACATATCTTCGACGGTAACATAGTTAGAGTCGTAGTTATTCAAGGTTGATAGAATTTATTTTAATAATTATCACATATAATACATATATCATAACACATACAAATTAAAATATATGTAAATACATAACTGGTACTCAATTCTCATAAAATGTATCTTAACAAATTTCACGAAATAGGAAATCTGTCATTACGAAGGATAAAAATATTGAGGCCTTTTGAATTTTACCGCAATTTTAGGCACCGGTGAAATGAAATGGACACCAATGAGAAATCTATATTTCGAAGTAAACTTTGGCATTTTATTCTATCATTTACTGAATGGAACAGAGCTACAAATTGTATTTAGATTTATTTTTGTTTGTTACATTTCTAAAGATTTTCTTTCAAAACGCCGCTGAGGAAAACGTGATGATTGTACAAACATTTCTATTGGCAAAGATGAAATACTTACGTAACTCATAATTGGATTATTATCATGTCCATTAGGCGGATGAAAAGCAAATTGAATTGCAAAATATTATAACAAGATGAGAATTAGATTTCGTTTGGAATTAGTGCAGGAAGCTTTGGCAGTAGTGAGATGAATATTCAACGAAATTAAATTTATATCCTTAATTCTGTAGAGCTCTTCCCATCTTAACGATACCTGTAATATTAAACATTGTGAAGGAATGTTTCGCGAATAAGTTACTTACGTTTTTGATATTCCAAATTATTTTTCATTTAGGTGGTACAATGCTATGGCAATGGTTTCAAAAGCTAATTGGTATTGGTTAAGCGGTTATTCCGCAAAAATACAAAATTATACATGAATATTAAAATAAAAGCCTTTAATATAACGAAACATTAGATAAAAATATATCAACAATAAATACATTATAAAACATTTCTACTTTTTAAAACAAAGATACAACATTTCATACTGACAAAATCAGGAAGCATCCTCGTTTCGGTAAACTTTTTCATCTCGTTTAACCGTTACTTTTTAATTATCTCCAACATAACTGTTACGTCAAAATGTTTTTCACTTGGCTATGAGCGTGTAGCCTGGCTTTTTACTAATTGATATGCGAGAGGTGTCTGCGGTCAGCACCTTACCCTTTATAGCATCGGGTAACTGGGTACGATGTACAAAATTCATTTAATTTTGTACGTGATTTTTTCACAATGAGCATTTTTTTTTTCGGTACACAATCTAGGTTATAATACCTCTGCTGATAAAGAGAGTATCGTTCTTTGTGCTCGTGTAGTATAATGCTAATGAAACTTCATTACTCTACCTGGTATCAAGCATGAGAGAACCATGAATGGTGCTTTTAGTCTTCAAGCTTTTTATAAGCAGCTGCATAGATATAGCAGGTATCTATGCGTCTGGGAAACGTGTTTTTAATAATTATTGAATGTTATGTAAAATCGGTTTTGTCATGTATTTCTGATAAGAAAAAAGTTATTCTGAACTAAGAAAATATGCGTCTGAAACACAAATTAAGTTTCTTCTATTAATTAAAATATTATAATTTAAACTACTTATACATCAAACCGTGGATTTCATTGGGTCATACAAAATTTTATATTCTGTTGAGTGAAGAGCCAGAAATAGAGTAAACATTTCAGATATTTCAGCTTAATATTTTTAGAATGTGTAAAATAAGTTGTGCAAAAGTATTTAGCATAGACTGAAACAAAAGCGCCTTAGTGGTGGAGTATATTCTCAGTTTGCTTTATGTATTCCTGGCCTGAACTAAATTTAAGCAAAGCTCTCTGCATACTTTATATGAAGTGCTTTGAAGCAGTGTGAATGGAAGTCATTTACCTTCGTGGCATACACCATTAGATTTATCGTAATGTTATTGTGCAGTTTATTGTTTTGTGTTTCTTTATTTATGTAGTAACATTTTTAAAATGATGGATATATTTGTTTAATGTGTTCTTATAGTATAAGATATTTTTTACGATGCTAGTGGAAATACAAAATTAATTAGATAATAATTTATTTAGAAAAACAATTTAAAACTGATATCTGATATTCTTGTTTGAGTAAGTGGTGGTAATAAGCACCGATAATTGAGATTAAAGTGATAATTAATGTAATAAGTTGCGATAATAGTAAATAAATATGAGGAGGAACTAATAGATAAAACGAGACATTTAATGAAATAAAACACATATCTACATTTAGATCATTCAATGAGCATTTATTTACACAGTGATCACTCTTCATTTACAACCAAATCAAATAATTAACATTTATCAAGCATATAGAACCGATCTATAAGACGCAAATTTAATACAAAACTCAAAACGGAACTTTCAGCGCTATTTTTCGAGAAAATTCTAATCCTAACTAATCTCTTAGAGACAAATTACACGACTTTTGTTCACGCTACTTTTGTTAACGTTATATAGTATTTTATTTTTTGTTTGTTCGATCGAATACACTTCGGTTTCCGGACGTAATTTGTCTTTACAACACAACATTACAATACGTAACGAATTTATAAAATTTGAATCATCAACATGACTAATAAATAAAATATAATATAAATTAATTCACACTTAAAGCTTAAATTCAATGCAGTCAAATCTATGACGTAAATGCATAAATGTAATAATTTAAATTGAAAAGTTACGTGATTTGGACAGCGTGTATGTACACAACATTATTTTTAAAGCATGTTTGAAATCACATGTTATTTCCATATATTATTTAAATAATACGTTTGATTTTATTTGAAGTAAATTACACAGTAATTATATTATTCTCTAATGTAATTAACTAGACGTTATATGTACAGAGTTAATAGTGAATTTTCAAAAGAAATGAATTCGTTGCAATAGAAATACAGGCTTGAAATGTAATTAAAAATAGTCTGAAATAAACTGGAGATTAGAGCGTTCGGAAATCTCTTTTTACAGTAACGGATTTGAACAGCGGCCAAAAGATATTTGCTTCTCCCGATTTCAACAAGAGAGTAATCAAATCACACTACAACCACAAATATGATTAGGGAATTGGAATTCATATTTGTTATTTTATTTATAGTCCAAGAACATAGATCTTTAAATACGAATTTAAGATAAATACTTGAATTTTTGGTATAACGAATAGTAAGTCTAGAATTTTACATCGTGTTATGTTCTACAACTCTCATAAAGGTATTTTTTTCAAGTACTTACTGTTTCCATAAAAAAAATGTTTTTTTTTTATCACAAGTTCTCGTGAATGAATTTAAAAAAGACTTTCATTATTCGTTTACGGATTTTTCAAAGTACGTTATACTCAAATTCGTATTTAGAGATCTATTTTTTGGACTACTAGAGGTAAATGGCATAAACTTTGTACAACATATACGAGTATTAATAGTTATTACATATTAAGTTGTTTCTTACAATGGATACATTTGTACGAGTACTTCACATAGGTACTCTTATTTTCTTATTACTGTATATTTAGAAAATTAAGGGTAACATACTGTTATGTAAAGTTGATCATGGCATTACTTCCCATCAGATGTAAAACATTTTATTTATTTTAGTATTGAGAAATCATATTAATATATTTTTTCTTTATTAACGGTAATTGTCAATAACTCTAGATTAAACTGAAATAATTTAATGGTACTACGTACATAGTTTTTTTTTCAATCGTTTACTGAATTGATATTTATTTTATTTTATATATTAAAGTCCAATCCAAGTATCAAATGAAAGCATGTATGAATTTATTCGCCATAGGAATTCGATTTGATAAGGATTATAATCATGAGTCTACCACTAATTTTGTCACTTATTCACAATACTATAATGTATCAATTGGCAGTGCTTGTAACAGTTAAATAACTTCAATTATCTAAGTAATTCCGGGGTGGCTCATGCGTCACCCGCACTAACCATTCTACACAATAAAAAGGAATTCAAGAATATTTATTTCTTATTACTCTACTATTTACACTATAGTGTCCTTATTCCTTTGGCATCCGATATCACTGGAACAGAGCCATAAATGTTTCGGAAAGTAATATTAATATTTTATATTTAATTTGTATTTGATAACACATTCTTTCGCGTGATATGTTATATAAAAAAAGTCGAAGTCGTATCTTATCTCAAATTTCGATTTTAGTCTGACATCTAACTAAAGTGATAACAATAAATATGTACGAGGTTTTTTCAATCGTAAATGTCTTATTACAAATGGCAAGTAGTGTTGTCTTAGAACATATATAATTTTCTACAAGGAATAGGATGTCGAAGTTTTGTATTATGTAAGTAACATACATAGAATTTATATACCAGTCCTTAACGAAATATATATATCAGGTTTTACGTCAATAATAATGTATTTAAATAGAAAATAAGTATTTTGATGACACTTAGTCCTTAATAACATAAGTAGGGTATATTTATACAACAATACTGTGGATATACATATTTCAACAACAACGAAACAAAATAATACCTTTATAATAAACTTTAAATAAATTAGGTATTTCTTTAATTATAAACGCCAAGATAAAAAACAACAGGTTTAACATCTAAAGCATAACCAGTCATCTAGTCGTATAAGAACACTTTATTTCTTATTATTAGGTAATTGATTCCAAAAAACAATTTGTCTACTATATTTAAATAGGTTTAACAATAATTTACAATTTAACTACGTATTTAATAAGAGTTACATTATAATTGAAGATTGCCTTGCGGGCGATCAGATGTGTTCGTCTTGAACATCTGTCGAGAGAGAAAAAGAACATTTAATAAGGTTAATATCAAACGCATTTATTGGTTATAACGATAGGCTTAAATATAACTACGCAGAAGAAAATATAAAAAGGAAAACTGAAATTTCATATAAACTAAAACGCCTAATCATATAAAATAGCTCTCAAAAATATATAAAATAGGCTGATAATAACTGAAAAAGTTGTACATTATATAGATATAATATGAAGCATTTTCAGACATTCATGCAAGGAAATCTCGTTACTGATTTAGTAAGCTTTAAACACCAAACGGTTACAATTACTTATGCGGGTATATCAATATCTACGACCTAATAAGAATATTTTCACACAATTGAAATCTTTTGATTAATCATTATTTGTCATTTCATGAAATATGTATTTTTATTTATAACTGGCATTTTATTAGATAGTCCAAATGTGTTTAAGAGTTGTTTGTAAACGAAAATCACGTTGAATCTTAACCTTTGGTAACGTTCTTGGCTATATAAATAAAATAAACATGTTTCTTTACACAAAAGTGCTATTCAGCGATCAACTAGCTGGAGCGATGCCAGTTAATCAAGGGTTGTGAAGCAAAAGAGAATAACACACAGATTTCAAGTAGACGTTTAAACAGTTAGAGCGATAAGTGACATACGCTTGCATGTCACACCGAATAATTTCAATATCTACTTAGTATGTAGCAATTATATTGTGTCACATTATAGTGTATATAATTATACAGTTACAGGGCTGTGCTTGGTGACGGTGAGGGGTAACATGCATTCGGATATACAACACTGCTACGGGGATGGAACACACATTAATACTTACGTTCCAATTTCACTATTTGTAAAAGTCTCTTGTAATGATCTTTTTCTCCTCACAAAACGATTCAATTTTGAAAAAAAAATTAACCAATTATTTCTCGGTAATTTAATCTTTGAACAAACTTAGATTATTTACAATGCGTTCATAGTTGTCTAATTTAAACATTTTTTTATGTTCTAACGAGATTTGACTGCATGAATAAAACAATAAATAACTTATGATGCGTAAATGAATATAAGCAAATTGAAATACATAACATTTTATACATAATAATTTATCTACAGGTAAATAACATTTATCGTGTTAATTAACGATTTTCACTACCTATTAAATTCTAGTTAAATTTGTGCCAATTAATATTACGTAGTAAAAGTGTCAAATATAATAATAAAAGTGCCTATAACATTTTTATTTAATTATATGTATGTATTTTGAAAGATTTATAAGTAATCATACCTTAATCGTTGTATTGATATAAATTAAAATGTACTATAGTCGACCAGCGATTTCACTGTACCTATATTATAGTTATAACAATATTAATTAAAGTTAGCATCTAGAAGCATTTATTTTTTATAAAAGCATGAAGTATTAATTCTAAAAGTATTACTAAGTCAGTCTAGTAAGAGTCGAAGTACGTTAGGCGAGAAGACATGTGTGACGTCACATACGTTCAGGGTGAGGTAGAGAACTCGGGTTTACAATATGGTGTGAGTAAGGTAGGATAACTGTCATACATTCGATCCATTTTATTGTAATAGGTAAAGTAGTAAAATTTTTGTCAAGACTCACCTACAATTTTGGATGATTTACAAACTCTTAACAAAATCCTTAAAACCTTATTTTGGTTCGTTTTCAAATCTTTTAATGATTCTGGAATATATAATATAATGCCAAGAAATGTGTAGGAAATTATGTAATTAAGCCGTTTGTAAATCCTCCTCAAGTGTATTGTGCTATTTATAATAAATAATTTGCTATTAAATTAAAATACATAAGAATCACACTAAAGTGAAATTGTGTTGCAAAAATGAAGATTCCAAGATTCCATAACATTAGTGGGTGGAAAAAGGTGTGATATTAAGTGTAAGTGTAGGGTTTATATAAGAAAAAGATTTTTTTCAATATAATAACGTTAATAAAAATATTAAATTTATAATCACATTAATACAAACAGAAAAATTTGAGAAGAAGCGAAGTATTTGCAAGTACATTTATTTTAGGAGGCACTATTCAACATACTTAGACTACAGTATGTCTACGAAACGAGGTCTATACGAAACACCTAGATATCCTTTGATATCAAATTTATAAGCGAATCATTAATTCAAGACTTTTATTTTAGCATTTTATTGGGTTATTTCATCGACCACATATCCAACATTGGATATGTAGTCGATGGGTTATTTTCAATTGAAATTGACATTTAAAAATTGATACCAAAGAAAAAGGGATAAACACCAGATGGTCTGTGATGTCAAATATCGCGATTAAACAAATAATTGTCTCGCGCTGGATATTGGCATATTAATATAGATCGTATCGTATAACGTAGGCCTAGACGTTTTTTCGATTCAATTGGATGCAAATTGTTTACTTAATTATGAAATTATTATTATAAACTACAGTTTAAAAAGTATGTGGACTTTAAATAAAATGAAAATTCATTAAACTATACATCGTAGCGAGTTTGTTAAAAAGAACTGTTAAACAAAAAAAGAGGAGGTTTTCATTTTTAATTATCAAATACTATGACCAATAAAAAAGGAAGATTTAGTTTTGCAATAATTGAATAATTTGAGAGCTACAAAATGATTGTTTACAGCCGGAGGACGCATTATACAACATGCTTGAAATTCGAATTATCTTTTTTTTTTGAAGGGATGAATGTTGTAAAATGCGGTAGATCTCTGTGGGAGATGGAACTAAAGGTAGCTCTCGGAGAAGTCAAGGTCGGAGACAGAGGCTCTCGAGGAGCGCGTGTAGTTGGTGGAGGTGCCCAGATCGGAGGTGGCCGTGGCCAGGTCGGCAAGCACCCCGCCCCCTCCCCCGCCCCCGCCCGCGCCCGTACCTTGCGTCACGCCGCCCGCCGCCGCCGCCTCGCGCTCGCACACCTTCTGCTTCAGCACGCGGATCCTCTCCTCTTTCTGATATACATATACATATCACAGCATAGTATAAAATGTGATTTTTAAAATAGATTAAGTGATTCAAGAGTAAGGTTTATATGCATTATATTGCGATCGAAGTCAGGATTAGTGCAGTCGTTAGTTATTAATAATAGTAACAAGGGTAATATTTTTAGGTTCTACTCTCTACTTCCCTAAAGCTTGCATTACTGAACTCGACGTCATTAGGATCGTCGTGTCCTATTTTCTTTTTGTAATTGACTTAATCATGTTCTAAATAAACGATTTTTATTTTAATTTACATATTAACATACAAATTTGTGTCTTTTCCTTGAATATAGCCAGCATATTGAAACGGTAAGCTTAGTTGCGCAAGTTAGAGAGAAAATGGGGATGCAGTCCTAAAAAACTTACGGAATAAGTACAGTATTAGCGTTGTATTTGGCTTTCAAGTGATATTATCCTACTGTACATAAATAACTGTTTTTAAATTATTTTCCAAGTACAAAGAGGTATGCTTCGCCGGGCAACAGTGATTCAACTTTAGCAGAAAATTCGCGAAAAGTTTTAAATGTGAGCCATTGTTTCTTGTGAAGTAATCTCAGTTCGAATATAAAAACTGGAATTTGTTTTATATTTGAAGAACTCGGATTTCAACACCCGTACTAAAATTATAAATTAAACAGATTAACTTTATTACCTTGTTTCCAAAATTATAATTTCAAACCATAGTCAAATATTTTATAGGTAAGGTATATTACTTTATTCAACTAGGCTACAAACAGTAACACTTTTGAATTGCCATAGTATTACAAAACAATAATTCACCACTATCGGTTCAGAAGGACGTTTCTAGAGAGAATAACCTGCTAGAAACTGTGATAATTGCTCTTTTAAAATAAAAAAGTACAATAGTAAGTAATGTATAATATAATAACAAAAGCGGTTTTGCAATATCACGACTATATAAAGTCACCTATTTTGAATGAGTTTTAAGTCAAACAGCAATAGTTGTATTAGTATTGAATAATATGGATACGAAATAAGCAAATATGATTTCCCTTCTAACAGCCTGAGCCGCAAAGGGATCTACAAACTGATAGTGTTTCGGAAATTGAATCGGATTTATGTCAATTCCGAATAAAACGAAGGAAATATTATGGGACCAAAACTTATTGAGTTACTTATTGTCCTTTTTGCGACACATTTAAATGTATTCGTTACAGACAATGAAACTTATAGCTTAGAGATCGTAAACGATTATTTTGTAATACCACAAAGCTTTAAAAGTTTACGAATTATGTATCTGAGTTGGAGAAATAAATGTTTGTTTACTACTTAGCACAATATTTTGTATGTTTGTTATTAATATTAAAATTGATGTCAAAAATAATATTTGTGTAAATAGCGAGCCGAGACTGCGTATATGTACGTAGGTAAGTAGTTTTTATGCGAGCAGTGCATTAATATGAAATCATTTTAATTAAAAACGAAACAGCATTGCCGCCACGTCCACACTTAATAGGATTAATACAGCAATTGGCTTCCGGCCAAAACATTATATTTGATAGTATTTATTTTTAAGTGGGCGATATATTAAACTTTTTAAACGTAAAACATCTCTGAAGATTGGTACATTACAACGGCACCTACATCAAAATTGTATCTGTATCTTTTAATTTAATAAGATTTAGCAAATATTTTATTTAACTACATTTTCAATGATTTTCTCTGTTCAGTTTAAAATTTTTATACCATTATTAAAAAAGTTAGTCTATTACATAACCCCTTACATAATTTAATATAAATTGAATACGAACTAATATAAAAGAAAAATAAAAATTACGCATCAAACAGCTAGCGCAAAAGTTGAACATTGTTAGCTCTTCCAAGAATCCATTTTAATTCTTCAACTTTGAGATGGCGCAAGAATGCACAAGGGTATAAAACTTAAATTGTAGCATCTCTAGATTAAATGTGCTTCGTCCAGTGCCGGCCATTACTTTTTACTACAGACTAATATTTGCTTTGCGGAAACGATACCGAGTGAGTATCGCAATATTTATTGACAATAAATAACACAGATATATAGCATTTTTTGTTTTTCTATAAGCAATATCTATCCAATGATTTCAAATATATAACATTAATATTTAGGTATATTACGAACTGGGTTATAAAAACACAATTTTAAATTATTAAACCTGGGTAGTGTTAATGTCTAGAAACAGGATTTGGGATTATGCAAATTTGATTAATTGAATTTAAATTGCGTCACCAGAGATTAACCAAATTTTATCAGAATTGGATATAGATATTTTAAATAGCAATAATATGTTTACCATGTGCAAAGTAATTCCATTAGTTTTATATCTGTTAAGTATATTATCCATGTATTATATATAATACTTCATTTTTTTATCCACTTTATCCTTTATGAAAACGTATCACATTGCGCAGTTTTAAAGATCTAAATATACATGGGTGAGTGATACTGTTATGTACATTCTTGAACAATGACCACCAGTGCGAGGAAATTGTGGTCAAAATTTGTAATTTCTACAAGGAACTACATTTTAAATTTTTTAAAATATATATCATTTTATATCTGATACCTACATAAAAGTGTAGTATTTGCTAAACTTATTAAAAAAATGAACTTTTTATCACTAGTAGTACCTGAGCGATGAGTTTCTGCAACTCCTCATTTTCCTTAACTAGTTCCCGGTAGCGCTCCTCATCGGCGGGCGCGGAGCCCGACCCCGAGCCGCGCCCGCTCTCGGCCCTTTCCGTCGGATGTCTGATCACTTCTATCACCTGAATAAATAAAAAAAATAATAAAGCCAATGCCTGTACCCAATGATCATTGATGCTGTTAGGCCCAATTGCGCCGGCTTGCATTATTGGGGTATCTCTACTGAAAATTTGCTGTAAATAAAGGCGTCAATCTCTATCTTCATTTTTCTTCCTCCATTAACCTTTAACCACCTTCAATTGAAAATATACGAGTTGAGACACGTTATTCCACTGAGATCTAAAACTACGCAAGCAGCTAGGTTTAGATTTCAGGGTTTCAGTACTTGAAAAGCAAGACTGTGTTGACTTGGTAGTGTGTTGACGGATTGGATGAGCACTTTTGCTTTAAGAACACTAAACTGGTCGGGATAATTGGTGCCAGTTTCATCAGTTTCCTTATGTGATTAGAACAAAGAAAAAACGATTTAATCTATACGAATATATAAAGCTGAAGAGTTTGTTTGTTTCTTTGTTTGAACGCGCTAATCTCAGAAACTACTGGTTCGAATTGAAAAATTCTTTTTTTATTGAATAGACAATTTATCGAGGAAGGCTTAATTTAGGTTACATAACATCACGCTGCGACTAATAGGAGCGAAGATATAATGGAAAATGTGAAAAAAACGAGGAAAATTATTCATCTTTGAGGGCTTCCTTTGCGTGCGCTGCGAAAACAGTTCAAGATACCAAGAAATATGAATGAAAAAATTATTCCTCTTTAAATGATCTAAAAAAATGTTCCTGACAGCATATGTCTATCTTCTAAGATTGACTCACTATAACATAATAATAGAAATAGATCCGACGGGGACGAAGTCGCGAGCAACAGCTAGTGTACAATATATCTTTGAAACATATGTTAAAGCTTACGTACAGGCAAAAAATGGTTTAGTAAATATATTTTTATATAGAAATAACTAACAGCAGAGCTTCATTATAATAGTTTACAAAATAAAATTCAATTATAATGTTAATAATAAAATATCCATTACTCTATAATAAAATTGAACCACTCTCGAGATAATACAAAAGAGATTTTGGGTTACATCAAACTAAGCTTATTGTTGTTAATATAACGTGCGGAGTGCGGGTAATTCTAATAATATCTCTGTTACCCAGTCACGCCCTAAAATCGAAAAGGTCAAAAGCCAGTCGGGCTAAAGAAGCTTAAACAACTTATTGGAAATAACTAAACGATGATGAACCTATCTACTACATATACTCGTATTTAATTGTACATAGGAGATTATCATCTTTATTTAAATAATTGGTAAAGCGTACGTACAATATTTTGATACAAATTTTGTTTGAACAATTAAAAATAACAAATTTTAGTTTTTAGATTTGTTACCAGAGTTGATTACTATAGGTATTAGAACGAATCTATGGGTAAGACTTTGTTATTATATTATTGCTTTTAGAAAGAGTCCAAAAATATGAAAGCCCGTTCTACGCGTATTTATTTGGGGTTCGACCGTCTGAAATAATAACATAAAACGTAACGAAATATGACTTATTGGTTCAAAAATGGAATACGTGACCAGTTACTTATATGAGGGCTTAGTCGAGTTGAAAGCTCGAGGACTTTTTATTGTAATGGAATAGTAATAGCAATATTTAACATATGAATTCCAATACATACTCGTATACTATTTGGAGTAGTTGTTTATTGAAATATTTGTATGTGAAAGTATTGTGTTATTAATTACATTTTATCGACATTGGCAACACTGTTTTCTCTAAAATTCGATGTTAATTGCCAAATGTATTAATGGGTTTATAACACAGTCGGAATAGCGTACCATAAGTTATGGCTCTATGGGTGCCACTACTCTATTGAGTAGGTACTATAATATATGTATATATAGTCAATTAAATCTTTAGGATTTAGTAATTAAAAATCTGCATGTTATTAAAATATTGAAATCGATTATTTTCGTTTTAAGTTAGATTATATGTATTTAAAAACGATGAGTGTTTGATGTTTAAAGCGGCAAAATATTTGCAATATATGTATATTGCTAGAAATTAATTAAATAGAAACGAGCAGGTATAAATTATAAATGTCTAAATCACAAACAAAAATGCGATGATACTATAATGAACGATCATTTAGCGTTCAGTTCTAAATTTGTGTTGGTGACGGGGAGGCTTTAATGACTTCCGTGTAGCCGAAATACGTATAAGAAAATGCTTTTTAAATTCATATTTGATGAGGCTTAGTATTGATTTTTTATCATTATCAAACATTCAGTTAGATTATGGAAATAAAAGTAATATCCATAACTTCGTGCCCCGTTTTATCTGCCCTGTAGAAGATATGCCTATAATATCCCATGAAAAAGTCAAAAAGTAATCTAACCTAATCTCTGCATTCCAAATAACAGGCAAATCTATTCAGTAGTTTTTTTTATGACTTGCTTTGGTTTCGTTTTATAATTTAAAAAAAGGAGATCGATTTTTCTTTTTTTTTAAAATTTATGTTTATGTTATTTATGTTTTTTCACATGTTTACTCTTTAAGACTAAGGCTTTATACAAAATGTTATCGAAATTGGTCCAGTTTACCGTAAAAGACTCAGATGTTATAAAATGAATTGTACGACTAGAGGAGCAAAATTGCTAATGAAGTATTTGCAGTATTGTATAGAACCCGTTACTTATTTTGAGATGTCTTTGTGTGGTGTGACGTGCAAGAGAACAAAGGGGACGCGTTACGATGAATATAGTAAAGTCGAAGAACAAAAGTGTTGTCCCATTTTCACCAGAGATATAAATTTAAAACGCTTGCTTGATATTTGATTTATAGAATTTATTATGGTGTTTGGTGGATATATACGGAATAATAGTTACGATGCTAAAATGACTATCTGTACTCTTTTACGTTTAGACGACTAAGCCACTCGCTTAAGTTTAATAAAATTCCTTACATAATATGTGTACACAAAAGTGAATAAATAATGTGAATATTTAAAGACTGAATACAGTAAATAAGACGCAATAAATAAATCATACTATACAAGCAACATATCAATGAGAAATATTTTATCGACATTTCCACAGAAACGTGCATTGGCTAATAAAGCAACACGATTTACACGATTCATTAACGTTGATTACATACAATATTCATAAAATAAAGTTTGCATTTCATTGATTATGAAAAATTTACCGATATTCCCGAGCGCATGAAGTTTATTCAGGTTTCCTGTAGCGTAACCTTTTTTACGAAACTCAGTGTTGGTTTGTTCGTATTTTTTAATCGCCAGCTAACTTTATTGCACAAATAATGGCTCGCGAGGCGTGCAGTTTTTCTACTTAAAATAGATTATACTAATAAATATATCTGTTTTAGAATGACGGTAATGATTAATGTACGTTCATAATAGTATTTTAATTAAGCTGTAGCTAGAGACGATGTATTTATTGATAAAATGATTTTATTGAATTGTATAACTACTATAGTTGATATAGATGTATAATATTACTTAACTAGGGTATATTCAGTGGTTTATACGTAGATATGATACATTGTTTCTTTTATAACTTTCTTTCTTTTATAACAACGCAAAAGAGCCACATATAAAAATCGTAATATAACGACAGAAAGTGCTTCATACAGGAATTACAAGTAAAAGTAATAGAATTGAGCCGAGAGCAATTATACTGTTTAGGAATAATAGGCCAAGTCCCTCTTATTCATGCACGTATGGAGCGTTCTTTTATATAAATTGGTCTCTTAAACGGATTATGTAAGGACTTCAGCTAAGTGCCGTCGCGCAAAATGTGGGCATGCGATATATTTTAAGCTTCCACAAAGCTCGCTGACTTGCAAGAAGCTATTTTGTATGAAGAGATTTAGGTTTCATTAGAGTCTTAGTAAAAAATTCAGGAGAAATAGTTTCTTCTATATTTTTAAGTTTTATTCTACATCATATTAATTATCTTCATGTCTCTTGTAAGTTGACGAAAATGGTCTATTTTAATGTATGGATGATTTTTAATGTGATAAATTGGCCCGGCCCCGCCCGAGATGATACCACGCAGCGAAAGAAAACCGGTGTCAAATCCTCGTAGTATATCATCAGAGACGTTTCTTTCAGTACCTGAGCACTGGAGGCCCATTTTTCTCTTTCCTTTGTTCTACCTTTTATTCCCTTTGTTATAAATCCATCCTTCTTCCATATTTTAAAGGTTAGCAACGCTTTCGTGACTTAGCAAATAGAAATTATGTTTTACATTTGATACGATATTGTGGTTAAGAAAAATGTTGAAGGTAATCTAAATGCATATAACAAGTGCTTCGCTAGGGAACACGGGTCTTCACTTACAATGATTTGTGGGTATTCTAATATCCACAAGTTTCGCTGAACGGTACACTGATTTATATTCAAATCATTCAACTCCAACATACATTTATTCCTATAGGAATATTTGAATAAGCCTGCTCGTGATTTCGATTTCCCTATTGCCAATGATATTATCCAATCTATCTATTTGCGTGTTGCCATCGGCATGGGATACGAATGATTTTATATATTGCAATTATTAGAGCAAGAGAGAAACTAACGCTGACAGTTTTCATACGAAAGATATTTCAATCAGTGTGTGTACGAGTACTAAGAAAATAATGTTCTATGAAATAAATTAGCTATGTTCCGTTCTGACATACGCAAAGAAACAGATAATTAATATGTCAAGCCCATAAATGTCTTGCGAGTTCAGTGGTTGCGAATACTAATGCGTGATTAAATTTATCTCTTATAAAATATGTTCAAAGGACGTTTATTACAAGAAAAATAATATCCTCCAGCTGGTATACCGCTGAATGTTTTTATATACTATGAAGTGGTGAGACGAACTGGACGCAACCCTGAAGGTAAGAGAAACGCCAGCCGATAACCAAGGCAGTGCTATCCGGAACTTTGCTCTAAAGCCAAACTACGGACAGGGGTGCACTACGTCGACGCTCCCCACTTTGAGTGACAAGATGTTAAGACTCATTAGCCCAATAATCACTGTTCAGGCGGTAGAATGTCTGGCACTGTGGAGGTACCTACACAGCTTACCTTTGGTATAAATATGAGAGCCATGCTCAGGAAGCAGCAGAAAACGATGGCTAGCGAGACGAACGCGAAGGCGGCGTCCTGCTGACTCGCGATGACGAGCGTGACGGGCGCCGTGATGAGGCACAGCACCACCACGTTGTAGATGCTCATGCCCACGTAGCGCGAGTCGTTGATCGAGCGCACCTTCACTGACCGCGTCTCGTAGGCCAAGAACAGCCCGAATACTAGTACGAGGCCTTTGTATCCATACATCACACCTGAAACGTATGTCGCGTCATTTCTCTGTTACATTACTGTGATCTACTTAATTGGAGGATCTACGTGAGACACAAATTGGCGCCTCATTAAATAAAAAATTGTTTACAAAACATCGCTCAATACTAATTATAATTGAGATGCTACAGAACTATAGAATACTATAGATATGTATATATATGAAAAAGCTGAAACAATATTTGCATTACTAGCTTTAGCTTCCAAGACAAAATAAAAAAGGATATAAATTCATTGTGACACGCAAAGTTAAGTAATTATAAAAAGTTTTCATTATACACATTAAAATATACGAAAAACAGTTGTGAAATCATTATTTTGAGAATAATTAGAAATATTGCACTACTTCGGATAAAGCAGATGTGATTAAGAATTAAAAAGTTTTTAATTTTCCTCGCTAAGTTACTGCCGGCTCGCAAATGAGTTTGCGGTGGACTTTATTTGGGACTTATTTATGTTTTCATCATTTTAGGAACCGAATTATACGATATTAAGCTGCCTCTTATAATTAAGTCTGAGAAACTTTTGAGACTTATTAGAAATATTTACGTGTGATAGAACTTATGGTGTATAATATACGTAGTCTTTAACAAATAAAATACATTAATTTCGATATGATCGGCAACATTTACATTTTAATAAATGAAATGAGATGTTATCAAAAATTACATGTACTTTTTCTTTACTCAAAATGCAAAAATAATTATTTTCGTCTTTATGGGTTTTATTCCAAGTAGATAGAAGTACTCATTTATAAGTATTATAGAACGTTGGAGCAGTTGCAAAGAGAACGCGTAAGGGCGAGTTCACAAAGTATTGATTGCTAAAGGAGTCGTAATGAAAATATACGAGTCTCTATTATATAGGGAGGTTCTTTGATAAGCTACATTACTGAAGATTTATAGCTTTTTAAATAGAAAATATGAACTTAAAGAATGTTTAACAGAATTTAAATCAATATATTTTTTAATAAGTGTACCGGAAAATAAATATTTGAAGACGTCTCCGCTATATGTTCAACACAAACATAATAAAACGCATAGAAAGAATCTGGAAAATTCTTCAGAATTCAACGGAGAGGAGCTCGTTATAATTCTAAGGAGTCTATATTCTATTACGGAGAAAATTAAGAGTAAAAGGACCGGAAATTTATTTGAAAATAGCTTCATTTTTACATAGCTTTGGAAATTAAAGCTATAATAAATATTTTATACTTTTTCATAAATATGGTTTCACATAGTTTGGTGTCAAACTAAACAAACTTAATCCCATTTGTTGCTTCGAAAGCTACCCGGCTCGTTCGTAGCTATTTGTGACCGTAGTAAGTTTTATTATGATTAAAATTCATAATACGTTGTAAATGGAATCGGAGTGAACTATGGGAGTAGGTCACTTAATTGCAACGGTTAGTATTGCGAACAATCCTGAATAATTAATCGGTTCATGCATAAATCACAAAGCCGATGTATCGAAACTTGCAGACCCGTGAATAATAATTTATTAATTAAATAAGTCAACAAATGTGAATCATATTTAACGCGATTTTAAAGGTGTTTACAGCGCGCGACGGTGATTGTAATGAGATAATTGATTCAATTAAACCGTTTTGTAGGTCGTAATCTGAAATAAACAGTTTTATGGCACCTTTATCTACTTTACTCGTGTTGAGTTTAGTGTTTACATCGTGGTTATCATTAACAATTTAGACTAAGAAATATAGTTTACGCAATAAAAGTATCTTTTTAAAAAATATATTTATATAAAAACAATCACTTTAGTTATTATGATAAGATATTTCATGTCATGTCAAGAGGTTTAAAACCTGAACACTATAAAAATGTGTATGCTATAAGATGGTATAGCTAAAAAACTAAGTGCCTCTTATAACCTGTTCAGTTAAACTGGCAAAATGGCTCTCATTTCTATTGGCTTAGAATTACGAGCCTTCATTCGTTGGCTGGGCGTTAATCGTGTTCGGCCGCGGGGATTAATCCTGTATTGAACAATTCAACAATGGCCACTTACCAAGCCACACCGCGTTGTGTTCGCTCTCGCAGTGTTCGAGCTCCGGTCGGATGTGCACGTCGTCGTCGTGGTGGCGCGGAGCCTCCAGAGGGAATATCTCCACCCTCCTCTGCAATGGATCCCGAATTTGCCACGCGGTCAATATCGCCACGTCCACTATAAGCAGACCTCCCACCATCGTGTATAGCTTCCATCCGTGCATGCGTTTCTACAAAAAACGAGTCATTGTCATTGAAGTAAGACACGTAATAACATTAAATGTCTATTTTACGCAATAACCGATTTGAGAACACATTTTTTCAAATATTAATATTTTTTTCAGAAAAAAAAGGTATATTGATACCGTACGTGTGGGTATGCGTATAAAATAGATCAACTATAAGCGCAGGATGTGAAAGCTTTTAGCAAACATAGAATATGCACGAGCCCGTAAAGCTGACATTTGCACTAGAGTTTTAAAAGTTTTTTCTTTATATTACAGCTTAAAGTCGAACTACGACCGAAAGTTCGGTCTCTGCGTCTAAATAATTAGCTACGTAAAATCCCGTGTCCCTCTTTATTCACTCTGGTTGGAAAATATATCTTATAATTCGTGTCACGGGAATTTAAGCTGTGCAAAGTGGTTCAACAAAGTTTCTAAAATATTGTTAATGTTTAGAAAATTATTTAAGCTCTAGCCGTTAAAACTTGAAGTAACATTAAAAGGGTAAACTGATAAGAGTATTTTTAAAATACCCGTCACATGTACGTTCAAAAGAATTCATACAATGTCACGTAAATCTCGAATACTTTCCATTGTTGTTCGACGTAACGTTCATCTAAATAACTTGTTAACCCCATTCGCTCGACACAAATTTCCTCGTTAGACATAAGCCCGCTCTACCTTCACTAATCCCAATGTTTTACAATAGGTTAATCTTTAAAGTTATTTTCGAAAGACTCGCGCGGGCCGCTGTAATGTCGTCGCTCATGGCTTAGCGTTATCTCGGCTCCATTGCAACAAACGAAGCCTGTGTCTATTGTGTAAATTATACGTTACGGATATTGTCTTTTAGATTTATGCGTTTGTTGTCACAAGACCGCGGTTCACCCGCGCGGAATTTATTCCCTTCATTTCTCTTTAACAAACGAACCGTACTGAATATATAAATTAGAAAAATACATGTCAAGGTTTCGGAACTTAGATAAACGGAATGAAATAACATGTTTTATGTATCGTGTATTGTGTAAGAGTAGGTATGTGATTTGCTATTGAGTATTGTTATAAAACAACTCTTATGACATTGCTGACAGCATGATCGTTCAAGTATAATGTTGTGTGTAGAGATTTATATTTATGAGTTTATATCTAAATGTACAAACTTTTATAATTACATGGATTAATTGTTTTACTTAATATACGGAAAAATGAAGGCTTAGTGTAATTTGTTAAACTTATTTAACTACCGCGTAACAGCACAAAAATACGAGAATACTAATATTGAGATTCTCCACGGTTGAAGAAGTAAAAACTTAAGTGAAAATTTCTCAGCGTCGCGGAAAACTCGCTCTACAAATTTCAGTTAACGCCTAATGTACTAAAAACAGATAAAGTCATTACGGTACAAATTGTGTGCTATAAATAAAATAAAACGCTCTCACAAAGAATTCGAAGTTCGGAGCGAACGCAAAAATTATCTACGATTTATAAATTGTTTTTTAAAGTAAACGGACGGCAAAATGGCAAAACGTTTCCTTGGGAGGACCGTTACTTTCGTTAGACACTATTGTGTGGCGCATTTTTAGATAAGAACGAAAAATATGATTCATCTCGAAAACACAGTTTAATAATGTTTCGTAGTACATATTATATGTAATTCTTCAGCGTTTTCCAATTATAGCACCAGGGCGCATTATGCATGCAATGCTTAAAGTTGAATATTGCAAGTACATCTTTCCTTATTCATATATCACTCACTCTCAAAAGTAAAAAGGAGTGCTTTCGCTTGATGCGTGCAATAAGACGTGCAGAGACACAAAACTAACAAATTAACTATGTTTTTCTTTAATTAGACATTGACATGGAAATGTCGCGATATGCTCTGTAATTGAAAAATGCTAGCTAGACTGTTGAGTTTAGAAAAATAAGAGGTTACCTTAGATTCGACTTTCGGCTTGGTGGTGTGGCGGTGCACGCGCCACACCTTGGTGAACATGGCGCCGTAGGCCATGGAGAAGCCGGTGGCGAGCAGCCAGGCGCGCGCGGCGCACAGCCCCGCGAAGTGCGGCTCGCGCACCCAGCGCCCGTCCAGCCCCAGCGCCACGCCCGACCCGAAGCACACGCAGCACCCGCACAGCATCACCGTGTTGCACGCCGGGTGCGACCATTGGATCACCCTTGGGTACATTACATCCTTCATTCGTTTACCCTTCCGTGCCGGACGATTGGAACGATATGTTTTGAACGAGTAAAGAGTAAATTCAATATGAATGACACATTTTAAATAGCTATAATTGCATTTATAGCGACAAGGTATCGTTCTGAATGTCCAACGAATTTCGTAATATACTTATATATTACAAAATGCTCAATCAATACTTTTGAATTAAGATTTCAAAATGAAGAGTACTCACACTATTCGCAAGTAATATTGGTAAAACGTTTTATATCTAAAATATATATGGACGTAAACAACATCAAATATTTATAGATGTAACTTGGATATTAACGACCGCTCTGACGTTCGCCGGCTATAAAAATTGAGTCACCGGATTGCGGATATCGAGATATCGTCGATAACTCCATTTAAATGGATAACACCGGATTTGAGTAACTTGAAGTAATTTTAACAGCCATTTCTCGACATTCAACGGTCTATTTAATAAAAGCTAATTTGTAGTCTATATAAAAGCCAGTGTCGGCGGGGCTCTTATCAGATTTAATTTTGGGGAAAAAATAAAATGGTCCATTCGCAACGTGGAGTTCATATAGAGTTTAATTTCATTTTCTCGGTTTGCATAAACCGGGTGAGATAAAGAATTTACACAAATTTGAATAAAATGAGGTCGAGGGGGCTCACCGTCGATGTCTGTGCATGATGTTGAACACGATGAGAGCGATTGCCGCCAGGATGCCGCCCACGCACAGGGCAGTCATGCACGCGAACAGGGGCAGAGACACGGTGCGGAGCTCGTTCACCACTACCGTACGATCTGGTGGTACTTTTCCTCCTACAAAAAATTAATCATAAATTCACCATACTATGTAGTGTATACCGATATCGTTTAAACGTATACTCCCAATTTCAGTATTCATTTGTTTAGCACTAGCGAAAAATTCAATCAAGGATAGGTAATGAATTTATTCGTTCGTTACAGCGTATTCTCGTAAGTTTTTGTAATCTTTTTACTCGACCATATCGTTGTGTAAGTTTTTCATTCTTGTTAAAACGATATGGCGCTGACCAATTTGAAAAGATATTGAATAAATTTTCACGATGATTAATGACACTACCGATGCCGACATAATTAAAAACTTAGAGATGTTGTTGAACAAAATGAATTATAAGTCATTGGATATTGGTTTTAGAAATTTTAATAAGAATTACCATTTATCTTGAAGGGAATCGCGCAAAAAAGATAAGCATTAAGCTCGGCTAATCTGAGCCCAATTTTGTCGAACAACTTTTTGGTAAAGTTCGTAACGATATCATTTTAACGCGTTTTGATGGCCCCATTATGATTTTCACGACAAAGAAACCCAAACTTAGGAATTACTAAAATGATTTTTAATGGAAGTATACAAGCTGATACTTATCTGTTGAAAGCTTTTAATAAAGAGTCGTAGCGATTTATTTTTATTTGTAATAAACGCCGTTGATTGTTTTGAATTTGAATTCCAGTAGCTGCCTTTGATTTTACGGCACGCCAAACCACGCTACACAAAACGTGTCTACAATAATTGTATTACAGAATTCTTTGAAGTACGATTAATTAACCATCAATTATAACTTATTTAATACCTCTTACTCCATTAGCCTATATTATACTTTCGCTTTTATCGCTTTTATTTCATTAATTCTTTACCAATTAAATGATACAACACAATTAGGAGTATTTTTATATGGAAATAAAATAATATCTCAGACGTGACGTAAAATCAAAATGTGTAGAAAGTTCTGGAGTTTGTAAGTGAAGTTCTGAAGGAGAGATAAAGCTTACACTTACCGACCCAGCGTTCGCGCTCGAGCCACGTGAGGTTATCGGCTTGTGTGTCATAATAGCCAAGTTTCACGTAATGGTTGTCGTACAACTGCTCTATCTGAGTCAGCGCTATTCGATCTCCTTGCGACGAGAACGCCACCAGTCCCTGCGATAAAGGTTCAAGTAGTCTAACACGTTAAGCGGAAAATTTTAAATTTTAACTTTTAATTTATTTTAATGTAGACACACACTTGGACGAATGCGATCTTAACGATTATTAAAATGTAATAACGAAGTAACACGACGCTGTCTATACACCAATTTGTTTAATGAATCGTTTGCTTTGCCCTGCCATGTAACTCAATCTTCAGTCATTAGTATTAAAGCGAAAGCTGGAATCGTTGTTAGAACATAAAATATATTAATATGGCAGCAATCGAGATACCAACCGACACTCCCAGGAACGAAGTGGAGTTTATAGCCTCGTATATATCGTCCGCAATCTTTTTGTTGGTGTATGTAAAATTTTTCAAGCTCAGCCCGCTTTTCTGCAGTTTCTCCATTGTTTTATTAAACGCTGTAAGAAGAATTTTTATTACATTTCAAGTAAAAGGTTGAGTATGAGAAAGTTTCGCGCGAATAGTATTACCGAGTGCGACGGCCCACACGGCGTCGTAGGCGAGCGGCGCTTCCTGATATCCCTCAGGAAACTTCTCCCGATCAATGTCATACCCAGCTTCTCGAAGCGCTTCGTTCAGACGAAATCTAAGCAAAATACATCGTCACACCCAGGAGCTAATAAAAACTTTAAAAGATATTGTTTCATATAAATTACGTATCCATATCAGATTATCAGATCTATATACTGTAGAAATATCGTTAATTTAATTGGCGTAGTGTAACCGTTTTGCTAAGTATGTCAGGAATTCATAATAAATAAGCTCTTGTCTCACAAGTGTTGGATTAGCTTTCCCTAAGACAATACGACACAGATAATAATCCTCAAGACGTCTAATTTCCGTTTCTCCTTTACTGTCAAAGGATTGTAGTACCTTTATTGCTTTCCGAGTACTGAAGTGGTTAATAAGACATTTGGCTTATATATTAGCAAGATGTACGTTTTATTGTTCGAATAAGTGTTTAATTTAACGTTATCTGTCTAGCGTGTTTGACGGAGGCGGAAATATTGACACGCAGAAAGAATAGCTTAACCTCGCCCCGTAAAAGTTGTGACAGGCGATTTTGTTTGATATTTTGCCGCATGAATGTGTTCTCTATTCTATGTCACACAAAAGAACTTGTATATAAATTTGTGAAAAAACGTATTTGATATTTTCCGATATTTCGACTACTGGAGCAGGAAATAGCACTTTATGTTGTATAAAAACTTTTACGGGAATAAAGTTTAAGGTTCGACTTCTTTGTTTTATCGTACTACCATTTACTGTAGTTGCATTTACAAAGTTATTGTTTAAAGTTTCAGCGTCGACAAGATGGCTTCAGTACTCTGATTATTGTTATTATTTGATCGAGTATTTCGTCATGTTGAAAGAAATTGTATTAAATGTTTTCATACTTTAAAACATACTTAAACTTCGCGTGCGTTTAAACTTTATAGTAATAATTAAAAGACATAATATCCATATAAGTACGTTATGATAGTATTTTTATGGTGGTATCGTTCTTATATTACTAATGAAAATGAGATAAATATTAATAATTAATTGGTCCTTTAACATACCTAAAATCTTCTGAAGTCATTCCCGAGATAGTGGTTTGGTTGGCGTTCTGGTTCCACATTAAGGCCTCGGTAGTAAGATGTCCTTCAGCAGCTTCCCTCATCTGTTCCGCAGTGCAGTCCACACCCTCCCTTTCCAAATTAGTTTCGAACCAGTTATCTTCATACCAGCCTATGAATAAGACAATATTGGTAAATTGTAATTATAAAACGGACCGGCAGACCCAGCTAGCGCACGCTAGCCGGTTTAAATTGTGCTTACATAATTAAAATTTTCATTACGCTACACCTCGGTTACGCTTTTTATTTTATCGTAGTAATAATTAGATTCTATCCTAGCCTTTTAATATGTAACTAATACTTGGGTTAGTCTTTATATGGATATTATCATATTTTGCTTTCATTCTACTTCTTAAGCGTTCTAAGTATCGAACCTGATTTAGTTGATACTTTTTTTAACTGTAAATAATTAATTAGGAGAAATATTATACTATAAATGGGTAGACGATGACTAACGGAAAATTGATTGACGATATATTCTCTCTGTGACTATTCACGGTCTTACTAATTTAGTATGTAAAAAAAAAATTAATTTATCTTAATGTTAAAGAGTAGTTAATATGTATCATAAACTTAGATGTTTATCAAATAA
>JADANM010001663.1:5146253-5188624 GCA_026213755.1 Eurema hecabe | reverse complement strand
GAGAAATGTTGTTCAGATATTGATGTTCCGTGAATAATAATGCCCTTATATTGTTTTAATAGAAAACTGTTGGTAGTTATAGCTTGTTTCCTCGTAAATTTCGAAGCTTGATATATGAAATTTCGGTAGTCACCTTATTTTTTTTAATGAAAATACTTACTCGAATATGCCGTTATGCCATATAGGTACATATAAAAGCGTATATGAATATGGAGGTAAAGAAATATCTTTGGATGTAGCTAAGCATTGTTTTCCTGTTTTTGTGATAAATATAAACTGTTATTGTTCTAGTATATTCTAAGCAGCTGCAAGCTTCATACCATTTTCTTATTCCTTGTGTTAAATATTTATCTTTGTACTGGTTTGTTTTTGTCGAAGCTTCAGGCAAATAATATGTGTTGCCCGCTGGCAACTATATCATAATAACGTATTTTTTTTTTAAATGGAGACTGATGATCTTAGAATCATTTTAAAAATGTATTATATTAATTAAACAATAGCCTTTTTTGTATTTAAGAATATTGTTATGTTATTTATCATACGGCTATAAAGATAATAATATTTTATTATATCATAATATTCCATATATTCACAAGCGAACGCGAAACAGAAATAATAATGAAATAAATACTCATTTTATTTGTAATTCGTTTACGTAATGTTTTAGTAGGACCTTAGAAGGATTGCATTTGCGAACAGCAAGAATCGTCTACAATCAGCAAACCCTTTATATACTATCATGAATTATCGATATAAAAATGCAGGAAGAATTTGGTTCATATTTAGGCCGTTGATAACCTGCCGATCTTGAAATGACACAACAAGCGTTGGCAATTTGCCAAATCACCCCTTCGCATACAGTCGCCGTCAATAATATCTATTCAGGGTTAGGCATTATGTCATACAAATGGGTTTGCGCTATTTACATAAAACTATTTTACATTTCAGATTTTCAATAAACAGGTTTAAGATGTAGAACGTACATTCTGTTATATATAACGAGACTAGAAATATGACGGAAACAGGAAAGTTATTTTGTATAGCAAAGCTTATATCGAGCTAAGAGCTAGTTTGTTTGTTTTTGTCTTTTTTGTTAAGATAAAAGTGATTTTATATCATTATAATAAAAAGATAACGGAGTAGACGTTTAATTTTTGGTCTGGTGGTCATCGCACTCGTAACATCAAGAATGGTAAGCATTTAAGCCCAGCTAAATTGTATGTATGAAGGGATATAGTATGTTCTTTATATATATTATATGGAAAAAATCACATAGTTTTAATGATGTGCTAAAATTTGTGATGATTGTGATTAACTTACATACAATGTTGGGGGAAAATGAAATTTTTATTATTTAACTTGGGTAAACTAGGTACGTTGTGTACATTGAATATACTTTACAATTCAATTTAAATTATAATTAATTATCTAACATATAAAATGTTGAATAATTTTATTTAATTATTAACGCTTAGATTAACGCGTTTTAATGTTATTATGTATATAAAATTTTTTATTATGTATATTTCGTAAGAAATTCAATGGGAGTAATATCACCTCAGGAAAACAAAAGATTCCTCAATACTGCGAAGTAAGATCTTTCTAAAGTAACACGGAAAAGCCGCCGCGTAAGGGTGTTCTCCAATTTCGATGGAAACCCTAACAACGCTGACAAATATATACGTGAACCCCAATTGTATCGACACAAACATACAAACGGATCGTGAGATTATGAATCTCAATGAGCCAGGATTCCAAAGCATGCATTATTTATAACCATAACAACCACAGCCTGCGAGAAATTGTATATTTTTTCCTGTTGACATCAGCTGGGCTAGTGTGTAAATATTACCCAATAAACTTAAAAATATATTTAAATATATCTTTGTTGTATACATCGTTATAAAGGAATATTTTTTCAAGGCTTTGCTTTACTTCTTTCTCTTCGTGTAATGTTTCATAATCGTTTAAGTTTTACTGCACTACTTACTTATTAACCTTAAAAATATCCTTTGTTAATAATAGATAAAGGTATATTTTTAAGGAATAGCCTTTTAGATGTATATATTCAATACTTTATACACTATAACCAATAAATTTATTTAAAGTACCGGAAGAAATAGGAAGTAACAGTCGTAGAAGGAAATACATTAACGTAGATGGTGCTTCAAGCCTTTATTTCAGTATTGAAAATACTTTCAATGCAGAACAATAAATTTAACAATCAAGATCCGCATTCAGAATAATTTGATACAATCGCGCACGAATGATTTACTACAAAAGACAATTCGCAATGTTAGGAGCCGGCGCAATTGTTCAGCTTGAATCAGAATCATGAATATACATTTCGGTTTTATCGATGTTCCATTTTATGTGCGATTGCAAACTCGGAGATAAAACAAAATACGGTAAAACACAGGCGTCATCTGCCACGAACGCAATGTAACCTCTTGAATTATTTAAGGGAAACGTGAATTGCTTAAAATACCTCAATGTTTTGCCGTTTAACACGCAAGATGGGAGATTAGCATCTGTATTCGTGAGAATTAGTGTTTATCAAATTAGTTGTTTAAAAATAAGTATTTCTGCCTCTTATAAGACGGTATTATACTCAAAATCAAGATACAAAAAATGCTTTACATAAATAGACATAAAAGCATAAATGCTACTTTAGCAATCCATTATTCTCATCATCTCGAATTATCTCCTGGGAACCTGCAAAATTTCTTTGTAAAAGTCCTATCTCGGTACTACTTCGAATTGAAATTAGCATTTTAATAAAATGTCTGTGAGTAATTGCTAGTACTTAATTAAACAGTTCCTTTAGACCCGGTATCTCATTTCTCTTATTGGCATCATAGAAATCCATATTTACAAGATAAACTTTTGCAAGCGCTTCTTTTAACTAGGTTGTAAGTTGTCTAACTGAAAACGAGTTAATTTATGTTTCACTTGCGACTTTTTAAAGTTCTGTTTTATTTATAAGTTCTTAAATGAGGTAACTAAATAAAAAAGCTTACATTTTTACGATAAATAAGTTTTTCACTTTCTGTTTTTTTATCAAGCAAAAATTTAACAAAGAAGATGAAAAAATACGTTTGTGATAACAAAATGTAATAACGAAGAAAAGACTAATGGGGCGCAATGCGCTATCGCGTCGTTTCTCTCATAATCCACATTACCTTCAATTTATAAGATCCCTCATCTAGCCTCGTCGCCCTAATGACGTGTGAGCTTAAATTTCGCACACTCGTGATACTTTTGCAACTTTGCTAAGCAAATAAAAGTAATCAAATGTCAGATTTGTTATAAACGGCTCGCATTGTGCGTGTTCAAACAAATCGAATTTAATAATGGTCGCTTTTAGGTTATTTAAACAGTTATGTAGCGAGATTTAAAATTGTTATCGCTTTTATTACAGTACCGCCGAGGTGAATTGGCTAAAATTCAACCACCGGAACGTTGTTTGTAGCAATAAGAGCTGCTATGAATGTTAATTTGTCAACAAATTCTTAAAAGATAAGGATAAATTCAGCGTTTTGCGTTGTTTAAGATATTAGCTTCTAGGTTCATAGAAAACACGGCGTTTACATAGTATGATACACTTAGATAGGCCTATGGCTGTGAGGCACGTATTATTCACTAACAATTTCCTCGTTTTATTCAAGCCTCTGTCAGGGCGAGTGAATTGTTGACGAGTAAATAGCAAGAACGGGTTGCTAGTGAGAAATTTGATATGGAATTCAAAGCAAGAAACTTTCCCGACCCACGGATCAAAGCTAGCCCAGTGCTTTACTCTTGTGATCACTCTTCAAAACAGACACATAATATATTATAGTAAAGTGCTTCAGTTTAAATATTTATATATAATTTTAGTTCAAGCTTAAGCTTAATTCATTAAACTCAGATTAGAACCCTGTTTTCAAATGACTATTCTATAAAATATGTAAACACTTTGTTTAAGTAACTTGTGTGCTTATGAATTTAAGTAAAATGTAATTAATTAAAATCTGTCATTATAAACATGTTTATTGAAAAATAATTTAAATATAAAAAAAAACAATGTAGAACTTTTACCAATATGACATCACTATTGATTTTATAAGCTACATGCATTACTTATGGCGGCCTGACTCACCGATAAAAAACCAAACATAGGATTTCCCGTAGAGCTTGTGCTTGTAAACTTCACAGAGCACTCTCCTCGCTGCTACGACATAGAACAGGCCTACGATGACCCTGGCGTCCTGCCGCCGGAGGTTGCGCACCGCGTCGCTCGGGTCCGATAGAAACGATTGTCGGGTCACGATTTCAATTCCAGTTTTCTTGCAGTGCGATTCTAAGTCCTCCACAGTCTGTGAAATTAACGGCGCTTAGTTTTTGTGTTGAAAGCAGAATGATATTGAATATTTTGTGGTAAAGACGTATGAAAAATTAACTATGAGGACTTGTTCATTTAGTATAAACTGCCACGTAATAGTCTCTCTCTAGTAGAATTCATTTTATAAAATTAAGAGTAGGTAATTATTATACGAGATTATGAAATTAACCACATTATGTATTGACGGAAGCCTATTAAGACTTTTATAGCTGTAAGAAAACACAGTTTAAGTAAAAAGCCCCACAGAAATATGGGCTAAACTGCAAACATAGCCCACAAAACAAGCTTAAGGTCAGGCTTAAATAGATGTTGACAGTAAACAGCGTTTTGGGTTTTCTGTAAACAAAACGAGTGTGCAAAAACGTTCCAAAACCACTTATGGGGAAAAAACGGGAGGCGCTCTAATTACATTGAGGCCCGCGTGAAAGCCTTCAGCGCATTCATTGCGGCAAGTATACTGTATACCTAGCACTCGTTAACCTTATAAAAAGTTTCAGTGCATCCACCGGCAAATAGATTTTCACCCACGTCAGCGTAGAAAATTGGAGTTTGAAGCATATAAAGCCGACGGCTAGTTGCATTCGCGAACATACAAGGATGTATTTTCCCATTCATCGCCTGCGGTTCTGAATTCAATTACATATGTATATTTTCTTGTATAACAAAAGTTTTCCAGTTCTAGCTTGAATTATGAAAGCAATTTACTTGACTGATCTTGACATTCCTTTGTCTTGTTATAATATAACATTACGACTTTCCCTGGAAGGCATTTACGTTATACAAGCAGTGTTCGCCAATTACTATTTGAGGATATACTGTACATCTGTATATGTACATCTTTATTTTTGTAAATTGTATTGATTTAAGTTACATTTTAATCGTGCAAGTAGTACGTAAATTATAAAAAATAAATAAATAAAAGATCTGAACTACTCACTTTCATGTATTACAAAACAATTAAGCTCTAATTGAATAGTTAAATTGAATAACTATCATAGTTCAAGCTAATATATACAATCAGTATTTACTTCTAAATATTGAATTTTCAAGAAAGCATTTTCAGCTGACTTTTGGAAATTGAATTCGGAATGAGCTACTAAAATTTTACCCTTGACTTTTATTGTAAGGCTTCAATCAGAGCTACCACAGCTCCTCCATTGCAATTTACGAATCAGACCTTTTACGTAAAAAATATCGTAAATTTTCTCGCCTTTCTATGTTTGCTCTTAAATCTATCTCAAAGGTATCACCTGCATAATTACACAATCTACGAAATTAAGTTAAAGTATAATTGGAAAAACTACATATAAGCACATTAGTATCGGTGTGAGCTAAAAGTATTCTTATAGGTCGCTCTTATGTCTGAAAGACACGATACCTATAATAGTAAGAATATTTGTGTTTAGTTCGACTTAAGCGAATGTCGTTGAATTATTGATGGATATTTAAAAATATATTTAGTCGATCAACCTACAAAGCGCTAGCGTGTCAAACCCCACTTGATGTTGAAATATCTAACCTCCAATCGAAATATATTATACTAGTACCTGTAAATAAACTGTGATCGAAAGATACTTGTGCGACATTGACTATAAATAAAGCATGGATATGTACATCATTTATTAATACTATATACTATTAAAAAAAAACCTTTTTAAAATTTCTTCTTGCCTTATTGTTTCAATCTACAAATATTGTTCATGTTTATACTTCTTATTTTATAGTATAAATTACGAATCGTATTTAGATTATTTCTGTTCAA
Organism: Eurema hecabe; assembly: GCA_026213755.1. Lineage (NCBI taxonomy): Eukaryota > Metazoa > Arthropoda > Insecta > Lepidoptera > Pieridae > Terias > Terias hecabe. The sequence goes on along the minus strand of JADANM010001663.1, from coordinate 5,182,481 downwards.
TACCGTTAATATTATGTCATTTGATTATAATGTGTGATCACTTTATAAGATTGCCGTGGTTGGCCGCTAGGGTTCCACTTTAGGCCACGCGCCCAGCGATCCTTATCAAACTATTATAGTCACGCACACGGAACACTATCCACATTGTCGTACTCCAATTTAATCACTCTCTTATCATTATTAAGCAATCCACAGGTTGGGTTGACGAAACTAACGTAATGATAAGCCGTGGGAACACGGGGGTTTATCTTTATTGACGCGATCCTATTTCTGTTGTGTCTTCGATTGTGCTATCAAAGACAAATCGTGTGGAAGTTTATACATATAGGTCCTCAATAGGATAGCTCCTCGGTTATAAAGTATAATAGAGATAGATACTCGTATATTGAGATTTTGTATCAGAATAATCGTTTCGATCAAATTCATTGCCATTATGATTCTTAGGCACAATCTATGTTCTGCGAAGGTGCATGCAGGTCGAAGTCAGGCATAACCCACAATCCCTGCGTCGAGCTCTTTGGGTATCCCATGTGGATTTCCCCCACATAAAAGCTAATGGCTTTTATTGCTGTTCGATTAAAAAATGCGTCGGTTCTAAAAACTTATGTCGAACATAGACTTACTGATATAAAGACTTCTTCAGCCTGTTGTAAGATGGCGATGCGAGACCATCCGAACTTCTGCATTAGTTTGATTCGTGTCGGGTTGTGCACCGTGGCGGAGGGGTGGGTCCGGAACAGCGTCGGGAAGCGCGCCCGGTCCGATAGCGCCGGAGATGACGCGCCGTAACACAACTATTAGTACATCATATTTGTCATATCAATACGTTATATCATTCAGTTCTTTAGCTTATTAAATATGGTTATTGATTATATACATAGCTCTTCGTTTATATAACAGTTTTCTATTATTATAATATTAGTATGTCTCAAGAAAATAATCAAAGAGTAGGAGTGGTTTAATTTACAAAATTACAGTATAATTTGATATATAATAAAGAAGCTCCAAATGTACAATTTTGATGTGTAGTTTATATAGTAGGTTTTGCTTTTTATTCGTTATTTAATATAAAGTTCTGAAAGCAATGTAATTCCCGTGAAAATTTTCATTTATTTTATAAATACATACCACCATGAGGTTCCACATTTTAGCCGCTTCAGCTACAGTTGTACACACAGTGGAACAACCGGCTAACAATAACAATTTCTGCGGAGGGTTGTACAGCAAATTGTACATCACACTGGCTCCGAGCCCCGGTTCACACTATTGGGAAAAGGAAATTGCTTGCATTAAGATGTCATTTCCTTTGAGCCATTACATTTTGTTGTTATTATCTTGAGAACGATTTCATAAAATCGAATATTGTACGTTTGCTAAATCATAAAACAATAATAACATCACGAACATAAATACACATTAATGGCTCAGTAATAATCATTGTAATTGCAGATTGCTAATGAAATTTTCATATTCAGGTTGTCGACAAGCTATATTATGAAAATATTGTTGTTAGGGGCGCGACCTCTAATTTGAATAAAGGTTCTACAGAGATCGATAACTACATCAAACTTGACGATCGAATCGATCGTATTTTCCAACGAGGATGCAAAATGCAACGTCTTTTTATTCCTGAATTGATATCTACGGAAATCGCTTTTAGTCGATTTGCAAATTCTATCCAATAAAATTTTTCTTTCGTGAACCGTTCATAAATTTTCAATAATTGAATCGAACGTCAGGCTCACTCGTACTTAAATGTCGTGCGAAAAGCTGCGAGTGTAGATTTTTATAGAGGGTTTAATGCTTTAATTTCCAACCTTTTTAATAATTCCCGGGATTTCTGCTTCGAGGTACGGTCGGATTAACAAACCTAATGGATCAGGTTTAGCACTCGAGTGAAGCGACAAGGTGATGAGCATTTCGTTGATTGAAAGTGTAATTTGGGATGTAGGCTGGGCGGCACGGGAGACTAATTTGAAGCTAAAATCTCAAGTAAAGAGCGTTCATGCAAAACGAAAGAGTTATATTTACTTACTTTTTTCTCTTAATATTTACTTATAAAGAACTATCATACATTTTCGAATTATTTATGTTTGAATGTTGAATTATAAATAATAAATAAAGTAAAAAAATAAAGTATGTAAAAACATACCTTACTGTCGTTGCTATGAAGACGCAGTTTAAAGCCGAACAACAAATCAGATCTCGCGTTGACATCTGCCAATGCTAATTCCGCTGCCGGCTTGCAGGCTTGCCCGCCTTGCCAGCCACCCTCGCCTTCCATAGGAAAGATTCCACCTATGTGCAGGTCGTCGTCACGTTTCCCATGAGAAGAAGGGAACAAGCTTAACAGCAGTACTAATATCGCCCACCGCGAAGCCCCGCGACTGCGTGCCGCGCACACAGTACTCTTGGCAACAACGAATAATTGCACTAATGCTTTCACTAACCATCTAAAATCGAAATATAACATACTAGTTCGTAATTTTACATTCACAGCCGCTTTTAACTTAACTAGCGGACGCTTTGGAAAATTAAAGTTCACGCATATTCGCGGTAGGGAGATATTTCGTAAATAAGCACATAGCAAGAATAGATATAGCCTAATAAGCGTGGATTTTTTTATGAAATCTAATGTCGAGGGCGGGTTTAGTGGCGCGAGGTGCCGCCTGGGCCCCGCCGGCGGCTCGCGGCCCCCGGCGCCCAGGGTCATCGCTCGCGGCGGGGACATGCTGTCATTGTTCGCCTTTCTCATTTTCCATCCTCTGTCCTGTAACAAAAGATGCTCTTTTAACATATTATATTGACCACATTTAAAATTTTGGCGTGAATTTAACAAACTATGTCGCTTAAAATTTTAGAACGCAGAAATTTTCGGTCCAGTATATACCTTAAATAGAATCTAATATTTTACCATAGTTCATAGTGTCAGTCTTAAATACGTTTATACTTAACTTGACTGGAATACTTAAAATACATAGTAGATATACAACAGAAATAGTTTTCTCATAAAGAAAGCATTAGGATTTAGTTTAAAGCCGGGCTTTAAAATTGCAAGCTATGCTAGACCATTTAAGCCGTATGCTTAAGTCCGTCTATTGTTTGAGTGAACAATCATTAGCATTCATCGATAAAATCTATCGTCACCAAGTCCCAGTTCTATTTTCGCTGGCAACTCCGATTTATTGTCTTACTTTGGACACACTTTAGTTTAATTGATTTGGATAAAGTGCTATTTAATTAGATTTTAAATCGTAAATAATAGTTACGTGCTCAAACAATTCTTGTTATAACATCCCATAGATTTATTATGACTTATTTTGTTAGGCCTGTTAAAGAAGTACGTTTTGGTTACAGTTATTCCTTCCTTCTGCTGAATAAATTCTTGCTCTTAGAGTTTTAATATCTTTACAATAGAAGCATTTATAATATATAGGTAAATCAAAGGGGGAAAATTCTCGAGCAACAGCTAGTATAGTATCAAGACGTTATGATAGTGTTTCATAAGCACTAGCTATTAATCTAACTAACTGTTACAAAGATACCCTCTGTTAACAAAGTTATCAATCAATACCGAGTGTCTCTTCGTGTGTCATTTTATATTAGTGGCCCGACCATCGCATTCAACTTGATCCCCAGCCATTTTGATTTATGGCTTCCTTTCTTCATTTTAAGGAAGTTGTAGACCGCGTCATAGCTGCGAAAGGGATGAAATAATGTGCCATTAAGAAGTTTTTCCATTCCCGTAATTTCCACTTAAATTAACTTGATAACAGCTAAAGCAAACTTTTAATTACCAAGTTATTATACAGATTATTCATAATATGTATAGAATTAATTTAAGGATTACTTTAAATATCTTTGCAAGTCTATATAATTTTACGCATTTTACGTCTTAATGTAAAAAAAAGAAATGAATAAGGTTTGGATGCAAATGAAAGCTACAAAAAATTATCTTTGGTTATATTAGAAATTCTTAATAATCATATTAATATCATAAAGCGAATTGCATAAAGATAAAGAATATCAACTAGCTTAACGTAACTGTAATCTTCTATCTTCTATATCTATATCTATATATAAATAAAAACGAATTGCTGTTCGTTAGTCTCGCTGAAACTCAAGAACAGCTAAATGGATTTGTCATATCTTGGTCTTGAAATGTTCGTGGAGGTCTAGGGAAGGCTTAAAAGGTGAAAAAATAGAATGATAGTTGTATCATTCTATTTTTTCTCAAGACCAAGATATAATAAACAATTTTATTCTATTTCTCATACAACCGTTTAAGAGTCGAATATAGATCTTATTTACGCTGCACAAAGTTCAAATTCAATTATATCTTTCAAAATAGTAATTGCGTAAGATTTGATATCGGGTACCTTATATAAAAGCGTTCTTATCATTTACCCGTTGTAATATGCCCGTGCGGATCCGGGGCGGGCTGCTAGTGCATAATAATTATAGCCACGGTACTTAAAAGGCTGTTGCTATTATAAATTTCTTTGATATTTACAATAAAAACCGTTTAACGGTAAAGTGACAAAGATAGCGAAATAATTTTGTCATTGATAAAACTGATTTTACCTCGTCTCATTTCAGTCGGCAGTTGGGCATTAAATTCTTATCCTATTTACATACCTGTTGATAAATTCAATTCCCATTTTGTCCACGCTCTTTTTGATTTTAATTGCATTTCGAAGATTTCTAGTAGATTCGTAGCGAATTTGTAAGTCACACTGTTCCCGTTAACTCCTTTTTACTCCTAATACATTCTACCCAATTTTTAACGTTAAAACTAAGTTAGAAAGAAGGACAAACATATCACAAACATATAATAGGATATCACAAACATTTTTAATGTGCCAACTTTTTGTTTAATTTCATTACAACATCGTATCGGTTAAAATTCTGTGAGATATATACTTTTTTTCAAATATCCACAAATTGGGTCATGCACTTTTGTCTTCTTGAATAATAACGGTCATTTTTACGTGAATATATCGTTTGATGAAATCGTTTATGGCTTAATTATTGTAATATATAGTATTGTTTGTTTTTTATCTATCTATATCTATATATCTATATCTATCTATCTATATATATAAAAAAATGAATTGCTGTTCGTTAGTCTCGCTAAAACTCGAGAACGGCTGAACGGATTTATCTTATCTTGGTCTTAAAATGTTCGTGGAGGTCTAGGGAAGGTTTAAAAGGTAGGAAAAATTCGAATAATTGCCGGGAAAACCATAATATCAGCCGTTTTCTATTTCCCATACAAACGTTTATTGAAGCAGTACGAAGCCTGCTGGGTCCGCTAGTTTTCAATAAAATAATTAACGTTATTAAGATATTTTGATTTCTTTCCCTGTATCGCTAAAAACTTCATACCAAATATTTTTCTTAGCTACGTTTAAATAGCATATGTACCACTTATGCTAGTCTATCAAAATATCACGGTTTATCTTTTCATTATATTTCGTAAAACACACAAATCTTTATCGGATTACGTGAATAGATGCTTAAAATGAACGGTCCGACCTCGTTACTATTTAAAGTGAGACTATTTCGTATTTGAAGTTATTTGTAGTGTCTATTCTCTTAACTTATTGCCTTACCTAAGTATACCGCGAATAACTACGGAAATACATATTTTAAAATATATATTTTAATATTTTAAAACATATCTCATTTTTGCACGAATGTCGTTAAAGCAACAATTTTATAGCACTTTCTAGTAAATTGACGATATGGGACTAGTTAGTCAAATGGCGACTATTCAAAGTTCTTTTCAGCAGATGCTAATGCAATCAAGCCGACTATTAAGGCAATTTTCAAGGAAATCATATAAACGCCCCATTTTTCCTTGCGCTTGAATCCATGTCACGTTTCATGTTATAATTATTTCCATTGTCGCGATATGAAATGCTTTTACGTCTATATATATATATATAGAACATACACAATAATCCACATTTTATATTAAATATGAACCATGAAGGTTTAAAGATAGATTTTAAAATAAATAATAACTGGCCATTAATAACACAATAAAAAACATTAATTTACGAATGTATTAGTTATCTATGTTCAATTTTGTATCGTCTCTGATAATGTTATTACTCGTTTAATTATCAAAAGGGTTATTGAATGAAATAGCTATCCAAAACTTTAATTTGAGGTGAGATCTAACCACGGATCATGCTTCCCACCAAAGTGTGTTGTGGTTGCCGGCTGCAACCTCGAGATAATACATACTTCGTAGGATTGCTGAATAATAGATAGGTAAGCGAAAATGGTAACTCTCTCAACGTTCGCTAAATTAAACCCATCTCAAACTTAACGTCATTACATCATATGTAGATAGCCTTCTATGAGTATATTTAGTTCATATGTTTATAATTTTGTATGACTATGTTTTTTACTCTGGTAAAGTTAGCTGTAGTCTTTACTAGCGATTCGCTTTGGCTTTCCGCGTACATATATTATATACAATATCTTCCTATTAATTAAATCACTTCATCGCTCTATGAGAAAGAACGTATCAAAATTCGACACGTTGGTATTTTTAAGGATTTATGCATACGTAGAGACTGCAGTAAACGATTTTGTTTAATACTGTGTAGTGATTAAAACAGCTCATTTTTATCTTTAAAGATAATTATAATTAAAAACGTTAGAAATTTTCTTCTCAATAACGTTTTTCATTAGTATCATACGTTCGCAGCATTAACCTGTTGTAGTGGATTTTTCATATAATTTTAAATTATTTAACTACTTAAGCTTTCTATATATATAAAAGGAGGAACTGACTGACTGATATATCAATGCATAGCCTAAACAGCTACACGTAGGCACTTGAAATTTGGTAGGGACGTAGCTTATATACTCTGGAGGTGCACTAAGAAAGGAATTCCCGAAATTCCCATGGGAACGGGAATTAGGGGGGAAATCCTTTTGTATGAAAAATCCAAACCGCTTAAGTTAGACGCTTGAAATTTGGCACCTTAAACTTAAAGCTTAGTTGCAACACAGGGTATTTCAAAATTCCTACGGGAACGGGAGTTAGCAAGGGTCAAAGTTTATATGAAAATCCACGCGGACGGAGTCGCGGGCAACAACTAGTACAATATATAATTAATATACGTAGCCACTATCATAAGTACTAAATATAACGAATAAAGTAAGAATTTAAACATTCTTCAAAAGTTAACAGAATTTGTTGTTTTAAAGTAACTCGTGTTTAGTTTAAGAATAGCGTGCATCAACATTTAATTTAATTATCTTGTTAGCAAAGTTTTCTAACTCGCAGTAGGTACAAGCTTTAAAAAGTTTTGTTTATACTTCAGAGTTGCACGTTGCTTAATGAAGTAGAACATTTATGTTTTATACATTGTAATAGAAAAAAAATATCTATCGTTATGTATAATACTTAATATTATAACCTCAAGTGATTTTGGGTTCCTTTTTGAGTCATAGGACATCGAATTTATTTTATTGAAATTTAGTATGGTAATATAATATAGGACTCAAGGGGTTGAAATAGGCGACAATTTATATATGAAATTGAAATAGTCGATGAATACAGTGGATAAAGCCATAAACATTTCATAAACACGTAAATAAAAAACGAATGGCTCTAGTGTTTTATAATTCTGACTTCCATGAGGATGGAATACTTGTTACTAAGTGTAACATTGGATAAAGTAAAAAAAAGTAAAGAATAATATAGTATAGCCGAGTCTTCAAAGATATAGATGTAATATCCACTGACTGCTGATAACTTCGTTTCCAAATATCTCGATTAAAACAATTAGGTAATCGAAAATATGTTTTTCACTTCATCAAACAAAGTACTGCAACGCGCATATAAATAATATAATTCAAAGACGGAACGGTGAGATTGTAAGATTTACAAAGAGAATAGCCAAAACAAATAAGAGTAACAGAGTAAACGAGCGACGCTGTTGGATAATATTCTGTAATGCTATGTCAACATATTTTTGTCCGACTCTGCATTTGAGACTTTACAGACTAGGAACTTGTTTACGCGAACCTCTTTAATGTTTTATTGCACATTTGCTCATTCCCGGCCGGCGATGTTGCCAAGCACGCAATAATACCTTACTTTTAATTCCATTACCAGGATTCGATTCTACGTAAATATTACATGTAGTATACAAACTAAGCACCTAAGATTGGTTGAACTTCAATTTTAATTAAAATGAGCTAAGAGTTAAGTCTAAGTTTCAGTGGAATAGTTTATATTTTGTGTAGAGCAAAGCCTCAAGTCGACGCAGCGTAATAAGCACTAATTACTTATGCATGAAATATAAATGTTGTTTGAAAATACCCTCATCATTGTATAAGTCACCTGCCTCAGAAGTTTGATTGCGCTCATTTAACTTGAAGAAGTTTCTCGAATTCTATATTAGCTAAGGAGGTTGGGTGAACATAGGTTTACCGACCGAGATGGGGTTCATCTAACGAGAGACGCATGCTGCTTAAGTATTAATCTTATATCACTAAGATATAATATTTAAGGGCTGTTTCATATAAAATTGAAGAGTACTCAAAGAGGTTTAATATCCTTTACATAGGATCAAAATTATTTTGTTTAAAGAAATTGAATGTTTAAAGGTGCCACTATAGCTTGTGCAATATACAATATTAATTTATACTCAGCCTCTAGTTATATATGCTTTTGTATGTATATGCTTTTGATGATAAAAACTTTTAATTTAAAGACGCAATATTTTAAGTCAGTCTCATTAATGCCCACGGTTTTAATATTACTAGGACTATCATCCATCACTTTTCTCAAACGTGTATCATTTTAATAGAAAAACAAAATCTTTTAATATTTCTTTAAATAACATTCTAAAATGAAAATAAGTATGGATGTACATATAAAATAGGTATTTATTTACAAAGCACGTTTTCCGTAATGACACATAAAGTACACAAACTAAGTGGCTGTTTGTTCAGATGGGCGTTAAAAGGAAAAGCAATTAGCTTGAATGCACATAATAAAATTGTAAAATGTATTCAACACATTTGCATAGGCAGTAACGAAAGGCGGATATCCGAGGGTCCGTCGTACTCGCCGTTAGCTAAAGTTTCCGCAAACGGTTTCTGATAACATCGTTTGGTATGAATTATTCCATTCAATGAAATTCAATCAATTTCGAATGTTGGAATGAATAAGAAATTGTGCAGTACAGTGTCAATTTCAGAATTGAGTCAATTGACGGTCAGACAGAATTTCCAAATCAAGCATAGATATGTTAATAAGGCATCTAAGAGAGAGAATATTAGCGAATCAGATAGATACATATATAAATTTTATTTCAAGTTCGTGAGTTCATACGTGAATTGTATATGTCGCAGGCGGATTGTATAATCCGCTGTATTACATTACGGCTAGCCGTTTTACAAAACAGGGCCGTTATGCAAAGCGGCGCGCGGTTCAACGTTTAGCCGTATTGTCTTGCGTAGTGTTTGTATCATTATAAATTCTTATATTCTTATAATTTTTGTATCATTGTCATAGTTTTTGAATCATTATAAAAAGAACTTGAATACTCAGCGTCATTATTATTAAAGATGAGTAAATAAGTTTTTTTATAATGATAAATAACTAACCTTATCTAAACTAATATATTAAAAAAACTAACATATGGCGACGAATACATTTAGGCGGTTTTTTACTTACCCGCATTCAATACGGCTAATCGTTGAACCGCCGCTTTGCAAAACGGCCCTGTTTTGTAAAACTGATTATACAATCCTTCTGCGACATATATATGACTTTAATTTATAATTAAATTAATCTTACTACTTAGTTTGTAATACCTTTATTTTGTTTTGTATCTTCTGATTTCAATCAATAATTAATCATTTACCTGGCATGGGAAGCATTTTACTCTAAAAATATCATCATATTATAAATATGTCAAAAATTTAAATTTATAAGCCTGCTGTTCAATGGTACACGAAGCTAATGCGCCAGAAATAAGAAAAAATATTTGAAGCCTAAACCTTATTAAATATTATATCTTATTGATATTAAATAATAGCGAACCAATATTCATTTTGAAATGTCCTAACAAACAGGTAGAAATAATGACAAAATAAAAAACTAGAACGGTTATTTTGGGCTGAACGGAACCTTAAAAATTGTATAGCAATATTATAATATTCATGAATGCTTCATTTTTATCTCTTCGAAGTCACTTTGCATGTCTTAACGGGATTTAGGTGTGGCATCGTTGAAGACGACAGGAAATTTGATTTCACGGCACTCTCGATCTCCAACGTAACGCGGTTGAGAGCAGTTAAAATTAAACCCTTAGCTTTGGGAGACTTGTATTGTTAAACTTAGCAAATGTATTCAAACTATGTTTCACGTATTGTATACGAAGATCCTTGCTATTTCAATTTGCACGGAACAATTTGTAGAAATTGTCTAATTAACCTGCCTATTCCAAGATTTATGAGCGACCCTTGGACGTCTCGCAGTAATTTCGAAGAGCCTTTATTGACTGTGGTGATTCAAATAAATCACCGCCATTTAGAGTGCCTATTTAAGAAGTAACTAGTGAACATGTACTAAATGGTAACGTTAATCTGGACAATTACTATATGTTTTAAGCTTATTAAATAGCGGACATTTTTTACTAAGTAATATATATTATTAAAGGTAGAGTTTTAATACTTGACTTTTAATATTTTGTTGTTAGAATATCCGAAACTACTAAAATGATTAATGGTTTTTTCATTTGTATATTTGAATGATAATTCTTATTCTAGCTATTTATTGTCGTCATAATTATTCCACAATAACAAACAGTAAACCATAATACTAATTAACTGTTATGATTATTCTGATTAAGTTGACAATTTAGCGGATTTCACGTATCTATTTTAAAATATACTTAAAAGACAGTATACTCGGAATCTGAAGACTAACTTTGCCTAAAACAATAACGTTTATTTGATAAACATGAATATAACAATTCAAACAGACGTAAGCTAAACAAACGTAAGTATTTCCAAGTTAAAATCAATTACATTGAAGCGTTTGTGTTAACTTCGGTAAGCTTTGCAATATTGGTACACGTGGCAAACTAATTTGGCACAAGATCAAAGTGACAGGGGGTATCGAAGTAAAAATCCTTATTATCTTAAGTGTTGGCGGAAAACATACCTATATATTACAATTGTTACGTAGCAATGTTTGTCCAAAGATGTCTCCCATTACTTCGTTTATTGTTCTATTTTAGGTTATGGGTAATAATATTACCGTAGACCTTTACTTTTCTTATTAAGAACAGAAAGCTAGGCAAAATATGTGTATTACTCTCGGAAAATATACCTATTGAAAATAAATCCTTATCGAAAGTAGTAAACATTATTTAGGTCATAAAACAGGCTGCTTTCGAATCAAATAAATCTAAGATTTGATTTACTAGATAAATATTGAGTTTTATTCAACATGGGAAATCTTCGTTAATTTTGTCAGAGTCAAGAAAATAGAGCAACAATCTACAATAAAATAAAACAACCCCAGCGGTTAACGTAACAAGAATAAGTATAGACCCAGTCGACGTAACCATTTAATTATATTATCAAACATTGGATGTTCTTGATGTTATAACGATTCCCTAAGGATAATCTATTCGTGTCTAATTCATTAAGATGTCTGAACTGAAAGTTATAATTAATGTACTCGTTTATTGACTTTAAGTCAAAACATTTAGCTTTACTATGTCTGTGACTGATTAGAAAGCATCGGTCAAGTCAATATACTATTATAAGCCATCGCATCGTACCTCATCATAGGTAAGGCATTATGTAATGCGGCACTACCTCTAATCATTAATATAACATTGCGACATTACAGTATATTGCAACCAATATCCATAATTTATGTTGCCATGTAGTATGGTAATAATGTAGTTTATACGAAATTTTCTATCATTATTCTTATACAACTAAAACGGTCGTCATGACGACATGTCTCGTAATTTTATTTCTATAGAAAATGAAAATAAAGAGCGAAAAATGACTTTATTTTATCAAGAGATATTCAATACCCTGAACAATAGCGACGAAGCCTATAATATGTCAACCTTAAAACAATATCGGTAGCATCGTTAAGATTCTCGTTTAGTTTTTTCTTTTACAAACTGTTTTCTTTGAAAATACTTAATAGTTTTAATAAAATGAACGTTGCTTTACGTTAAAATGCACTGTGTACACAATATAGATCTTTAGTTGGTGTTTTAACAGAAATGAAACATTTTAGAGAAATTATGAAATATAGTGTATTAATTAATTACAATCAAGAGTATGTTTCTAGAATCATTGTTATAAGTATTGTAAAGAACTTTTTGTAGGTAAGAGAGGAAATCTGTAGTTCGCTGTATCCCAACGGATGGGGAAGTGGGGCGTATCATTCTACAGCATACAAAGTAGCGTTGCGTACACCCATATACGTTGGGATCAAAGTTCATGCCAGGACACTCTCGGATGTGAACACATAAGCCCCCGCGAGCCCAGCACGTTGATTTTCCTGTTCCTTTAATTAATATTATTTATACACTATATTACAGTTTTTATAACTTTAGAAATAATGACGATATGGTTTATAATTTCCTAACACTAGAAAGTCAAAATTAATTTGGATATATATCTATGGCACCACTTTTGAATTTTCTTAGTAACAAACGCATAAAAAGTATCTTTTAAATATGTTATTGCGGAGTAAAATGACAGAGCGATATTATTATGTGGTATGTAGATGAGACAAAGGTAAACTTCTAGTATAATATAGGAATCCCCTCGACTTGATTGTATAAAGCGACTTCGCGATTCTTGTAATGTAGTAAAGTATCTTGAAGTAACGGTAAAATAACTGGTACCAAAGTATATCAATTTCCTATTATTAAATATTATATAACACATTTACTCTACGTGTATAAAAAATAATACATGTATTTTTTTCATTTAATAGATTAAAAATTATTTCTTGTCTTAATTGCAACAATATTAATATGGATACAAGAACTATAAAATGTACTTCCATATTGGTATAATATAAAAGATAGTAATAAATCAGGACTAACCTAATTGTGGTTTACTGTTTAAGCCAGGCTTAAAAACATCTGTGTACTTCGTTATGACTGAGGGTTTATCAAAATCAAACAGCACTTGTTCAGTTTCCGTTAACCACATTATTAAAAATATTTCTAAACATAACCACATCCTAGAATTTCTCGTGATTATGTCAAGGTAATAACTGTTGCAATCTAAATTATCAAAATGAAAATGTAAAGAAATAATTGTTTTTATTTCAAACGCTTAGAAATTTTATTTAACTTGTAGATATGGTTATAGCATTTGAGTGGTTCTCATTGTGAGTCTCCATCATTATAATATAAGAAATCATGCTTCACCATAACAGCTGCTGGAGGTGTTGTAGTAGACTTGGGCTTTTTCTTCTTCTTATTTTCTTTCTTGTTTGATACAATAACAATGCCCTGTCCACCGAAGTCCGTTTTAGGGCTCCACGGGAACGCTAAATTACTGATTCCTTTGTCTCTCATGTCACGGACTTTGTAACGATTCCAAACGAAGCAGCATACATTCAGTCTGTTTTTGCAACCCGGCACTTCAGTGAGGCGTCGGTCGATCGGGCACAAATTGTAATTAATGCAAATACCTCCTGTTGACCAACACGGTGTCGATAACAAGGACCCTGAGGGAACGAAAGCGAGCATTGTTTAGAATGTACACGAGCAAAATGTTAGTAGTAACATGATAGACGTAGATGACTGTAGAATTTTGACAACTGCTTGGTACAGAGGTAACGCCAGGTGTTGTGGGTTTGGCTGGTAATTTACATTTGTATCTTGGTATTCCTATATATGTATTCGAAAAAAAGCATGTATGTGTATGTAATTTATTCATTCTCATCTTGTTACTATAACACAATGTGTTAAAAGCGTCATACGGTATTAATAATATACGTGGAAGTATAAGCTTCCACGAACATTGTGAATGCACCGGAATACCTACGGCGTGCGGATGTAAGCGAAGATAGAGCGGAGTGGTAAGCCAGCAGCTCAGCGCGCAGATCCTCGTACTCCTCGTCGACGGGCAGGTCTAAGTTTGCATCATTTCTCAACGACGATACCAGACTTGAGCCCAAGTCGCTGTCACTCTCGTAATCATCCTTATCTTTCGCGGCGCACTCGAATCCCACATATAAAATAATGAACACGAAAAACGAGTTCATTTCTTACTGCATTGCCGATAAAAGTATGGCTTTTCCGCGTTTTTACGACTTTACTCAACGTTTTTATATTGAAAATGCATAAATTTCAACGATAAGCTGATGCTGTGCCACCCGTCAATGGCTATGTTGAATAAATAGTGGATATTTTTGAGTGGAAATATAAGCGTATTGGGCATTTCACAATTAAAAATATATATCGACATTCCAAATTGATTAAGGTCATTGAAATGGAAATTTACAAATTTGTGCAAATTAATTTTAATTGCCAATAATTCGATATCAACTGTTATATCTTCGAAATATTTCGAATTCCATATTTGCTACAAGAGTCAAATATTTTGATATTTTAAATTGATTATCATTGAATAGTTAGCTTCTTAGCTTAAAGGTTGTGTGAAATAAATATCTACATATATCAAATTAAATTAATGTATATTGGAAAGTTTTTGATATATTTTAAACAAAATATTTTTATTACGCTAATATGTATGATTCAAAATAAAGTGATTATTAATTCTTGATCTACTGTGATAGCTTACCGTTAGGCCTAGCCTCTAGCTATTATAAACAAACAAAATACATAGAAAAACTATTGCACGTTATTCAATAACTTAGGTCAATAAAACAAAGGTAAAGCAAACAATACATCCACTATGTACTTAAAGCAAACAGTTTTTTAATTTACCACAAAGGGTAGGAAATCCTAAAGTAGAGCTACACACGTCACCTCGGTGAATTATTGAGTTCGTTCAGGAATCAATCAACTCGACTGTGTCGATCGCTACATTCTGTTTCTATAGGCTTTTTGCGAGCGCACCGTTCTAACAGGATTGGACCCTTTGACGTGAATAACCGATTCCTACGGTATGCCTTTTTAATAAACTAGCTCTACGAGGAATTTTTATCTCTATAAAGCAAGTAGGAGTGCCTTAGCTATGTAAGAACGATCTTCTTATTGGACAAGTTCATTAAAGAAAAACAAATACAAAATTGAAGAAAATATAATCAGAAAACAAATTCCATTGTTTAAGCCCATTCAGCGTCAAAGGTTTTGTAAAATGAAACAAAGGAGTTTTTAGAGTTTAAAATCTCTAGAAACTCACTAGAATTCGTTTAAGCTTTAAAGTAAGCAAACGAAAT
The DNA here is from genome assembly GCA_026213755.1 of Eurema hecabe. Classification (NCBI taxonomy): domain Eukaryota; kingdom Metazoa; phylum Arthropoda; class Insecta; order Lepidoptera; family Pieridae; genus Terias; species Terias hecabe. The sequence continues at coordinate 5,167,042 of JADANM010001663.1, read as the reverse complement.
CTACTTACATAGCATGTGAAACCTAATTACATACACTCTTGAAGTTAAATATTTCGATAAAAATAGTTGTGATGTCTAATACATTGTAGTCTTCAACAACATTGTCTTGTACATGTTGTCTTTCTTGTTAAGTGTCTCGGGTGTAACCTTTGAATGACCTCTGAGTCTAATTGGGCTTTAATTAAGGAAGTCTTTCGGTCTTCAGAGAAAAACAATATAGCAGTCGCAAATATAAAGATCTTTTAATCTGTATTGATCATTGTGAAGACATTGATAGATAACAAGATTAATTACTTCATTTTATGTCATTAAAATTTTATAATTAAAGAAGATTTCAAATCTTGATAGAATTAAAATCTACTATAAAAGCCAATAAATGCGTATTGTGAATTGAGGATAAAATAATCTTATTATACCTAAATGGTTTTCAAAATTCATAAAATATTAATTTAACTAATTAGTGTTGATGACAGTTCCTAATTTGAGATGTGTAAATTATACGTTTGTTATTCCTAGATATAATAAAGTACATATAGACTAACATTATTAAGTTGTTCCATCTATGAAGTTATGTTGTTATTGAATATTTTACATCAACGACTACAAATTTGCCATGAAAATAGCACGAAGTTTTACGCCATAAGGAAAATACTTGTGATTCTTGCGATATATTACTTTAACATTGTTTAGTGGAAAGAACCGAACTATTTTGGCACTAAATCAAAATTGTTCAAGTGTAAAATTGATAAATACGAATGCTGAAACTTGAATTTATTATTTTATTTGTTACTGAATCGAAAGTATTACATTTACTTCCACCATAACTACCTAATATTATGTTTATATAGTAAAGTATTATTATGTATATATATAGTCTACATGTACTTTACTATATTATAGTAAACGATGCCTGCCTACCATTGTCTGATTGTTCACGTTGGATTCAAAATTAGCACGTACTATAGTGTTATTTTCACTAATAGAATTATGTCTAATGAAGGTTTCGGTTAATTAGTTCTCTGATAAAATACTCAAACAGGAACACGGTTTAATTTCTATGTAAAAGAATCAAATAAAAATATATTAAGACGAAAGCTTATTAATGAGTTGGCAGCGCAAATGATATCTTTCTCGAATCGTAGCTGAATTTACTAGCAATTTATAAGCGTAATAAAAATAGCCATTGCCTTTATTAGAAATAACAAGATATGATTAATGGCTCTTAAAGATACAACGGCTTTCAGTGTAAACAAGAAACTTTCGCCTAAATCGCTTCTGCAGCAATGCCCTTAATTGCGCTGAGTCAATTTTGACAGCTGATTATTTAACGAAGACAAATTGTGAACATAAGAAGTTAAATCAGCTTTGCGTTTGATAACGAAATGCATCATTCTGTTAATTTCATCGTTTTGAGGAACGACTATGATTCGCTTAAATTTTGTTTTAATTTTTAGAAGATACATATTTAATTAAGCTCAATTTTCATGTTATTTCCTTATAATATTATAAACTTGAAGGTTTGTGAGTAGACTACGTAGTAAAATTCGCAATAGATTTGGCTGAAATCTGTCATGCACGTAGATAAGACTTAAATACGATACTTTTTACACCGATATTGATAAAGAAACGAAGGTACGTAGGTAAAACAACGGGTCGCGACTTTATTATATATAGCGTAAAATAAGAACATACTATTACGTATTGTCATGACTTGTTATAGTGCTTAACCCTCTTGGGAATCTCATAAGCTTCATATAACATAAAAATAAATATAAAACATAGTTATGCATCACAACAAACTAGTGCCGTGGGGATATTTAAGAGGATATATCATCATGGAAACAAAATTATGTACTTTGCACACCTCGCAACACGTACGGGGCCACCTCTGGGGACTCGTAGCTTGCTTTAATACAAATTATTTAGATTAATACGATATGTCACCTAATAACTAGGCTGATTTTTGACGGACTGTATCGCACTTCGCAGTGAAGGGACCGTGATGACTGTCAATGTATGATTTACTAGCTGTTGCCCGCGACTCCGACCGCGTTTACTTTCATAAAAAAATTATTCCTCTGGAAACTGGATAAAAAGTATCCTATGTCCTTCTCCTGGTTCTAAACTACATCCCCACCAATTTCAATTTCAGCATAATCAGTTGAGCCGTTATCGAGTTATAAATGGTGTAACTAACACGAATTTCTTTTATATATATCGATCATGTAGAAGAAATCTTTAAAGAATACCTATATTCCTCAGGATTCGGACTCTGGGTTATGTTGGACTTTGCAACTGAGGGTCACGGGCTTTCGCAGTCTTTCGCGAATTTACAATAGCTTCATATTGAAAGCAGATCTGAAATTATAAGGTGTCAACTAATTCGTACTGATGACACAGATGCAATTTTAAGATAACCCATATACTTTGGGTATCAGAAAAATTATATAATAAGGATATAAAGGGATATAAAATCTATGATTAATGCAAAACACCAAAAGAATCACTTTGAACTGTGATTCATTAATATTTGTCATAATCTTTTATATAATATTATGTCAAAATTATGTTATTATATAAGTAATTAAGGTAGTAGAATAAAAGCAATAAACTACAAAATGCTATTAAAATTTTAAAGTAATTTGAATAAAAATTCTATGGACTTGATTTCATGGAAGTTTAATCATGTTTATTGCAATTTGCTAATACATCCCCAGCGATATGAGGTAAGCACGCTCGCGGCACATGTTATGTTAATAGAGCCTTTTATGCTATTTTTAGATTGTATCAGAAAAAATATTCACTATTCTTTGGTTCTTAATACAAGTGTTTTTTAATTCTACGCTCGGTGATGAATCTTCTCCTTTCGACGATCTATTCATTCAAGTATAATGCTTTTGTATCATTTTATTTTGTGATTTATTAATTATATTGTTATAAATGTTTTTCTACTCCTACTTAAAAATAGTTTTCTGACGTCATAATATGATAGTACCCTGAACATAGATATTAATTTATCGGTAGCATAATTTGTACTAGTTGTGTCCTATGGATTTATTTTTTCCCATAATATTATGTAAGCTATGAAAAAGACAAAATAATGTTTTCTATCAATTAGTATTTATTAGCAAAAGAATATTCAAAATCAAAATTATACCTCTTCTTAATAGGTATCTAGAGTAGGTGGTTGAAAGTAGATCAATCTTAAATTTGACCTAGCTCTGACCCTCGCTGTTAGAGCCGAAATATTATTGGCTCATTTTCTACAAATCGACAAAATGAGAAATCTTACAAATATTCCTCTCAAAATGAGAGCGACCCTTAGCAGGACATGTACTTTTTCACAACCTTATTGAATGTGCACAAATCAAATGATAACAATATTTTTAGAACGACATTAGTATAGTGCCTTACACTTCGTTTTTGTGAGTGCAATAATTTTATATCATTTAAGTATATCTCATCTAAAATTAATAAAGAAACCTCTGTGTTGAATATAAGTATTCATAAGTTATATGAAGCAAATGCAAAAAAAACATTTTCATCGTAAAACTTTGTGTTTCATACAAAACTTCATTCTCTTTTACCAAAGGTCATGTAAGCTTATATTTATAATGATATTTATTATCCAAAAAGGCTCACGTTAATGTGTTAACAAAAGTCTACGTCGTTATGGCTGAAATAATTTCTCGAATATTTTGCGAGGAGTTGTTATTAAAGTTGTGTATTTTACGGTTCACTTCTGTGATCTCAGGTTGCCGCTACACCGCGCCGCCTACGGCTACGACTGAGGCTACGTCGTTTTCGTATAATTTACAAACAAAAAGTATCACAAATAAAACAATCCAGAGAGGAACGATGTTGTTACGTTCGTTCAAGTCTACTATACGCATATAATTTACAATAGTTAATGAACTCTAAACAGGCCGTGTTTGTGGAACATGCGATTCTACATTTTGCCAGCCATTTAGCGAACAGAACTGTGTATACTAATTTACTTTATTATGTTATCATTAAACTAGCTAGTTTACAATCAGCAGAAACAGACTAACGTTATTTTTATACGGTTATGATCTTGGTAATGTTGAAGTGGTTATAACGAGGATAACGTAACATTCCACCATACCATCCAAGTAACTTCAAATTGTTAAAAATTTATGATTTTTTTAATAACTTGTTTGAATATATTATGTATTTTTAATGAAAAAATTTAAGAGTGGTAAGTATACAAATTCCATTAATGATGTATGGTCGACTATAAGAATGTATTATAAAAGATTTCAAATTCCAAATTATCTAGTTTCTATATAAATAAGTGTTGTCGTACTGACACGAGGACAAAGAATCATATGATTGGTATTTCAAAATTCAGGCAATATTAATGATATATTAATAATATCTTGTAGTGTGAAGAAGTCAAAGTTTAAGTAGAATGTATTTATTCTTTGTAGCCGACTATAATATGATGAAGGTGTTTTTGTAATGTACATGAATACGTATGTTATTTCAATAGTAATAAAATTATTAGGACGGAGACAAAAATTATACAACTGTAATACATTCCATAATTAAGAATTCATTTAGAAGCAAAATCTTCACAATGTTGTAATTACAATTTCTTTATCCAAATAAGTTTAAAGTACAGCTTTTAGTAATTTAGCTACATTCAAGTAGATTTACGAGAGTATCGGCAATCTTAAAACGAATTGAATATTTAGAGTACGATGAAAATATTCTCGTCACGAAAACGATTCGCCGTTAGTAATAGAGAAAATCGACAGATTAAGTTTTAAAGCGCTGTGTTATTTAAAACGGTATAATCTATACAGGTATGTTATTATTTCGTGATTATCTACGACATTGTCTATATTGTGTATCTATAAACATTTATTTTAATAAATATTGTAAGGCAATGATAGATTAGTATTGAAATGTTAATAAAATTATTTGTACTTTGAGGTTGTCGCGGATTTGAGTCATTATATAATTCGTTGATTAAATATTTTTGAGGGAAATTGCACTTTATAGTTTTAAATAATTCTGGGTGAGTGAAATGCTTCATTGTAGCTCGGTAGTACAAGGGGTGTAAATGAGAATAGCAAAAGGTCAAGACTGTGGACGTTCTGTAGAACTTTTAATTAAGACGCGTAACGCGAGGCCTTATTAGAATAACTAAGCGGACTTTGTAATGTTAGGACGGATCAGACGCTATGTCTCGTACATGATGAAAAGTATACCGTATGCATTACTACTTATTATTATATAATACTTGACTAGGTATTGTGGTGGAAAAGCTATAACATGTCAGTTTCACTTTTACACAAAAAACCGGCGTCAAGGATTGGCATCTCGTTAGAGATGACATTGAAGCACGTTCAGTAAGTGACCCATTTTATGCTGTTAATCATCTTTTATTTCCTTCAGTAACATTTTTTTTCCTTATTCCCTATTTTAGGTTGGCAACGGAGAAGTGAGGAACTTAGCTTTGCCAATGTTCATAGGATGAAGTGGTTTTACCATGATAAGTATTTGAATGAGTTGCCCCCCATCATATAAGGAAAAAATGCAATTTACAATATAAAAATAAATATCAAACTTAAGATCATATTGGTGTTATTTTGTATAGGTAGCAAAAGTTGTTCGAACTGAACGCTTTCCTGAAGCGAAGATGTAGTGTTATTTTGAAAGTTCGCTAATGAATCACGACTCGAGTGAAATGTAGGACTTCTAGTTCTTAGATACATATACGAGCCGGACACGCGTAGACAATTAATAATGTCTTGGTTTCTTTACTTTGTCCTTATAGGTCAAAAAGTTACTGAGTATAATGAATACTTTTCTTCCTCTCAGAAAATACAAAGAAGTTACGATTATATTAGTTTTCGCTTTAACCGCTCCAATGCTATGTTTTTTTTATATATTATTCGGACAATTTTCAAGTAATATATTTATAGCATATTAACTTTTCAAATTAGGATCAAAATTGAGAAAATAACTTTCTGAATCAACCAGAAATCTTCAAGTATAATAAAAAATCTTCTACGTCACAAACTCATAAATTTTACTTCTAAACAATGCTGACAAAGATAGGTATATATTTAACTTAAATATTCGAAAATAAACTTGTCGAATATATATAATATCGAATTATTATTATTAATAAAAAATAAATTAGTGTTCCTGCGTTTATTTTCGCGCAAGAATATATTATCATAACATAATAATTATATGTGAAAACAATATCTATGCGGACAACGTTGGGCGTTCATGAGAGCATAAAGAAAATATGAAATGCCATGTAAACCTCCAAGTTAGGTAGTTTATTACATTGTTATAAGGCTAGGTAAAGAAGTAAAATTGCGTATTATTCACGATACATATTATTTTGTAACGAGGAGGCAGCGAGCGAAAGAAAACACATTATTCTCGACATTTTGCAGGGAGGAAATATCAGAAAATAGAAATGCCGGGAGAAACAATATTTTGCAATCAGGTTGAGGAACGTCACGGTTTTATTAATATTTATTTAAGCGTCCGCTATACCGTGTTTTTATTGAGCTTGTCTCTTCATCTTTTTAGGCCGTTCGATTCAGAATCATTTTCTGCTCTGATACCACTCGAATTAATATTTCCGTAACATTAATAAAAGCAACGATAAAAATATCAAAACCGCTTTATGTGAGAAATTCAATTATAAAGTATAGTATGAACATTGAACAATCGAAACATTCTCGTCGTTTACGAAAATCAATAAAATAGCAATAAAGTAGTAGTCGCGTGTTGCATAAAATTCCATTTCAGTTGCATATGTGCATTACAATACATGCAATACTGAAATGAAAGAATTTCCACATCGGGGTCGAGCCCTGAGCTTTTTATTAACTGACCTCCTTTTGCAGATTTTGTTTTTTCGATAAAGAATTGTTTTCACTATAACATTCACCAATCCAATTTACCCTTGACATGCGGTCAATATTTCTATACTATTTATTGCGACCTAAACGTGGTTAGTGCTTCGTGGAGCGTGCATGGCTGCAACACCACAATCGATGTTGATATAATTATGGAGATTCCGACGGCAATAATTTACGGGCTGTATAATAAGTTATCTTGTCATTGTCTGTGGACACGTAATGTTTCATAATGGACGTGTTGTCTGTGTTAACATCTATATGATATATTATATCATTACAAACAGGCAAAGAGCTTAGTGACGTAATAGAATATTCCATTTAGAAGGTTACTTCTACGTCTTGAGGACTAAGCTAAATCTAAACTTCTTGTTTAGATTTAGGTATCTCGACTTTAACTCAAGCGGAACGTTACATACGATAAGTTGAAGGGTTATTTACAATGGGATCGAACTTTGGGAGCAGATGGCTGCGGATTAATTCTCTAGCGTCATATAGTAGCGGGCGAGTGGCCTTAACTTTAACTTTTAGCTCGTGCAAGTTCACCTATAGAAACTATTTAGAACCAAATTCCCATCTAGTTGAGAAGTTAAATTAGTTGTCGCAATGTTCATGACGTGTGTCGAGAAATCAGTATGCGTGGAGCGTTATAGCTCGGTCAGGGCGAAGTGTCAGACCGTGTTGATTGCGTTACCTTCGCCTAAATTGGAGACTATGTTCACAGCTCCTAGTTTGTGACACATACGTACTATAAATAATTTCCTCGCGCCTACCCTTCTGTAAGTTGATACGTTTATAGACACGCTACTCGAATACTCGAATGGAGGACGTATTAAGGGTATACGGTTGTCATATCAGTTTTTATGTTGACGTTTATCAGTACTTAGTTTCAGTCGGGGACCGGGTCATGTTGTTAGACAAAGGCTTGCTTCCAAGACCTTTCACACTATGCAGTGTTATCTGTAGTTGACATGTTGCTTACCGATTTTTATTTTGTAAATGCTCATATAAATAGAGCGCTGCAACTATTATTAAATTTCACTTGCACCTTCTACAATATGTTAATGTGATATTGCATTGAGTTGTTAAGAAACAGAAATGACTAAATTAACCAAAATTAATAGATTTAAAGATATTTCACGAATAGATATATAGATATAGATATTGATATTAAAAAGATAAAGATGGAGGTTTCAAATCTGTTTTCAAAAACAGATTTGAATCCTCCATCTTTATCTTTATGTATGTATGTAAGTTACTTTACAAGTGTAGCACAAAGGACTCGTTGTGTGACGCAACGAAGACTGTAAGTTTACAAACAGCGCCTTTCAAGTTGCGTTTTAGGATAAATCGTTTGTCTGTTGTCATCTCACTTACACAATGAACGGCTACACTCAGCACCCTTGGAGCTTTGTTATCTTTGGGTCTTATACGATGAATGGGTATTATTGTATCACACATGTGCGGGTTTTATCTTACTAAGAAAATTGCTTCTTTATCTCTGTTATTTTACTTAGGACATAAATCATCGAATTAATGTAAAAGAAACAACTAATTATAAAATTTTTGCAACAGCTTCAGGGCTGTTAAAAGGTTACCTACCTTTTAACAGCCCTGAAGCTGTTTAGACATTTAGGTATTATTATCAATTAAAAGTCAAATTAGTAAAGTAAAGGTTGCACCATTCAATTATATTTGAATTTTGATACAAGTTTTACTATGTCAAAGTACCTTTTATCAATTTACTGCGATATTAAAGTTATGCGACGAATTTATGTCGATTTTCTAAATTTAATTTTCTGTACACGTTTGTATCTCAAAAACGCATGGTAAATTGTAAAAAATATAGAGTCCTGGAGAACTTGAAGGAAATCTAATTACAACCTAATTTGTTACTCGTTTCATGTTCATATTACTTGCTGTTGGATTATTACAATGGATTTAGTAAACCGTAATACATTTAATGGGTACAGTCCTGAAATAAATACAATTGAATTGCACCACTAAAATGCAAAGCAGCATTTATTTTACCAACAGAACAAGTAAATAACAATTAAGCTCCAAAAACCTCCGAATTGTTTAATTATTTGTTTAAAAATACTTTAACGCTTTACACATTTGACATTTTTATAGTCGAACTATAGTTCGTATATATATGAGTGTTCGTATATATGTAGTTAGTATATATATACTAGGTATATAATATAATTTATAAGATTATGCAGTTTTTTTAAACTAAATAATAGCGAAATATTATGTGTAATATTATATGTTAGATCGCGTAGATGTTCGTAGACGTACATAAAACTAGTTACAAAAACGAAGTTATTAATTTAAAGTGCGCGCTGTGCCGCCACCTTCGCTTTTCACAAACGCTATAAATATGTACTCTGCACTTCGGGTTGAATGTACGTCTGATGCTTTCAGGCACTTTGAAGCCTTACTCTTGTTGACGTGAACAGAGGAAGGGCTACTTGTCTATGCTATCCATTATAATGGCCCGTCTAGCCTTGTCAAACATTCAGCGTTCATGGCAGACACGTGAATGCTGTTTTGTTATGTATCTTTATACGTGTGCTATGATTGCGTTCTTGTGTATATTTTATTACGGGAAGGGCAATCGAGCTCTGTGGTGGCATGTTTGTGACGCGACTTGTAGTAACAGCAAAGCGAGAACGTCAAGGAAAGTTTATAATTAATATTTTCTAACGGCTAATGCAAGAATTGAGTTGTGTTAAGGAATTCATAATAACAATATATATTCCAGCATTATGTAAAAACATCGTAATAAGAGCGTCATGATAACTTGCGGGGTATATTAAAAATATAGTCATCGTTTCACTCTAATTTGAAATAAACGAGAAAACCTCAGGCAAGGTCTTTTTGTATCTTGTTGGAATACTAAAGGAGTTTTATATATTTAAATAACATTAACGGTGGTAATATTTTCCTTTTATTTCACAATTTACGCGCTTTGTCCTGGAGTCTGGGTTACCAATCTCCTGCCCGGGGCTAATTAAATAAATTACTTTAATTGGATGCTTGTCGTGTTTATCGAAACAGAACATAAATCGTTGGGAGGATCTTTGTTAATAATTTCTTAACAAATATTCAGACCACCTTTTATCTTTCCATTAATTAGGTATAATTAGTATTGAAATTGATTAGTGCCATACTAATTTTGATACCTCTATCGAGTGGGTTTTGTTAATATAATTTGCTGTATCACAAACTAATTAGCTTTAAGTGATAACGGGATGTGAATATCTCTTTGTTTGCATAAAATACGATCTGCACCACTTTGAGAAAATTACTGATAATAAATTAAAATATGCTTTTAATTAATTTTCTCTCTCATCCTTTTAACTTTGATTGTTTCATCAATATTTAAGTCTTCTCAATTAGAATGTTAAATGGATCCCTAGAAATATAAATCTTATATAAAATATTATCTTAATAACTTTTTTAATGTTATTTATCATCGCAAATTTATAGCTACAATCACCTTATCCATCAATTTTCATTTGTTTTTTTATAACATAGGGGCAAACGAGCAAACGAGCCACCTGATGGAAAGTCATCATCGTAGCCCATGAACACTCGGTATATGATTATATATAGATATTTGCTAATAAATACGATGCAAGACTCTGTTTCTAAAGAAATTATTTTTTAAACCAGAACACTCTTATCTAATAACTTATCAAAACCTGATACCCTAATAAAGCTTGAAATAATGTAAATTAAAAAATAAGGTTAATGATAAGATTGCTCGCCGGCAACTAAGCTTCTCGTATATTCAGTATGTAGCTGTAAACTAGAAACGTAATTTTGTAAGTGCTACGATCGGTTATCCGACCAAGACAAAGTACAGCGGCTGTTCAAGGCTCGTATCGGCGAGGAGCGATTAACCAGGTCAAATACTTCCTTAATCTTCCTTTAGATAAATACCGATAGATGTATTGGTTTGTTTCGTAATGTGTTTACTGCGTGTGTTAGTAGATCGTCTAGCGTTAGGAAGCTCTTATCTTTCTAAGTTATATGTAAGCTTTAAAAAAACGGTCTTCCTTGATTGTTTTAAAACTAAATTGAGCTTGAAGTTTAGTGTTAATATATTTTTTAATTTTAACGTGTTATGGTAACGTAAATATCTTGAACATTGAATCAATCTATAAACAAAATAAAGTCATTTTAATTACAAAACGTGTAACATTGTAATAGGTGAACTGATATTTATTGGTGTGTTCCGACGTACAGGGAATAAATAATAATCAAAATTAGGCCCAGATAAAACCGCGCGGCACAGCTTATAAGTATTATAATATGCGACGTGTCATTATAAACAAAAAGTATAAAAACACCAAGGTTTCAATCGAAATAAAATAAGTTCTATTCACCTTTCTTAAAATTCAATTTAAAATTCATTCATCTTAATTAAAAAACAATTCGCAGTTTGCAATATCGTTAAGTACACTGTTTAGAACATATTGAGGACAAGAGCCCTTGAATACGAACGCTTATTAATTACATTACTCGCTTATATAATAGCTCTTAGAATAATGAAACAAAATATAAATGAGGTAAGTATTTATCAGTGAATAGAATCGCTAATATTATTTGTATACTTCGAGGCTTTAGGTCAATCAGTTATGAAATATATTACCTTTGTTAAATTTAACGCTGCAAATGTAAAAAATAATGATTTTTATTATAACTACAAATATCGTTACAAACATTGATTGCAATTATCGTTAAGGATAATAATATAGAATAATAGTTTCGATTGCAATCTAATTGTAAGTATATGTATAGAAAAAATTGTTATATAATAAAAACATATCTAGCTTGCCTTTTGGACCCGGACTGTCCTACAGGGTCAGGTTTAAGCAGATATTGTGTGGGTTTTATCTGTTAAATGTTAATATCGGACATCCGTATCAGAAAGCTTTTCTTCCGCTTTTACTCTAAGCCCACCCTATCTCGTGAGTCTTTTACTGGAGGATGACACATTTCGTTTCGTTCCGTGTACACGCTTCAACTCCGGTAGCCCGTTGTAGTTTTTGCGAGATAAAGAGAATCAGAATCTTTATTTATATTATAAAATCGAGACTTTGTGATGCTTTTTTTGCAGAAACTGCTGCTATTAGCAAAAGTTAAGGGTTAGGCCACTAGCCTAGGTAGATTAATATTTAAATATTATTTGATACTTTTTATTCCGGTATTACCGCCTTAACGAATACTGCCGGAAAATGTGGATATTTATTCTAAGTATTAAGCTTCCAAACCCGATCAACATTTAACCTGATTATAATAATTTCAGAGAATCCAATTGATTGAACGAGCAGTAAATGTTAAAGCTTTTAATATTACCTTTGAAAATAATGGGGCTTAATGAATTGTGAGGGTTGTAAGCTATTGAATTTCCCCCGATACATAACAATCATTTCCTTATTTTGCTCTCGGCGCAAGTTACCCTTCTCATTATTTAAGAGCGAGGCGTGTGAAGGCTTTATCGATTTAATATATGCTTTGTATCTTTCCACAAATTAAGGTGAGGTTTAACAATCACACGTGCTAACCGGTAGACTGGAAACTATTTTATTCATCAAGTTTTAGCGTAGGTGTAACAACGAGTAAGAAGGCAACCAATAAATGAGAGCTATTGTATTTATCATTTTGTTGTGGTTATAAGGAAATGCTCTGGAGCAAGTACAATGGTAAATCTAAACATTGTTATGTACACATTTTCATATTTTTTGTATTTTATGCAGTATACGATACTGAAAATAATATAAAAATACTGGAGGTTTCTAAAATCAATGGACATTGTAGATATAAAGAGGAAAGCTCTGAAATAAGAGAGGATCCCCGACAAGTCGAATTGGACCTCACTCGCCGTATATATTTCAGTCATAAAGCAAAACACAAACTTTACCTACTGTATATTCAGTTAAAAGATTAAGGTCTTATTTCTTAGATATAACGTAATATTAACAATTATTTCGAGAAATTTGTTATTTAATTCAAGTTCTATTGAATTAGTTAGCACGAAGCAAGTGCAATTAGAAGAGATATCGTTGCTGATAAACGAAGCAATTAGCCCATAACGCAAACCCAATTAGTGATGTTACCTGCTGTACCGGACATCAAACAACTCGATTATACAATCGATAAGTCGTTCAAATATTTATTTTCAATTTCTATTGACGATTTTGCGGGTATATCCCGTGTATGATGTAGAATGACTGTAATTGGAAACAAAATTCAATATCGAATTATATCTACTACTATTGCCTATAAAAATATCGATTACTCTACATCCATCTTACTTCGTCGACTAAATATATATATATAGATTTAGATTATACATATTTAATATCATCAACAGTTTTTCTTCATGTACCTATTTAAAAATATTATTTAACCTTCAGTTTAAGTACTAAAAATTCATTTTACCTTTTAAACACCTTCATAGAATGCGGAATGCAACTAATTTTATATACATAATTTTAATTCATAAACTCCGAAAATGCGTCATTATGTATTTTATGCTTTGTTGCGTAATACGAGTGAGGCGTCTCCTCCGGACCTCTTTGGTAACTCAGTAAAATAAACAAGATAACTCCTTGTTCTCATTTCGAGAATCTTCAAAGAAAATTTAAATTGTAAGAAAGAAACAAAGTGAATATTAATGTAATTATGTTCTCTCAAAATACGTTTATATGACGAATGGAGTCGTCTCAAAGGAACATCTTGCGATAATAATAAGATATAATCATTTCGAGTTTTGTTTTATGTTACTTGATAATATAATATATTTCATATTTACGGTGTTATAATCATCCTTTTGAAGCAATTACTTCTATTTGGAAAGCATTTCAAATTTAAATAAGTAAAATACTATATATTAAACGTTTTTGTATTATAATCATCGATGTTGCCTCAATTATGTATTATCTACAAATACGTATAAAAAATATAAGTAATATTGAACATTATAAGAAGATTTTCACGATTTCTTTTGTAACATTATTAAGACAGACCGCTTAAAATATTATTGTTGACGTATTTTGTCAGCAACTAATTCCGGGAATTCTTAATGTCGGCTAAAAAAGAAAGATAAATTGATTTATGGACTTTACGTGGAACCAATTTAACTTTATAACAATACAGAAAAACATATACTCCAATTTTCTTTCCTTGATGTTATGAAATATGCCAATTCGGTGCGGTTACATGGTCGATTTCTTTCAGTATTGTCTATTGTAACAAAAACATAAAAGGTTAAGAAAAACTAAAATAATAAATACGTATTTGTCATAATGGATTACCGGACCTTAAGCTTCTTTTTAAATTGGTTTGACAAAAATGTTATTTTATGGGTCTATTTGTTCAGTTCGAGATCAAAGAGGCCATTAGGGTGCTCGTTGATTTATTCGGTAGCTAAAATATTTCCTTATTGTTGCGAAACTCAAGAGTGTACTCGACGTCCTATATAAAGTTGCAAAACATTTGCTTATAGTCCCTGTAGTAAACTTGTAATGTTTCCTTTGAATCGTCTGATTACACACAATGTTCTGTCTCAGGTGCCGGGAGCGTTAATATTTGTCCGCCGTAAAAAAGGCCAATATCAGTAAAACTTCTTCAACCCTCGTCAATTATTTATTCAAGGCTTTCTACATTTCTTCAAGTTTGAAAGCTTTAGGCCAGTGCTAATTTAACCGTCCGCTACAAATGGCGGAGTTCTCCGTACACAGTGTTGTTAGCTTAAATACTTTTTAAACTTTTATTCAAAGAAACTTGTTTCTTACGGAAGAATTATTTCAAAGAAAGTACTCGAATACGTAAGCTTTAAGCTAAAATAGCCAAATTACACGGTCTTAGTAAATGTAAAGGCCGAAATTACCCTTGATTTTCCCTCATTGTGGCGCAGAAATCGTAAACCCCGTTTTATTGAATAGTGTGTCGTGCGCTTGCTCGTAATAATGGAATCGGGTATTACACAGACATGACGTCACTGGCGTGTGACGCTCTGTTTCACGCTCCGAGTGAAAAGGTTGGCACGCTATTTGCTTACCTTTATATTTATCAGAACCCAATTGTATTGTGTAATATTGGTCTCACCCTAATATAGTAAATGACGTGGAATCAATTTCGATAAACAATCAAAGCTGACCTGAATTCTAATCGGTCCGCGATATTTTAAATAAGTGAGGACGCAATTAGCTTACTCTGTTGTATTTTTAATCTACAATACTGTTAAAATTAAATGGGCTGATTCATAATTATTATTTTTCAATTTTTGGAACGTGACGATGTATATGAATTTATAGAGCTTTTAAACTCATGTGTACAAGCAAAGAGCGAGTAATGGTATGATCATCATCGCTTACAAAGTTTTGGAAAAATAATGGTTTATGCTTTCAATGTTTAACTTTTTTAGTCCACAACGCGAAACTACCCTGTGCATTGTGATGAAATATTTGTACGCTCATAAAAGTTTTATAGTTAAACTTTTAGCTTACAGGCATTTAAAACTTTTAATGAAAAATGTTGACAGCTATTTTACCAATAAAATTGATAGTCATCCTTCAATTTATTGGGTCAAATCTCGATTTTACTTTATTTAGGAGGAATAAGTGTTGTATCTATATACTAATATTATAAATGGGAAAGTGTCTCTGTCTGTATGTTTGTCTTTCTTTAGCGGCAAAACGGAACGACGAATTGACGTGATTTTTAAATAGAGATAGTAAAGGGATGGCGAGTAACATAGGATTCCCTCTCCTTTCCCTAAAATGAGAGGTGGAAGTTTGTATGGAGCATTTCGCATTTATCAAGGTAAGATGAAAATTGGTATGCTGACTATTTATGACTACCAAAAATATTTTACCTCGAATTTAACGCGAGCAAAGCGGCGGGAAAAAACTAGTTCCTAATAATTTTGTTCGTTGTGGTATACATAATGCATATTTGCATGACCGCAAAAGAAAGTCTTAAAAAGCTAAATATTTTAATAGAAGCAATAAAGTATTTTCACCATTTAAAAATATCCTTCAATAATATAGGTACAAAATAAAGAAAGGTTTATTAATTATTATAATGAGTAAATCTTAATAACATTAACATCAATCTATTTAAAACTAATATAACATAATAAAAACTAAAGCAGTTCCTAATGAAATGTATTTCGTGCTTTAATATGTAGATCTGTAGAAAGCGAAAGCTATGTCGCGGCAATCGCGAAGGCCGAAACGGAACTGGCAACCTTAACCTTTCGTGATTTAATAACAATTGCTATTTCAGATAATTCAAATTTAGAACACAATTCTCATTATAATAATATGACGAAAATATCAAATCTTCACTTATTCCATAATACAAAGAATATGAATGTTAAATTGTATGGAATAATATTTTTAATCTGGTGGTGGTACGAAAACGTTCCATTTACATAATTTCATTACGCGTATAATTAATGTTTCTGACGGCGACCTGACAATTTTTATGGAAATATATTGTGGTAGCGTGTTGCTTAAGTACGTGAATGGTCGACCTTCGTTCATTGTGAGGAAAATTGGGGCGGAATAGTTCTTAGCAATAAAAATGAGTAACTATATGCCTGCTTACCCTCGGAAAATCTTCCTAATACTTGTATCGATAAATCAGCTAACGATATTAGTCGTGATTACATAACTTTCTACAGGTACTTCGTCTTACGCACAAAGTGTTGACAATATATCCGATTACATCAAATAAAATCCAAAACAACCTAGATTATAAAATAGCAGTTAAAGCTATGAATAATATGATTGATATAGAAACGTACTTAGATGCGAAATGAAAAGAAATTTTAATTAAAATGCTATCTAATCCCTCTTGGTTCTCTAGAGGGGAAACTTTTCCATTAGACAAAAAACTGGAGCAGCTCGGAGTATTAGCCAGTCGTTATTATTAAATTAAGTGTATTTCTGTATCCAATCACTTATTGGAAAACAACCTGTAGTCTCCTGAGGAGCTTGGGATAACATAAAGTTTTTCAATTAGAAGTCACACTACGTGTCAATTTGTTTTTATTTCAATATTTTTCTTTATTCTTCATTGAAAAAACTATATTTAAATTGATTATGCGTTATTACTGACGCCTACTCATAGGTACTTTAATCGTCGTTACAAAACAAATTGTTTAAAATTCCATGAATATATGAACAAAGATTGTTCTAGTTTTATTGTAAAAGCAGTGATCGTAGTGTTTGTTTACGTGCCAAAAAGCAAGCAATTAAACACGCGATGCGCGACGTCACCTGCCTTTCTATACTCGTATATTGAATTTAACTGTACTTCCTTTTTCAGATAGTATTGCCTTTTTAAACAGCAAACATATTTTACTTCCTTTGTAAATATTCATAATCTGGCGTACCTTTAACATATTGTTAATATATTACCTACACACAACGATAATACAAATAAAATGTAAATACAGTCAACTACAAAATTACACTAACACATTTATTAATAAAAACATTTTTCCTCTTAAATATTATCTTTATAACTTACTACCTGCGCCCCGTGGATTTACCCGCGTACCCCGTTCTCCGGGCAATATCGGGACATAACGTATCTTTGTGTTATCCAGGGTATCATCTACTTACAAACTAAATTTCAATTAAATCAGGCCAGCTGTTTTTACGCGAAAGAATAACAAACATACATCCATACAAATCTCAAATTTTAACATTTATCATAGTAGTAGGATAGGAATCCTGTGTGTCAGTGGTCAAAATTATCATAATATTGTTTGGTTTTTATATTAATTGTGAACTTTTGTAATCGACTGTGCATTTTATATCCTTTTTTGTACTATTCATCCTTCACCCAAGATTGTTACTCTCCCACCATAGTAATAATACTTAATGGTACAAGTTTTACTGCAAAGGAAAAGAGTGTTAAAGGCTTTAATGGGACTATTTTAGCATTTACTGGGCTAAGAACATTACCATAACGTAAACAGCTCAAAGGAATTTTCTCTGGGGTGTTGATCCTTCAACGTTATCGGTAATCCCCATTGTATGTAACAGATTTTGAATAAACCTACAGTTGTATTATACGAAATTTTAAACACAAACGAAAATAGCAACAAAAACTGATTTAAAAATTATTTTTACAATAAGCTGGTACTTGGTATTAAAAGCTTATCTTTATCCTTAAGATATCAATATGGGAAATGTAAACAAAGAAATTGTACGCAAGCACGTAATGTGTTTTGATTAAATTTTCAAACGTTGGGAAAGGCTTGCCGTGCGATCCCGGCGCTAATCAGGTTCACGCTTGAGTTGCCATATTCAAATTGAAATAATAACTTCTGTCTGAACCGCCTCGCATTCAAAGGATCCCTTTGAAACAGGCCCGCTAAGCGTTTCTTGTAAGGCTTATTTTTCCATTTTTTCCTCATAAATTTTAATCGCCAGTCTCTTTTTAATTTTTATTAAAGGGAAATTTATATAATAAAATTGTGTCATTTAACTACTGGCCCATAAAAAATAAACCAAAAAGATACTTTTGCAATAACAAGTTTATTATAAGAAGAGATTAGTAGAGTAATAACAAAGAGTACTGAAAACTTTAAGTATAAGCAAAGCACTTACAACGGTTGGCTTTATGAGTAACTTTCTGTCGTGCCTCAATGATAATAGTATTATCTTCTTAAATTTTCCACTCAGGAACTTCACTTTGATGTCCTCATTGCTTTGTACGAATGCTTTTGCGGTGATTTTGTAACTGAAGTTCTGACGACTTATAAGTTGAGCTAGAATAATTATACTTAATATCTAATTTAATTTAATTAATTATTAAAACTGTTGTAATAGAATATGGAATATTAAAATCAATATTGGTTTTATTGTAATACTTATTTTATTATGATACTTTAAAACTAAATCTAATCTTAATGATAAAATCTAACTTAAAATAATTTCGTTATGAAGAGATTCGCTAGCCAGTCAATATTGCAGTACCAAAGTAAAGTCTAAGCAAAGTTAATAACTTCTGTTTTGACATTTATAACACAGTACAGTGCACCCAAACCCAATTTTCTAAGCTTTAGTTTTAACGGTTGTTCATTTTCTGCAAACTAACAACGACCCAAGTTTTGTTATCAAAATATTTATTCAATTTTAATCATTGGCTGTGTTTTTATTATGTATCTGAATGTGTATACAATAAAACAATTTAACGGTGAACTCTATAGGGGTGGCCTACGACATTGCAAATATTTTCGTAACCGCTAGCCGATGCGGTAAGACGGAACAATGTGGGGTTTGGTTGGTGGATGACCGACATAACCCATGGTCCTTTCCCCGAAGCCTATATGTATCCTATGAGAATGTTCTAACACAATAATAATAGTCTGTAAATAGAGTTTTATTTAATCCGATGACAAAAAACCGTTGCTCAATTCGGTACCACTACACCACAACAACTAGAGAGCTCCAGCTTTAACGTCCAATTTCATGTTTATTAATAGCGTTTCGAATGTCAGTGTTTCAATTTTTAAGCTGAATAGCAATTTCTATGGACCGTATTGAATTTTGTCTATTGTTTTTATTTGCAACAGTGTACGATATATTTAAAATAAGAATTGGATTAAGGTGATCGATGCAGATTGGTGGTTTGGCCTTTTAGCTAAATTTAAAAAGCGGTGTCAAGTAATGTGATGACATTATTATGGGATGCCAATACAAGAGATGTAAATGCGTTTCGTTTCTGGAGTGAGAGCACCCGAAGCACTTTTATCCTTCTCGGCCACCTTTGACACGAAACATTTTATCACCAAATATTATTGTTCTCGGAACTTAATTAAAGTTTTTAGTTCTATTGTAAATGTCCGTAGTGCTAGATCTTCAATGGTTATTACAAATATTGAAATTAAAGCGAATAGAGATATATATTTCTAACATGATTTCAGAAAACCTACCTTGTACAACAACGAATAAAAGCTGCACTGATTACATTAGTAAAATATGGAGGTCTCATTTAGCTACACGCCCTTGGCACAGACGAGGACAATAACTCTTTGCAGACATATTGGTCATGATACTAGTATTGGGTACATTGTAAACGTATTTTTTATTATTGAGGTCTTCAACAAATATAAAGTAATATAGGTTACTTCGATTGCAGGTTTTAGATTGCTCAATTCGGTCAAGTAATGCGAATAAAATCTTCTTCATAGATCTGTTTGTAGTTTTGAAGTCTATAAGACAAAGTAAAATTTATTTAAAACAGCATGTCAAGTACGCTGTGTGTAATCTTTTTATAAGAAAATATTTAAAAGTCGTTGAGATCAGATGACGCTGCTTTTAGCTTAACGTGTCCCTACAGTTTCATTTTCCTATAGTATTCAGCGATCAACATTTTAAAACCTTTCACGTACGAACTTACATGTAAGTTATTGTAACAAGGGAGCACCTTTTACAGTAAAAGCATCCACGAAAGCTTTTAAAGTTAAATAAAAAATACAGGTTAGAAATAGAATTCTGATTTCATCTCCATTATGTCTGATAGTGGTGCTCGACTATTTTTTATTTAATATATGTATTAGATCGAATTCCATATCAAATACATATGTAGATAATTTTAAAATGTATGACACTGCCAATCATTATTTCATATTAATTTGCTCTTTGACGATAACACGGATGAATTGTTAAACCCACGGACAATATTAAATCCAGTCTTGTCAGCTGTCCGCTTCTCGGACAGTTTGTTAATGCTCGCTGTCATAAATAATACACAACTGGAATACGAGTTCATAATATTTCATTTATAACTAGCTGCTGCATTAGGCTTCACTCAAGGTGCTTATGAAAATGTCATACC